>WBNO01029796.1:19106-166660 GCA_013400575.1 Peucedramus taeniatus
TATGGCTGCAGAGGATGTAAGTTTCCTTTGCTCGGTATCTTCCCCCCCTTTCCCCCGGGCCAGGATAATCGGCTCAAGCTATTCATAGCTGAAACCCAGGATGGGCACAGGAGCGGGGCCGGTGACCCTGCGGGGCCAGGGAAAGCCGCCGTCCCCGCCGCCCTCCCGCCGCCCTACGCGCCTCCCGCCGCTGGGTGTCTGCGGGCTCCAGCAGCCGCCGGGCTGGCTCCGTCCCCGGGGCCGCAGCTCCTGTCCCTCCAAGCCCCGGCGGCCCGGACAGGCTCCCGGTTCGCTGGGTGCCCGCGTCCGGTGGGGAGATGCCAGCGGGTGGCGGCTGACCGGGCAGGGGCATCGGACTGCGCACGGACGCGACTCTGGTGCCCGGAGAGGAGCTGACGCCTTGGCTCGAGGGGCTGCCGGGGGACAGAGAGCTTCTCCAGAGTCACAGCCATCCTGAGGGTGACAGATGTGAAACGCTCCCGCTCTCGGGAGCTACTCCCTCTTCCAGCCCCCGAGCAACAAACAGTCGAGTAAGTTTTCTCCTCGGCTAGACAGGGCTGATGGCTTCTCTCCCCCCTCCGATCTCTGCTGGCACGTGCGGGTGGGATAACTTGGCATCGGCTCTCTGCTCACCCAGCCCAGAAGGACGCGAAGGGGTCCTGCGCACTCCAGATCTGTCCTGCCGTGCTGAGCGGCAGTGCCTGCAGAGCTCAGGCAGTTGTTCTGCATCTGCCGGACCCGGAGGCAGGAGCTCGCCGTGCACCTGTCTGGGAGGGAGTGAACGTGAGAGATCCTGCATTCCTGGTGCATCCCAGGACTGCTTACAGCTCTCATTCCCAGCAAACTCGGCTGGGATGAGGACTGCAAAGTGTCTGCTCAGTCTGCAGCGGAAAGTGCAGGGTCTGTTCCAGCCTGTCAGACATAGAGCAGAGATACTAAATGTCTTTATTGAAGCGGGCTCTGGCTCGGGTCTTGCACCACTATAAAAGGGCCACTTGGGAGCTGAACGTCCAGCAATGGCGCATCCCCTCAGCCCTCTCTCTACCTTTTTGATGCTGCTGGTAGAAGCTGCCCAGGCATGCTTAGGGACAGAGCCTGCTCTTCACCCCCCAGCCCTTCCTTCTGAATCACCTAGAATTCGGTTGCTGTTGGATTTTCCTCCCAGAGGGCAGTGGAGGAAGTGCAGTTGCTTGCTAGAGCTGCATTCCCCAGTCTGTATTCCTGAGCACAGTGCAGTCAGGAGGGAGCGTGTGATGCAGTTTGACCTCTGCTACAACACTGCCAGACAGTCCTAAGAGGAGATGCCTGACTCAGGGGTGGGTGTAGCTTTGACTTGGAAAGGGTGGCTTTCCAGGAGCTTTCACAGTCCAGGTTTCCAAATCCTATTGCTTGCTTACATCAGACTGTGACCTTTTCTTCTCTGACAAATTTTGTGCTTGTCTGGATGGTCCTACAAGAAAGATTTCCTGTTGTGATACACGTGAGCCCTTTGGAGTTGCTCCAGCCTCTATACAAACGCAGCCATTAGCAACTCAATCCTGCCAGGGGGCCCTGGAGATGCTGAAAGGCTGAGTGCCTGGCAGGATTGGGCTCCTGGGACAGGAGCTGTCCCTGATGAAGTCTAGATTCTCATCCCAGTTCCGCTGCTGCCTTCCTGCTTGACCTTGAGGTAGGACAGCTTGGGTCAGATCCAGCTTGCTGTGTCTTGCCATTACTTGCATTGTTATTTGACTCTGGTACCTTGTTTTCTATAATCAACAAAACTAAAGCCTGCAGCTGCACTGGTTATGGGAAGCTGCTGAGACCTGGCAATAGATGATGTGACAGAAGCCCGAGGTATCATGTATCATCTGCAAGTCAGAAAAGCAGGAAGCAGTGTAAATGCCCTCCTTCTACTCCGCCAAGATTTCCTGCTGAAACAAGCAGGCTACAGAGCATCATCTCTGAAAATTTCAACTGCTCTGTGCTACTCTGTGCCCCCTGAGACCTAACTGGGGGTTGATTTTGTGTTGTTGCTATTACATCTGAAAGCCTGATGGAAGCTCTCTGGCTTGGCCAGCAAGAACTGACACAAGGTCAGTTCTTTATATGTTATTGACCACAAAAATATAATACAGTGGAGGTTTGGCTGTCACAGCCTTGACAGTGTGTAACAGCTCAGCTGTGATGTCATTGTAGCTCTCAGAGCAGCATTCCATAAAGCCAGGATTCAGCCAGTCCCAAAATGTTCTATTTAAAGTGTTGGACTGATTTATGATGATAAATGAGAGCTTATAAATGGAGAGAGACATGGGGAGGAAGGGAGCCAACAACTTAACTAATGAAAAGGAATTCAGTGGCCTGATACCCCACTGGAGAGACCCCAGTGTCTCTCCAGTTCCCCAGCTTAAAGATTTGCCTACTATGTGAAAGGAAATGTTCTTCTAGGACTAGATAAGACTCTCACCAGATTTTTGCTTTGCTAATAGCACTGTGAGGAGATTTGCTTTTAAGAGTCTGATATTTATTGTTTTACTCAATTTGGTTTTTTTTCTGGGAAGGTGAATGAGGCAGAAAAACCAACAGACCTGGAAATATGCAAATGTTTCTGGGGACCCTAAGCCAGTGGTTACCCCAGTGCTGCCCCATGGAAGTTGCTGTCTTCTCAACTGGCCCCTAAATCTAGGATAGATGAGAGCCTTAAACAATTCATTAGGAAATTTCTCTGTTTCATGGGACAGTCTGGGTCAGGGAGGTGAGTTGACATCAGTCTCTCTACAAAGCATAAGTCAGAGCCAGTTTCCAGCTTATTTTTTCAGTTTCCAAGTGACAAGGATTTTTGGAGTGTTCACATGGTTGTGAACATTTAAGTGGAGTTTCCTCCTCTACAGCATTTTTAAGGCAGATCTGATAGAACAAAAGATGTGGGGTAAATCCTTGCAGTGGGCTCTCTCCAGCCTTCCACCCTCCCACCTTGCACAAGAGGAATTACCTGGTTTTCAGATGTGGACATGTGAGGCTCAGAGAACTGATGAGTTATCAAAAAGCCTGCAGAAAGCCAGAGTCAGGAGCAGGCAGTAGACAGGGCTCTGACAACTCAGCAATGTAATTCATGGGTCAGTGTTGGGTCACAGGATCTCAGAAAGTGATCTGGAAAAACATTGCTAATTCATCCCTTCCCTTGATATACACAGAGCTTTCTTGATCTCTGTGAGTAAAAACCCCTTTTTTTCCTTGCTGCAAATAGAAAAGTGAGAGAAAACAGAATTAACACATGAATGTTTTGAGTTCATCCTAATTTGGATTTGTAAATGAAAACTGTTCTCCCTGTGTTTGGTAGATTCCCCTTCCTCCTCCTCCGGAAGGGTAGGTGATTCTGGGATGAAGAAGGATGTTGGAAATGGCATTAAATTATTTGGTTATTTCTCTGTTAGAATATACTTCTACAGTTTACTGCATGTTAATGTCGTTTCTCTTATACCTTCTTTTTATTCTTTTTCCTCCTTTATGCTGCCTCTCAGCACTGGAAAGCCCTATTTGATCAGGTATGTGAACAACTGATATATTCTCTCTGTCTTGTGAGCAAAGAGCCTAACCTCTGGTTAATTTCCTCTGTACTGACTTTTCCCTGCATTTAAAATACAGCCTAGGAGTAATGTGCTGCATGCTCCCAGTTCCCAGGATGCTGGTGTGCAAGTCATAATTATCACGGCTGCTTTGGGCCTTTCTCTCAGTTCCTCTTCCGAGCAGCCAGGGACTGAGCCCATCCCTGGTGGCTCAGGGGCTGAGCCAAGGTGCTGCAGCAGGTGCTCTGTTTCCTGCCAGTTCTGCTGTCCTTGCTTGTGGATTAAAGGATCTTCTACTCTTTCAGGCAGGCAGACTAAGACCTGTAAAACCAGCACAGTGTTCTTTGAAATGGCTCCCCAGCTGCTAAACTGACTTCTGCAGGGTTACATCATCCAGGCAGGACCTGCTGCTTTAAACTTGCACAGGATTAGCAAAGAATCTGTTTCTGTACCAAAGACTGTGGTTGTGTCAGGTGAATGCCTTGGGTCAGATCTGTAGCTGGCTGAAGTCAGCACAGCTCTGAAGAGCTCTGAACTATAGCTGCTGAGATTTTGGGTTGTGGGTTCTAGTTTGTAAATTATGCTTTTAGCTGCTTTAACTGACATGTTTGCTTTGTGGTATCCCTTCCATCTGCTGGGTTGAAATGTGTACTAGCTATAAACAGAGGGGTTTTTCTAGGGTTGATTTGCTTCTAAACTGCAGCACTCTCTTGATGTCATAAACTTCTGTGCTGTTGTGCGTGCATGTAAATGTCACCTTCTGTGAGGGAGCTTCCTCTGACGCTGGCATCATCCTGGCAATAAAGTTGGAATGGGATTTCATCCCTGCTTTATGAAGCGATAATCTTGCCTCTGTGTCTGGCTGAACTACAAAGCCAAAAGCTGTGGTGCAGCCTGCAAAAGGATGTCCTTGCTACCCTGGGGGTCCTGTTATCATCCAGCTATTAACTGGGGCTGCCTGTTCTCATGAGTGCTCATTTATACATGGTTAGCCGTGACCAACTGCTAATCCACGTGTCTGGACTGCAGCAAGTTGGCTGTGGTACAGGCAGCAGGCAGTTGGGAGCTGGGTATTATGACTGTTGATCACACCTAAATTTTGTGGTGTGTCTGAATCTGCTGGGGCTCATAGGGGATGCTGCCACTGAAAAGGTGGATGCACAATAAATTGCTTGTGGTCTGGGCTGAGTGTTTGTTCCAGCTGCTTTGAATTCTCCTGTTTCCAACACTAGCCCTAATTTGGAGTCTTATTCTACAAGCATCCTTTGAAGTCATTGAGTCCTTGTGGGATGGGGCTGTTGGCTGGTAGCTACCTCGGGCTCAAAGAGAGGAATCTGTAATTTCCCATTGGACTTGCTTGAATAGTAGATGGGATTTTTTCCTTTTTTTTTTTAAGGAGTGGGAGTTTGACTGTTGGATGTACAGAACACTAGCCCACTAACAATGGAACAGGCTGTAGAGACAGACCTTCAATAATTAGCTGTGTTTCAATTAGGGCTGCAGCTGAATTTTAAACCTTGTCTGTAAGACTTTATTATAAAAGAGAATGCAACCTGTGACAACTACACAAGTCCTGAATAAATCAATAACGTCCTTGTTGCCTGTGGGCAAAGCTGACGTCTTCCTGGAGCATTATATCAGCAAAGCAATGCAATTAGTCCTGCAGTGAATTGCAAGATGCTGTTTGTCATGGAACAAGGTTGCTATTCCCAGCAGCAGCGTGCTAGGAGGAGAGGAGAGCACTTTGTTTATCTCTGATTGGCATACATGTGAAACATGAGGACAGTCTTAATAACTAGAGAAAGCCTGTGTGTTGACACTGGGAACAGTTGCAGCTCTCCCTGGGAGTCAGGACCTGGCTGGGTGTGTACTTGGAGTGGAAATGGGTGGCCCAAGGTGCACGTGCATTTGTGACTCAAGGGCTGGGACTGAGGTTTGAGAGCCACCCTCTCAGTTGAGGCACGTAGGCCTCTGCACTCACCACCTCCCAGGAGAGCAAAAGAAGGCTTTGGAGAAGAGTAGTTGGGAATTTACAGGCTGGTAGTGTGCACGTGGCTTGTTGCTGTTATACTCCATCATCCCAGAAAACTGTGAAGGAGGTGTCAGCACACAAACACACAGCCTTTGAGAGGGGAATAAAATTATTATTAATGCTTGTTTGTTGCTTTTTTTTTTCTCTGAGGAAGTATTTTTAAAACTTTTATTTAAGTTTATTGACCAAAAAAAGCAGCAAGTTTCTGTTTAGACATACAAAATTTAAGGGGTTTGGTTCTTTTATGACCCCCCCTCCCCAGCTTAAATTAAAAATTCAAAACTTCTTGATGGAAAAATTGCTGCTCATCCATAAAGCAGTGCTTTTTGCCTGGTTATTTTAGGAGAGAGTAGTGACTGACCATGTATCTTGTAGGAATTTTTTATTTGTTTTGATCCACCTCTAATCTGTCACACCGGGAACTGTCAGTGATTCAAGCCAAGATCTTCAGCCACTTGCAGACTGATTTATTTAAGAAGTAAAGGAACTTAAATTAGACAAAAAAATCAGGCCCAGAACTGCTTCCTATGCTTTGAGGTTCAAAGAAGCCCCTCCCAGGACAAAATCCTGACTACACTGAAGCAAGTACCAAAAATTCCTCCTGGATTTAGTGGGGTCAGCACTTCACCCAAGAGTTTGGGAACAGGGAGACTCACAGCTCTTCAGTGCTGCAGCCAGACAGTTACAGTTCAGCTGCTGCCTCATACTGTGCTTGCAAGATGTGGTTTTTATTACAAGGCCATGGCCCTCGGGCAGCTCTAACTCACTTTTATATGGGAACTTTTATAGGGATTCATACATTTATTTATTGTGCTCATAAACACCCTCCACCCCCACACACACATTAGCTCCGCATCTGCTGCCTTCTGCAGAGCCTGCACCATCACTGTGTGCTCTGTGCTGTCTCCCTGAAGAATCTGAGCTCTGAGCAGAGCAAGCTCTCTCCATCCCTCTGCAATCACTTGGGGTTTTCTTGATTTGTTCTTCAGTGGCCAAAGCCCCATTTTTTGTTAATCTTCTGGTAAAGTTGAAAATGCGACAATCCCAGGAGCAGCTGCTGACAGTTTCATGCTTCTCTGTTAATAAGATTTGTTAATTGCCTTGCACTCAGACATGAGAACATCTCCCAGTCCTTGCTGAAGCCAAGTTGCCTGATGGTTGGAGAGTGAGTCTGCAGATGAGTGTCCTGAGGGGCTGTTCCTGCTTTGCTATATCCTCTCTAGGGCCTCGGGTGCAGTTCTTTGCCTCCATATCCCCAGTGCCCCTGCTTTGGCAATGACTGCAGCTTGTTGGTTTTATCCAGCCCTTAGCTGGGCTGGGTGAAAGGGGCTATCTAGGACAACAGTGTTTGTTCTTGGGACAGACCTGTCTTCTGAAGGTGGCTTTTAACCTTGTTAGATGCTAAGAGCTTGTATCACCTTCTCTGTTTTCCCATCCACATGGCTGCTGAGATTTTGAGGGTGAATTAGAATTATCAGCCCTTCTCTTGGAGTTCTCACTTCTTCTCACCCATAGCCTGGTTTGTAGTCATGACAACAAACTTGTTTTAAATAGACACACACAAAACTCTCCAAAAAGACCCTCCTTACTGCCTCAACACCTTGATGCTATTGCTTGTCAATCCAGGCTGTGTTTTTGTTGCAGCTGCTTTAGAAATCCTAGATTCCTCCCTGAGACTTGTACGTGGGTGTGATGGCAACAGATGAACAGAGTTTATGGGGAATGCAGAGAGATGCCAAGTTACCCAGTCTGTGTAGGCAGCTAATGGAAAACTTGAGCTCAGAAACAAGGCTGTAGAGACAGACATACACTTGCCAGGAAGAGTTCAGTTGCTGACACTACCAGCAGTGGGTGCAGCTGAACCTGCTCCACCGTAGTCTCATAAAACATTAAAATATGCTTTAAAAGATGCTGACTTTGCAGCTGCCTTAAATCCAGGGTTCCTGCACAATTGAAATTGCAGAGCCATCCATAAAATTGGGGCAGCTATTATCATGGTTGGTGGTAACTGGGGAACAGAATTATTTTGAATTTAATGATATTTTATGTTAACTGTCCCTTTTCTCTGGGTAGCCTTTAGTGCAGGCAGGCAGAGCTATTTCCCACACTATAAAAGAAATTCCAGTTTATTTACTGTGCACTGTTGAGCTAAACATGACCCTTTACTTCAAAACATTTCCCTGCCTATTGTTACTGGCAAACCCCTGCCAGCTGTGGCTGCAAGACCTCCCCAGGCAGGTCTCACTGAGCTGTAGGCAATGGTTTGTGCCTTGAGATTTCACCTCTTTCTCTAACAAACAACTTGTGTCTCACTGCTGGTTTGTTGGATCACTGGGAACAGGTGGAGCACAAACTGCAATATAAAGAACAGGAAATTATGGCAGTGATAGCAGCAGTATAGCCAGGGGGGTTGAGCCCAGGGTTATGTGTAGCCTTCAAGTCCTTGCCTGAATTTTGGACTATTGCTGCCTTTTTGTGTTCATTGGGATATCTGTCCACATTTAAATGGAGTGGTGCTGCAGATAGGAGGCTATGGAAACTGCGGTTAGGAAATAGTCATCAACTTGTAACTTCATCTGCTTAGGTGACTGGGGAACCAGAGGTGCTGGTGGGAAGACTGTCCATGGTGATAAGAGATTAGCATCCAGGCCCCAAACCAGCATCTGCCTCGACTGCCATATCAGACGTTTCTGAGAGTGTGACAGGAAATGTGTCCCCTTCTCCCCCTCTCCCAAGCTGTGCATTGTAAAGGGGAGAGATATTTAAAATCTACAAGGGTCTCTTTACAATGCACAGAGGGGGTTCTGCATCTGCCCCACGCCTTGAAGTCTAATCTCATTTACAGTTGTCAGCGTGGGCTGCTGGAGGAGATGAAAGGCAGAGGACAAGGAGGAAGAATAGATTAGTCTCGAGCAGAGGGCACTGGGAGTGCACCTGCCTCTGCCCCGCTACCTTGAGGAGGGGCGGCAGTAGCAGCTGGTCATGTGTCATCTGCTGCTCTTTGAGGCACCCAGCCATGGAGCACACGATTAATGACTCAAGGGGCTGGGCTTTTGTGAGTGATAAAGCCCTGGGATTTAGGCCGGGCTCTCAGGCCTTTTCTCTGAGCAACACCATCACTTTACATTTCTCAAGTGGCGTTGTGGTCGCAGCGAGCTGTCTGTGGCCACAATGCTTCCCTTTCTCCTCTCTCCCCAAACTGGCCTGACCTTTGTCATACAGCATTAACCCTTTGACTCCTCCACTTTGGGTTATGGGGTTGGGGAAAAAAAAAAAAGTATCCCTTCAAATTCATTGCCCTGTAGATAGCCTTGAAGGGAAGAAGGGGCTGGTAGGAGATGTGTTTTTGCTGAAGGAGATTGGTTTGCCGTTGCCCTCTGGATTATCAGTTCCTCACTGCCTTCAGCTAGAGGCTTTTTTGAATATAGCCTGGGAGAGGGGAGGGGAATTTATCCTTCCCTCAGTCAAGGAGAGAAACTTGGGCATTGAGCAGCAAATATATGTCCAAGAGACTACTCCCTCTGCAGGGTAATGTCTTTTACCATGCCTGGATTAGCCTCTGTGCATCCCCAGCGTTGTTACAGTGGATGGCAATCTCCCAGCACTTCCAGGCTTATACTCAGATTTGACTTTTAGCCATGATACCCTGGAATGATGGCTCAGCATGAAAAAGCTACATGGAGGTCATTAATGATCTTCCCACCCCTTGCAAGATGACCAAAAATGTCCTGGGTTCCTCCTTAATCTTTTAATACCTCTGTACACAGAGCACCAGCCAGCCCTTAAGCTGAATGTGGATCTCTGAGATTGTATTTACACCTTCCCTACATCGTGAAAGGTTTGTGTTCAGCTACCCCACTTCTCCTTTCCCTGGCTATTTGGACACTCCTCTCTCCAATCCCACCAGCCTGTACACAGAATGTTGACTTTGATTAGTGGAAAAAGTTGGGAGTAGAAGCCATCGGTATGAACCAGATATTGGCAGCATAGCAAACACAGCACTTTTAAGCTTGTGCCAGTAAAAGCAGGCATCTCCTGAAATGTTTCAAGGAGTCATAACAAACACACCAAAAAACACATGGAGGCTGAGTCAGTCTTACACAGCTCATGACTTATTGGCAGCTTGATGTCTCTAGATTTGTAAAAAGCCTCAGGAGGCTTCCTATTCATTACACATTTGTGTACCTTCCACGTCTGAGCCTAGAAACCTGCCCGTTGGAGTGCAGTGTCCGAGAGGGATGTTGAGCTGTGTCCAGAGCCGTGTGTCTCTGCTGCTTCCTGATCCCAGCTGCAGCAGGGGGCTTTGGAATCTCCACTCTGCTGTTTCAGCTGGATGTGCGAGATGGATTTAGGCACACAGATCCTTGCTAATGCATTGTTCTCAAATCCTGTCTTGCACATAGAAAATCACTGAAGCAATAAAAGCGTTTAAGCCTGCGTGTTTAGAAAGAAAGGGGAGAAAAAGCCATAAACATAGAGTGGATTGATGCTGTTTTGCAAATCAGCTGGTGCATTGTGCTCTGTGGCTGTGTGCTGTCATGACAGAGAAGGGGAAGAGATCATCTCATCTCCAGAGGAGCAAGCCAGCTGCTTAGCGAGTGCAAACAGTTTGCAGGGGCTTTTCTACACCATCATCACTTACACCTGTAACATTTACAGGACTTTTAAAGTTACTCTCTACCAGAAAAAACAAATGTTTCTCCTCTACAGTAGGAAGTATGATGTTCCCATTGCTTTCTGGTATTTGCAGTCAGTGCAAAAGTACTGGGCACGTTTGGAAATTAAATGCAGCAGTGGGAGTGTTTGAGTTTGACAGCAGCCAAGAAAGCTGTGATCTCTTTTTGCCTCCTCATTAGGTGTTGTGCTATATGTTGGTCTGAAATCAGTTAAGTACCGACAGAGCATGAGACAAAGTTGATGGGATTCAGCTGATGGGCTGTTTTCCTGCACCAGTGTACATACAGGCTCCTGAGGAAAGCTGATCTCTGAATGCCCTGGATTTTTGTGTGATTCAAACCTTGTTGTGTTTTACCTGTTCAAGGTGTAGCACTTCTTTCCCTCTCCCAGTCTCCTGAGTGGTGGCATCAACCCTGATTAGGCTGCTCAGGGTGACACAGGGAATATTCTGTTCACTAGAGACAATATTTCTTGGTGAAAAGTGTAGTGAAAGTCCTGAATGTTTGTGATCCCTCTGAGTCTCACTTGGACCTTGAATTCTTTCAACTTTAAAAGTAAAACCCCACACTAGCAAGACACAGAGAATTTATGAGTTCTTAGTGTCCATTCCTGTTGCTTAGGAACAGCTATCTGCAGTGACCCTGTGTTGTTGGTGAGAAGAGTAACGATGTATGAAACTGATGTTAAACAAGCAAGATCAATCTTACCCCTAGGAACTGTTCTTCATGTTCTTTGATACTTGACATACTTTGTAAGTAGCAAATACTCTGGAGTCTCCTGAATTCCATGAGGGAAAGATGAATGAGACAGCTGGAGGCAGAGCTGTTTGTGACGATCATCAAACCTCTGGTCTGATGCATTTCTTCAGGGCAGTGTTCCCTGAGAAAACATCTCTGCCTCAGTGAGCCTTCACTAATAGGTACCAGCGATGAGTAGGAGTCCCTGGTTTGTGTAGCATACTTGTTTGTGATGTATAATGGTAGTGGAAGAGTTTGTTGATGGCAGCCTGCAGCCAATGAGATGTAGCCTTGTTTGCCTCTTGGCAGAGAAAGGATCAATATTATAGAAGGTGAAAAACTGGAAGTGTCACAAAAACTATTGGAGGACCTGATCCTGAATGCTCTGACTTGGTTTAGCAAAGCACTTGAAAACAAGTGTGACAAGTGTCCTGGATTGTTTATGTGTCTGACATAAATTGTATGTTTTGCCAGGGTTGGTATCAGAATGGTGTGTGCCATAAGGAATTTAGAGACCAAAGTGGGTTTTTATTTCTTCCCCTTGGCTCTAAGGCAGAGCCAGATGCTTGTCTTCCTGCCACTCCTCTCACTCCTCACTCTGAGAAATAATGGGAATTAGGACTTTAGCATCTTTTCTCACTGCAGGCAGTGGCCTCCATGGAATGATGTTGGTTTTTAGCCTTGTCTTTTGCCCTGGGGATGAAAATCAAAGTGTTTATTGTGGTTCCTTCTTCCATTTGAACTGCTGCCTCTTCCCTCAGCTACTCCTTCTTGGTTGCTGATAGAGGAGTTGCTTTTGCACACAGTCCCGCTATCACTGCATTTCTGTCTCTGGGTTGTTCTCCTCCCTGTCAACAGGGAAGGCATAAACATTTTTCCTTCATATGTCCTCTGACAATAGTATTTAGGTCTTGGGGAAATGTTTATTTTTGTGTGGATTTGTGCATTTAGGCAGCCCTTTTGGGTGAGACTGCTGTGGAGAGTGGGGGAGATAGTCCTGCTGCTGCTGTCCTTGGTCTCTGAGCTGTGCTTGGAGACCATGGCTAGAGGAATAACTTCCTTCCAACCTAAATAAAGTATCTGAAGAATTTTTATTAAGCTGTATTTACTTTATTACACTTGGACTTGCCAGCCCTGGGAACTGTTTGGGCAGGTCTTGTGCATATGTGCTGTGTGCAGGATGTGCCTTTGACATGTTAAATATTCTGGTGTTGTCTCTTCTAAGGCTTAATGAACCAAAGTCCCCTTCAACAAGACCAGTGCTGTGGATGGCTTGTCCCAGGGTAGTGATAGCCAAAATTCCTCCCAAATAATTGTTTTAATGTATCTGAAACAGTGTTTTCAATCTTTATTCCCCCTGTTCTCCATGAGCTGAGAGCTGCCATTGCTACATTGATTTATGGAATTTTTTAGTGTTGGTTCTGGTGGCCAAGAAGAACCAGAAAGTCATTTGCCAGCTGCTGATTTATGACCCTAGTGAACAGTCCTGAAAAGCACAGTTAGAATTTTCTGGACCTTATGCAGTTCTAGCTGCCTGGAAGCTCCAGACCGTTATTTGACCATGTGGAGTAATAAAACTGTGAAAACTAATTAACTTTTGTGTCTACTGCAAAACAAAGAAGATCGTGCAAAAATACTCCACACTTGCAAGCAACAGTGACTTTATGGGTTTATAAGCCTGTGTTTAATGACCAAGCATGTAGGGCAATGTGTGAACTATGTTCCTTTTGCTGACTTCCAAAGCTGAACAGAGTGTAACAAGCTTTACCGATCACCGAGGCTCTGAACACCAGCTTGGGATAATGTTCTCTTTCATCCTTATTAATTATGTAGCTGATGTGCGGGTGGAGGTTTGACACAAAGCTGCATTGGGTGGTTTCTTGTAGCCTAAACCAGCCTGAATTACGCTGAGCTGCTGCAGTTCATTCAAGGAGAGATGCTCTCTGCAGTGTGAGTACTGTAGTCTTTCTGAGGTCATTCTCTGCTCGTCAGATGTAGGTGAATGAGTTCTTTCTCAGTGGGAACACCAGAGTGTTTTTCTGATGTTAGCAGACGAAGAGTCAGCCCTGCTCAAGACCTGTCTCCTGTGGTGGGGATGCTCTGTGTGTGCCAGAAATGTTTCCGAGTGCCCTGGTGTTGTGTTCCTTGCCAGTGGCAAGGCACTTACACGCTGTATAGATGATCCAGCCTCTGTCATCCGACACCGATTCTGAGGGAGAGAATGACTGGCTGTTCTTCTCCCTTAATCAAATTACTAAGGTAACCCTCCTGCATTCTCCTCACTCCTGCATTACTCAGTAGCCCCTGATACTGGATGTTTAACTCTGTGTTGTTAGACTCAAAGCTGCTGATTCCTGTTGTCCTTTCCTAGGATCTACCAGTTTAGCCAAGATACTTGTCATGATTGCTGATACGGGAGCAGGTATTTGGAATTTGAAAGAGAAATCATCTTAAAAGCAGGAAAACTATGATGTGACAAGATTTTTAAAAATTGTTTATTTTCTTTCTGGTGGATGTGCTCAAGTTGTCATGGTACTCAGTACCAGAGCACCAGCCATGGGTCTATCCCAGCTTTAGTTTTCTCCACAAAGCTATGTATTATTACAGAGCTATTATTAACCTAAAATAAATGTGTGCGCATACTCACTGCTATAGAATTCTGTTTTTCACGCATCAAATCAAGTCCCTGTGTGTTTTCACCTCCCTCCCAGATCTGGCAGACAGTGAAAAAGGGAGCTATTTTTAATTTAAGCTTTTTTTTTTTTTCATTTAAGAAATGTTCTGAAATGTTCGTTGTTTTGAGTCCAGAATATGAAAATGTTGTTTTTCTTCTGACAGGTTTCATGGATTATTGCTATAAAGCTTCATGTCTATAAAGGAAGGATAAAACTTCCTTCAGGAAGGGCAGAAGATCTGATTTTGGTGGTTACAGATTTTAGTTCCTTTTAGAAACTGAAAAACAGTGGCAGTCGTTGTCCTCATATTAAAGAATTTACCAAGAAGGAGGACCAGTTAATCAGAGGAGACAAACAGAAGTCTTGTGTGGTAGAGTGGTATCAAAAGATCCAGTTCCTTCCAGGGGAGAAGATGACAGTCACTGGATTAGGAATCATTTGCCTGAAACAGTATTTCTGGCAACCAGTGAGATTGGCATCACTGTCAGAATGGTGCTTACAAACATTTCATCACCTTCTTGCTGTCACTACAGTTCTGTCATCCCACTGGAGCGCCTGCTCCACCTGTCTTCCTGAAAGGCTGGCATGTATTGTCCAGGAGAGAAGAGGAATTTCTGGTCCAAATGCAGTACCTGCCCAGAAGAAATGGATATAGAAAAAGTTTCCTCCTTTCCCCAGTGAATGTGCCCTTCTGTGCCTGAGCCCTGTCTGATGGGCCAAAGGGGAGGTCACTCTCCAGAGCAGGTCCACCCTTCCATGCTGAGTGTCCTGCACCCCAGGGTGTGCTGGATAGCAAGTTGTCACCAGGAGCAGATGCTGGGCACGGCAATAAGGGCTGAGGCCACTGGCTTCTTTGTGCTCTACAAGGAGGAAGAGGGAGAGTGGCAGAGCAGATCTGACTGTACAGGAAGGCTTGAGTTGGGGAAAAGCAGAGTGCCCAGTTTTGCAAGGTAGCTTTAGGTCAGGACTTCAGGCAGTAGGCAGGAAACCAGGAGCAACATTCCCACGTCAGCACTGAACCGACACTGGTGGAGCTGCTTCAGTGCAAAGCCCAGCTCAGCTTTTTTCTGGCTCCCAGTGCTGAAGGAGCTGTTTGTGACAGTCCAGGTGGTCTCTGTGCTGGTGCCCCTTGAACTGGGGCAGCCCTCACCTGCCCTGCTGCAGCCTTTTTACACACAGAGTTACAGCTAACGAAACACAAGGTAAGAGAAGTTCCCTGCAGTTGTATGGGCAGAACTTTTCCTTGCTGAGTACATTTCCACCCTGGTTTCCACTTTGCAGCATGTGGTAGGCCCAGCCCTGGTCTTTGCTGCAAGAGGTGTCTAACAGCCCATCAGTCACAGCATCCTGGCACCTGACAAGCCTGAGGGGGACAGCCAAGCTCTGAGCCCAGCAGCTCTCCCACGAGGCTGCCCTGCAATGTGCTCCTCTGTTTTCTGCCTGATGGAGCAGAAAAGGGAGGAGCAGCAGTTGTCTCCTAGGGCTGGCTGGGTCATTAGTGTTTCTGCCTGGCCATCCTCTTGCTGGTGTTGCTCACCAGGTACGTCACTAAACAGCAGCAGAGAGAGACCCAGTGGCTCAGATCTGATTAACCTCTACAACTTTATGCTGGGTCTTAATTGGATTAGCTGCAAGGGTGAGGGGGGGCGGGTTTGCTCTTGTTTCGTATTTTTTCTTAAACAGGTACTTATCACTCTGACATCTGATGGAAGCAACAAGTTCAAGTAGCAAGACCTGTGAATAAATAAGCAGTGTTTGCTTCTTCCCCACTGCTCAACTAACAGCTCCTGCCCTTCCTTTTTAAAATACTGCTGTAGCTGATGCCTGTGAGATGGCTTTGAGTAAGCCCTGCAGTCAGATCTCTTGGGAGGTGTGGGCTTTGCCTGACAGCCTGAACCCAGAGTCCCTGATTGGTAACCACAGTTCTGTCACTTTTTGGAAGGATTTCTGCTCAGCAAATGTTCAAAGCAGTATTAACTTTCCATGTTTAGTTTCTTTCATCTTTTGTCTGAGCTTTTCAGTTTCCTTCAGAGCCTGATTCTTCTGCACCTCAGGGTTTTTGCCTGTATCACCACAGTGGCTGTGGGTTGTAGGGAATTGGCCTTATTCAGCACTGCTATAGCCCTTCCTCCTCCAGGACTTCAAAGCTCGTTCTCCAGTATCAGTTCATTTAGTTTCATAGGTGGGGAAATGGAATAAGGAGATCACTGATCATATTCTGTTACAGTGGGGAACTGCCTGCTACAGACCTGAAAAAGGAATTTAATCAATTTGATTGTGGGATTGCCCCTAATTCCTCAAGGTGTTGTCTATCTGTGTGGTGCCCAATTGAAAAAAAGGAGAACCAGTTTAGGGGAGTCTTTCCCCTGTGTGTATTCCTCTGCCTGCAGCACCCAGTTTCCTTTTCAAGAAGCTTAAAATAGAAGCCCTTCTCCTTGCCATAGCTGTAATTGGTGCTGGATTGGGCACTGGAGAGGTGATGGAGGGGGTACAGGCTGCTGAGACACTCTCTCTTACATCTGTTTCTAGATAGCTGTGCACAAAGAGTGAATTGTAGGTGTGATATCAGGCCACGGTTCTGTTCCAGGAGGAATAATAGATGTACCAGCAACAAACTGGCTGTTTCAAGATCAAAAGTGCTGTTACATTAAAGCTGGTAATACTGCCTGGCTTGGCAAAAGCCTGACAAAGCGTTCCAGGGTTTTAATGTATATTCAGATAAACTATCTTCCACAGTGAGGTTCAGGCCTTTGAATTTAGTCCATGTACAATAGCAAGGGTTTTAGTGACTTGGTAAGAAGGTAGCTCCAAGGAATTCCCTCTTTGTACAGGGCTTGAATGTAATTAATTTGTGAACAGTGCTTGCAACACAGTTACAGTCTCACAGCAGAGGACTCAGTGCTTCTGGGCACCTGGGGTGCCTTTGCAGGGTGTGTGGTTGTCAGGCATGGGCTCTGCTGCTGCTCCTAAAGAAAACATGATCATTAAGTTGAGTTATAATGGACATTAGTTTCCTTTCTCAGATTGAATGCATTCATGTATTTTGTGTCCACTGCCCCTCGGCAGCTTGCAGGCTGGATATGTAAAATGGTAACTGCAGAGGATGACTGAGCTGTTAATAGGTGGAATTTGATGCTCATAAAATGAATGCATTTAATGTTGCATGGCAGTGGTTTGCTTGAATTTTTAAGTCTCCTGAGGATCTCTTACTTGTAATTCTGTGGCTCTGGCTGTGTTTGTTACAAAAAGCAATACAAATGGAGAGGCTCTGTGGTTTCTGAGGGTTGGCTGTTCTGTTGTCTGTGAGTATCACTTCAACTTTTTCTGTATCAAATATTATTCCAAGGAAGCTGTGAAAGTGGGAAATGCAATGATATCTGAAAACAAAACACTGCAGTCAAATTCATGGTGTCCATAGAAATAGCTGTCTTTGGAGATCTGCTCAGATATTATTTTTCAGGAAAAGCCAAGTTTTAGTAGATAATTTTTCATTATTAAGCTTTCATTGAGGGATACAGAGGACTAAAAAGATTAGGTGGGTCATTAAAATAAGTACAGATCTGCCACTGTGGGGTTTTAAACACAAAATTAAATCCTGGCCTCTTGGAAGGGGTCTTGCTTGCTTCCTTTGGGCCCCATGCTAATTTCATTGCTGGTTTCAGAAGGGCTTCCACTGTTTTTAATTTTACAATGTTTCTTTTAGCGTGAATTGAAATATTCAATTTCTTTTGCTGAGGGTTTCATTAAAGGAAGCTGTATGCCCCTTCCATGGCAGAGCATTTGTGTGATAAATTGCATTTTACAAACACATGAGGTGGTGATGATCCCTCAGATATTGCAAAGTTACATTCAAAAAATTGGTGCTTCTTATTTTTTCCTTTAGTACTGTGAGAAATACTTCAGCTTTTCATCACTTCCACAAGCCTGGGCTGAAGGGAGAGGAACAAATATGCAGAGAGAATATTGTGATATGCACCATAAAGTTGTGCCAAGGTGAAAGGAATATACAAGCTCAAATGATCCCTTCCCCTAAGGCTTTTATGATTTATTTTAATATTTTCTAAGGTGAAGTGCTGGATGCAAGCCTTGCTACCAGCCAGCATCTTTCATGTCAGGCAAAAAATCTTTTATTTGTGTTTTTCTTGGCCACCGCCCCTCCAGATACTGGTGATTCCAGCACAGCAGAGTTTGGCTGTGAAAAGTCTATCACTGCTGTCATAATGTGCTGCTCTGTGGGTACTGCATCCACCTCTGCTGGGTCTGTTCTCCAGGGATGTGTGCCAGGGTTCGACTGAACAGTGTCTCAGTTTTGCAGCCTGAGGAAATGACCGTGGTTTGCTGTGTTTCTGAGAAGGCCATTGAAAGAGGCAGATCTGCTGTGTGGGCAGCAGGAACAGAACCAGGGTGAAGTACCAGCATGGAGTGGCTGAGACTGTGGGTGGCACCTCCATGACATTTCTTTCTCTCATTGTGGCATTTGAAAAAAACTCCCCCAGAGGCAAGCAGGGGTGCTTGGTTATGATGTCTTGGCTCTGAAATTGGCTAGTTGTGATTGTAGGGATCTACAGCCTGCTCTGGGTTAGTATAAACACATCTTCCAACTTGTCAGAAACCTGCTGTGTTTCCTTGAAGGACATCAGCGAGTATGTAGGCAAACCTCAGCTGCTTTTCTTCTGGAGGCTTGGTCTCCCAAATAAGATTCTCATGAGTTGTTTCTCAAGTGCATGAATTCAGTGGCAGCTGAAGGTATTTGGCAGCTTTGGGTACCAGTCACTCCTTGGGGCTGCAGAAGGCAGCATTGCACTGTGGACAGGTCACTGTGAACACCAGATCTGTGCCACTGAGCTCTGGCTGGCATTGCTGCCTGAGCTCACAGCCCTGCACACAGCTCATGGGGCTTAAGGGGGAAGGAACAGTGAAATGTGGAGGGCTGAAAATGACCTCAAGAAATTTCCCACCTTCCCCATCAGCCCCCTGCCGCAGATCAAAGTTATCTAGAATGTTCCTTTTCCTTGGTGTAGGAGGGATTCTCACTTCAGCTTGTCTGAGACCAGGACCACAAGGCCTGGGAAGGGAAGAGTGAATGGAGAAGCTACTCGCCAGGACCTGCTTCTTCTGGTGACACCAGGTAGCAGTTTCTGAAACAATTTTTACTTTAGCTGCCTCCAAACTGTGTAGAGTTGAGAACTGGAGCAAGCAATACTGGTCAATTAAAATGGCTATATAATTTTAATTGACATAATAAAGACTAATATATAGTATAATTAATTTTTTCATGCAATAAAATAGGACAGGAAATAATCTCAGCTAAGCAACCAGTCTGTTGTACTTCCTTACTTGCTACAATGAACATTTTTCTATGCAGTGAGATTTTCTAGCATAGAAATGCTGAGACTAGAGGGTGATGGCCATGGGCTTGCTTTCTAGCTGGCCCAAGCATGCTGATGTGTAGTACTTTACTGAGTGCTAACCAAAACTAAAAACCCTGTCTACATCTCCTGTCCAGCTCCTCCAAGTCAGGGTGATGAGCACAGCCTGGTTATATCTGTTCTCCATCTGTCCCTTCCTCCATCATCTTCGCTATCGTTAATTGTTAATGTCTGGCCTGAGAGATTGCCTCTTAGCACAGTGCTGATGGGATCTTTCCATGGAGGATTAAGGCTGGAGTGAATTGGCAGGAGACAGTATCCTTGCTGTGGGAAGTTTGCCAGATGTGTGCAAGTTTGGTGCTGCTGCTCTTCCAGTTACTCCAGTTCATATCTGGACATGGGCAAGGGTCAGTTGGAGCTCCATGACCTCTGACCAGTACATCAGGCCAGGCGTGTTCTGGTCTGGGTTTGGGAGAGGCCTCCTGCACCCAGCTGCTGCACATGGCCTTCAAGGAGACTTTCTGTCTGTTTACATCAGCTGCACCATCCCTGGTCAGGTGTGGACCACTGTGGGGTCACAGGGCTTTAATCAAGGCAGTGATAACACTAACAGAGTAGAGGGAGTGCTGGCAGGGGGAGTTGAGATGTCATTTCTTACCATGTCATGGTCCCCAGGTGGTTAATGTGTCTGTAAATCACACAAGTGCTTTCCCATGGCTTTGCTTTCTGCTGCTGCCTCAGCTGCCAGGATTTCATAGGACACAGATCTCAGCTTGTGCCAAAAGCACGGCCTCCTTTCCCTGTAAAGGTACTTGGTATACATTTCCAGTGTCCTAAAGCATAGCTGAGGGCCCTGCTAAGCTCACTGAATCCAGGCTCTGACAGATTTTATTTCATTTAGTTTTACCAGGTTTGCTTTCCCACATTTTTTCCTGTGTCTGCACAGGGAGCATGGGAGTATCCCATGGCATTTCAGAAGGTTAGAAGTTTCCCCTTACCTGGTTGGTCTCCTGGTCTGCTCCTGGGAAGCCCTTGGAAACCCTTGTTGCTCTTTCCCAAAGGTGATATGTGTCCTGCAGTAAGCAAAAGGTATCTGTTACCTTGCAAGGGCAACCTGGGGCCTGGAGGTACAATTGCTGCTGGCTGTCAGTAGCACAGGTGATGATCTCTTTTTCCATATTCAGGACAGACTGGCAGAAACTTCCTGTGCTTTGAAGCCATCACACCAGGGAGGGTTTCCATGTGTGTTGATGCTTTCTACAGCTACAGCAGTCGCAAAAAGGTCTTCTCCCAGTCTAGAGAGAAACCTTTGTGTCTAATTCATGTCAGACTCTAAATCATAAAGATAGCCAAATAAAACCAGCAGAGTTTGCACCAAAGAGTGCAATTTTGTTGGCTTCTTGAAGGGGATGTTAAGAGATGTTCACAGTGTTTAGAAGCATTGTTGGATTTATTTGTTTATTTTTCTATGAAAATCTCACTGGTTGGTATTTCCATGTCTCTTTTAAGCCATTTGAGATGACATTTCTTTTGTTTCTTTCATTATAAAACTATTTTTATCCCGGTTCATGGGACTGTACAAGTAGAAATTAAAACACTGCTTGGTATTTCCTTGCCCATCCTGTTAGTCATCCCCAGCTCCTTTCAGCTCTCCCCAGCTCTCCCCCCTCCCCTCCCCAGCTTGCCTTGAAGGGCTGGGAAAGCCGGCGCTGGCACATTATGTTGCCTGTCTGATTGTTGTGGGGTTGTGTTTGTGTGGGGAAGGTCACGAGACAAAAAGACCACCAGGCAGGGGTGGGTGGGGGGTGTTCAGTCCCTTTCCATTCAGGCCTTTTGGCAATGGGTGGGAAGAGTCTTGTTTGCATGACAGGATTTCAGGGGGGCATTGCTTTTTGTTTAGATTTCTTCCACTGCTGCTGTAATGGGCCCTGGAAGGCTACAACAAAGATAGAGCTTATATTATGAGATTCATGGGACAAGGCTCCCAGTGCAGGAGTGACTGAGCCTGACCAGCCACTGTGCTCCTGCAGCCTGGAGACTGTCAGCAATTGCTCTGGCTGGGGTGTTTGTGCCATGTCCAGTTGTCGCTCTGGTGGGAACTCTGACTCTTGTGGGCTGAGATCCTTAGTGGGATGAATGCTGTGGAAGTGTTCTGTCTGTGGAATGAGGGTTGGAATGCAGGGAGCTGTACAGCTCCACAGACCTGCCACAGTAACTATGCTTCCCTGAGTATTTCTGAGACTTCCAGCCAATGACTTGTATTTGCAGCATCTGCCTCTTTCTTGCTATCAGGTCGGCATTTCTGAGAGCATTCTTGTGTTTAAACAGTGCTTACTTCCTCATCATCCCTGTGAGAAGCTGAGCTGCTGTCCCTGGCTGCAGCTCTCCCCTCACCCCATCCTTAGAAAGCAGCTCAGTCTATATTTACCACTGGTGTGCACAAAGGCAAACATTGTCAGGGACTCATTGTAACTGTCCCAATTACCCTGATTTCATTTGCATAAGAAGATTGACCAGCCTGTGGTAGTGGCACTGCCTTGGCTGTCTGATATGGGACACTGTCTTTTGGGAAGCAGGAAAGAACTGGAATCCCCAGGCTGGATGTGGGATGGGGAGAGGGGGGCTGTTTTGGTCCCTAGCAGCACAGGTGCTACAGCTGCCCTTCCTGGAAGGAGGATAACTCATCAGATCTCAGGCACTGCAAGTCCCTGACCATGTCTGATTCAGATGTAAGAGCTGCCAGCTTCCCAAAGATGTAGATTCCAGGTACCCCAAGCATGCCTGAGCATCTGGCTGTCCCATACAAGTGAATCCTTCCCCTGCATAGTGTGTATGTGTGTATTTATCTTTTTTTTTTTTTGGTCAGTAGGTGTTGACCCTGCTCAAATGCTTCTAGACTAAGCAGTGGCCTGCCGTGTGTTTGTCACTTCCCTCAGGCACATGTAACCTCTCCTCCTTGTGTTTGGATTTTTTCCAGAAAGGTAGCTGTTCCTGCAGGCAGGTACTAAAGCAAGAGGAAAGCAGCTGGGATGGAGCAGAAGTCAGGAAGCAGGCTGAAATGGTATGGTCTCTTGACCCAAAGCAACAGCTAGTGCTGGTAGGATTTGCTTGCACTGCAGCAGCTGCACAGCTCTCGCTCCTCTCACTGGATTGAGAATGATTCGTATTTTCTCTCCCTTCCCCCCAACGGCACATGTAACGTGATCTCCCTGTGCCCAGGCTGGCAGATGGAAACCCAAAACTCTCTTCTGTTTGCAGTAGTGGTTCTTCATGGGCTCAACTGGCCTGTGAAGCTGCAATGTTCAAGCTTGTGAGCTTTGGCAGAGCAGCCTTTCTGTGCCCTCCCCCTGCTGTGTGTGTGCCTGCACAGACCCACATCGGTGTCTTCATCTCCCTGCTGCTTCCAGGAGAGACTCTTGCTCTTGGACATCTTTCCTTGTTGCTTGTGGATATCACCAAGCTTAGTGTGCTTCATGGAGATGCTTTGACCTTTACTCCATCTTACCCTGTCCTTCAAAGTCCCCCCTCTAGTGTATGGCAATTAAAAGTTTTTATTAATTAGTTATTAGGTGGCAATACTGGAGTGTGTCATGGAGGTGGCTGGAGCACAGCAGCAGTTCATCTCAGCTGCAGTACTTTTTTAAGCTTCTTACATACTTGGGTGAGTTACTTTGTCTCTGCAAATTACTTTGGTAATTTGTAATTTGGTTATTACTTGGGTGAATTAGTTTGCCTGTTTCCCAGTTCAAAAGTGGAGCTCTTTATGAAGTGATACCACTGTGAATCATAAAGAGCACAAATTATCATTTCAAAATGTACTATGTCCTAGAGACCTGATTGCTAACTTGGGATTGCCAAATCCCAAGTCTCTGTCCTTACATTTTTGGATCTCTCTGAGAGGGATTGATGATCCAGCCCAGATTTCTCAGGAATTCCTTTGTTCTTTCTTTGGCAGGACATGGAGCAGGGAAAGAAATCCTTATCTGTTTTCTCATATGAGATGCTGCTTGTGCTCTGACTCCAGGATACTCACATTTTTTGCCTGAAATTACCCACATTGGTATTGTTAGGTTTGCTAGGTGCAAGGAACATCAAAAAAGAAAGGGGCAGAACAGGGTCTCAAGTTGGGGCACAGATGGGCCCCTCATGGTTCCACTAGCAACCCTTTAAAAGCTAGTTTGTATGTTTGACTTCCCTGATGTGTTGAAAAGGCAAAGTAGGGTCAAGTCTTACATTTAAATTTGGGTTCTTTCCATTGTGTTTATTTTTGCATGGAGTGTTCTACCTTCTACTGCATTTCTATGACCTCTCATTTTAGCTTATGTGTTTGTGGGGTCTATTTATAAGCAAGCAAAAACACATGCTCCAGACACTGAATTAGCTTTTCAATCATTGTTCCTAACAAATATGAAGTGAAATACTATGATTTAAGGACTTACAGTATCTCTTTTAAGCTGAGTCACTGTGTCTTTTGCTTTGCATTGGGGAAATAGCTTTGGCACATGTTCACGTGGGGATGACTGATGGACCTAGGAGGAAAACAGAGACACTGGCCACTCAAAGAGGAGAGGAGGACATCCAGTTTTCAGCTCTGCCAGTGAGGTTCAAGTAATAAGATGTGCCTTTTTAAAACACTTTGTTTTCCCCAGCTGTGCAAAGGGGGGAGGTGGATAATAATACAGAGAGTTTTGTTTGAAATTCACCAAAAGGCTGGGGGAAACAGTGCTCTTTTCTTTTCAAGCAAAATATTTAATTTGATTTGAGCTGAACCATCTGGGCACTCTGAATAGGAATGTAAATGACAGTTTTTAAGGAAACATTTTGAAAATGGCAATGTCCAGTGCTTTGGCCTTTTAGAATCTGAAGGAACCTCTTAACAATCAGTATTCAAACCTAAGGCAAATTCTCAGGAAAGTCCTGGCATGACTGAAATCTCAGGAAATCTCTTTGCTTGGAAAAGTTTTGTTTTGAAAAAAAATTATCTTTGCTGTGTAAGTGGGAGAAAAGCCCTGCAGATAACACTGCTGATAAACATTATATTGTACATATAAACTGCGTCTTGTCCCGCCCTTGGAGCAGTGTTACACTTGCATCTCTTGGGCTGCTGCTTGTAATTATCCTGGTGCTTTATCCTGTCGGCCCTTTCCATGTCACTGGTTCAGTTTTGCTACAGCTCCCTTTGATGGGGGCAGTCTGACCTTTGGTGGCTGCTGTTTGATTTGCTCTGGGTTCATGAGAATTTGTTGGCTGGGAGCAAAGGAGGTGCCCAATGATGGAGGGATTATACAGGGGCAGACGATGGTAGCGCTGTCTGCTCGAGGCAGCTTTTCTGCTCCTGGATTAAAGTTCATGCTGTGTTACTTGTCTGTCTCTCTAAGGCCTTGTCAAGTCCATGTGGGAAGCTGTTCTGTCTGCACTATTTCACTTTGTGCTGCTCAGCTCTCTCCCTGCCTCATTTCTCCTCCCTCTTTCCCCTTCCATTCAAGCGGCATCTTTCAGTCTTCCCCATTCAAGGTCTGTCTTTGCTCTCTGCCCTGTGTAAAAGTTCCATGCCCTCCCTACCATTCATCACCTCTTGCTCATTCACCTCCCTGCTTTCCTTTCCCCATTCATCTGGGCTTCCCCTCACCCAGTCTCGGCTGCCCTCTCCTCCTGCCCCTTCCACAGTCCTCCTTTTGTGTCTTTGCACTCCTTTCTCCGTGGCCATCCAAAGCTCAGCAGTCTGCAGTCTGCTCTGTGAGGATGCTCTTCTAGAAGTTGGCCCCAGCTGATGAGCAAATTAATCCTCATTGGAAGCCTGGTGGGACTGTTTTGGGTGGATCTCTCTAGTTACCCTGCAGGTGAGAAGATTTCTTTTCCCTCCACTTCCTGGAGATGCAGCATGATCAGGATGATGCAGTATGAACAGGAAGAGTATTACAATTTCCTAACCTTCCTGTTCAGCCTGGTCTTTCTGTCTCTCCCTCCTGGCTTGTTTCCCCTTTGTTTGCAGCAGTTGTAGCTCTCAGGTGACTCTTCAGGAGGTTGTTTGGATTTCCTCATTCCTGAGGAACATAACATGAATTCCCTTAATTATGCTGGCTCTGTAATTATGGTTGTTGCCTGTGTCTTCTCTGCTTCCTTCTTTTAAATCATCTACTTGGAGGCTGTATCAGTTTTGTCAAGCCATCTCTGCTCTCCAATGTGTTTTAAGTGCTCCCCAGGAAACAGAGCTTGTGAATTGTATTAGCCAGGGCTTGTTGTTTCTGGGTCTCAATGCAGCCACGACCCTGTGCTTGTGATGCAGGCACAGGAAATATGGACCACAGCCTCTGCCAAAGATTTTCCAGCTTGCTAAGCACCTGGACCCTTGCAGCTCCCACAGTGCCAGCAGTGTGCAGACATAACCCCATGGTATGGAAGGAGCAGATCTCTGCTGCAGTGTGGCAGGAAAACAAAGTGGGAGGTCTGTTCGCCTGTGGGTGCCCATGGCGGGCTTCAGCTTTGAATGGTTAAACTGCATTCAAGCCAGTCTGGTCAAATAAAAGGGCAGTATTGGAGCTTGGGAAGAGTGGACAGGCCTGGAGGAAGCAGGTGTTCTGAAAGCTTGTGTGCACCCTGTGCCTGTGGAAAATCTGATCAGCTCAGTAAAGGAGGCAGAAATGAGGTGGAGACAGGTAAGGAGAGGGGCTCTGTGAGTGTCTGCAGGTTCGACTGGC
Organism: Peucedramus taeniatus; assembly: GCA_013400575.1. Classification (NCBI taxonomy): domain Eukaryota; kingdom Metazoa; phylum Chordata; class Aves; order Passeriformes; family Fringillidae; genus Peucedramus; species Peucedramus taeniatus. The sequence goes on from WBNO01029796.1 coordinate 44,840, forward strand.
AGGATGAGCTCTCTGTTGTGTGGGAGGCTGTGAAAGGACCATCCACTGCTGTCCCATGAAGCTAAAAGGAGCCCCTGATGCAGCCTGGCAGGGCCAGGCTCTGGGAGGACTTATTAATTCTCTGAGAAGGACCCTATCCCCTGATAACTGTCTCAAAGTGGGATTTCAAACCCTGCTGTGGTTTGTTGTCAGGCTGTGTGTAAAAGAGATTCCCCGTTCATTGTGCTTGTGCCCCACATTGAGACATTGAACCTGGCAGGGCACATCTAGCCCCAGGCCAGCCCTGCATCTTGTCACCTGCAGGAGGAAGTCTGGTCCAGCAAGGCTTGGACTGGGAACCCTGCACGAACAGCACTTCTTCCTATGAAGTTAGTTCCATTTCTGTTGTGGAGTTTATTTAGTCATGATTTGCTTTATAATGTCAGACACATTTTCTTCCTGTTTGAAACCTGTGGCAGAGAGAACTCTGGAAACACTGTCCCTTGTATCCAGTATGAGCATATAGGAATCCAGAATGCAGCTTGATTTTTCTGATTTGTGGTCTTGCAACTTTGGCACTTGGACAAATCTCTTCTACCCTTAAACCAAAGCAGATTTGACATAGCAGACACTGGTAAAGTGCAAACACTGCAGAAATTACTATTGCAGTTCAGTGCAGGGAACCTGCAGTCTGGGTGTCATCCAGGAATGATTTGGATAGATCACCTAAGAAAGAATTCAAACCACCACAGCTTCCAGCAGTCTGGCTCCTTCCTGCTGCTGTAACTCCTGTGATCACCCTGGAAAGATGCAAGTCAGGATTTCTTGCTCTCAAGCGTTTAAATGGTAGAAGTTAGAGAATAATTAATGCTCCCAGCTCCAGGCTGCATTTGGAACCAGCCTGTCTGCAGTACCTTTGAGATGGTTATGTTGTTGCAGTGTAATGCCAGTGCCTACAAGACATTGCAAGGAATCATGTGATACCTCTGTCTCCTCTTCACAAGGCTGACCTAAACTTCTGCTCCAGTTTAGCTTGGAAAGAAGAGTTTCTTTGGTAGCTTCTAGTCCCCATGACTGAGCAAAGCCAGTTGTAAGACCAATAGGAGTTAAATACTTTTCCCAGTCCGTGGTTGTTGCTCCGTGGTTGTTGCTCTAACCAGAAGCATGGTTTGAATTCCAGCACAGGTGGGTCATTTTGGCTACATGTGTGCTATGGCACTTGTTAGCTGGAGCTGTAAATGCATCTGTTTAGCCTGAGCATTTCTGAACCCTAATAGCTTGCTGTCAGCTCAGAACTGTTGGGATCATCTAGTCTTTCTTAATGTAGGTCAATCTTCTGCTTGACCTCAACCATACCTCATTTCCTAGGAGAACTTGCAATTTAATTGTAAAACTTCTGGTGAAGTTAGTGAGCAGTTTCTCAACTTACTCTAATCTAAGTCTGTCCAGTTTGAGTTCTCGTCCCTAGATGTGATTATACCTTTGTCTTAGTGGAAATTCCTGTACTGCCAAATTTCTGTTCCTCTGGACAGTGATCAAGTCATTGCTTAACCTTCCCTTTCATAAGGTAATGAATTGAGCCTGTCAGTGCAGCCAGTCAGACTGTACCAGTAAAAAGTGCCAAAGAGGTAATGATGCCACCTCATTTACAAACCTGCAGGTGATGTTTCCTTTTTTGCAGGCAGTGTTACCTTGAGAGCACTCATTATAACAAACAAAGGGTTTTTTCCCCTGCCGGGAGTGCCTGCTGCTGGCATTCCCCACCCTGTACACTGGCTGGCATTCTTGGCTCCTGTCCAGATGCTTTCTGTTTATTTTTAATGTAATATATATTGTTTGCAAGTACCCAGATTTACCAGAAGACCTTGCTTACACTTAGTAAGCTGCTGCTTTAACTCATCTGTGGGCATGATACAGACTTTTCCTCAGTTTGCTCCAAAGTCACTAATGAGAATTCTGTAGGAGGAAGAATGAATTCTCATGGGACCCCATTAGTGTCATTGCCATGTGATGGTGGCTCTCTGCCTTAGATTTATTTTTGAGACCTGTCAAATAGCCGGATTTCAGCGTGTTGAATGTGTGACAGCCTGAGTTTGTGTCACAGTAAATCCTCAGACTCAGGGCTGTCTGGTGATGTCAGATGCCCTGCAGAAATCAGTCATACCAGTGACCTTGGCCTATGATCTGTGCCCAGTTTGTGTTCTCATCCAGATAATATCAACTGGACGTAATCTGTTTTCTATGACCTATTCTGACTGATATTAGACCAATCCTCCTTCAAGTGCGTGTTACTCAATATCAGTCATTTGTTCCTTTGCTGTGGATTGCTGTTAGACCATCAAGACCTGCTGTATCCCATTAAATTCTTGCTGGGCAGTTTAGGGAGCAGGGTGTGTGCCTGTCACTGTGATTGCACAGGAGTTTTGGAGCCATGGTTGGAAGGGCTGTATTGCTGATTCAAAACTGGAAGAAAGGGAGCAAGCAGATCTTGATGTTCTTCCAGTGTTCCCAGACTTGCAGAAAATCAGTATTTGTAAGGACTTCTTAAAACCTTTTGGATGAAAGTTACCTTGACCTGCTGATTCAAAACTAACATTAGCAGCTGCTGTGTAACATTCTCCAGAGTTACTGCTGGGACAGAAAGTGCATCATCATCATCATCATCATGTGATAGAGATAATTCATTGGGCTTTTGTCCACATACAAAACAGAAACATTTCAACTTTCCTGACTCTTTCACACTTTTATCACCTATGTAACTTTTTCCAGATAATATCAGACCAAAAATCTGTTTTGAATGAGAAGACTGCTCTGTACTAGCATAGATGCAGCTGTGACAGGAGACATTTTCCATAGCAGTGAATTTTACAGTAATCTTATGTATGACTAATTGACCCAGGGGTAGGCAGAGCCTGATCTGACTGCAGGAACTTAGCATGAAATACAGCCCCCCCTGAAAAGCTCTTCTCATTGTTGTGTGTCAGTTTCTGGTTTGCTTTGGGTTTTTTTGGGGGGGTTTGTTTTGTTTTGGTTTGTGTTGGGTTTTTTTTTTTTTTTTTAGCAGTAGTGATTAGGGTCTGTCTCCCAATTGTGAGATTGACTGTGCATGCTTATGTCTTCTGGTGAGTTATGTAATGCAAACCAATGCAGCACCTCACCCAGAGTGTGTTGCATTTTGGATCTGAATGAAGTAACTTACATATTATGTCCCCTCATGATGCAGAAGCCCTGAGAGATGTAATTAATAGAGAATTTTGAGATTTTTCAGTCAGATATGTCTAAAACCACCTAAACAATAATTATGTGGTGGTGAATGAGAATATCACGTCTTATGATACTATGGATATTGCTGTTTTCAGCTTTTGATATTTAATGCCTTACACCATCCAGATGAAAAGTGGAGTTTATTTTATCTAGACTGCAGAACTTATTGCTTCAGGAGATTGTGGACGCCTAAAAACTGGAGGAATTCAAAAGGGAGAGCAAGAGATTGGGCATTCATACATTAAGAATGTTGGGGCCAGTGCTGACAAGCAGTTCTGCAAAGTTATAAACCCCTTGCCTCAGGATTTAAGAAAATATTTTAACTGTTCATGTGAGTTTGATCACCCCAATCCCTAGGTGGTCCCTTGTTGGCTTCATCTTGTGCACAATCTCAGGAATGAGAGATAGCACCAGAGCTTGGGCTGGTGCTGTTGGATACGTGACTCACCTGTCTGGGTTGCAGCCTGCCCAGCCTGTTATTGCAGCTGAGACAACTGCCCATGTAGGAATGTGCAACGTGGCCAGTGCTGGATCAAGATTAAAAATAATATTTTCACCTAAAAAAACCCACCTGCGACTTTTTAGAGTGCCTCAGCTTCTTTCCAGTAGTCTTAATGCACTGCCATAAATAATAAAACAGGAAGAAGCAGAGCTGGAGAAGGCTCAGTCTATAAACATGTCTCTTTGCATTAGGCCTTGTGGCATAATGGAGGGCATCTCCTGCCACCCATGCTGTCTCGTTAATCATGTAATTATCTCCCTCACTTTCAGTGCTGCATCTCCTTCCCTGTCAGTGATGCTGGTAATGGAGCTTTTATTTACCCTGGCTTCTTTCTGGGGAGCGGCTCTGGTTTCAAAGCCAGCACAGTGGTGTATTTTGAATAATTTAGTTCTGGGTGGCTTGAACACTGTCTGTAATTCCCCAGCTGAGACTAGAGGCTTGTTTCTGGAAGTATTCTGCCAGGATGCTGATTTGGAGAAAGGCAGAGGGATTGCTCAGAGTGGTGGGATGTGGAGGTGGCCAGGGACTGAAAGCCCACTCAGTGGGTCCTGTGAGTGCCTCTCAGATCTGTCCTTAGTGTCTTAGCAAGGACTTGCAAGCAAGAAACCCACAGGCAGAGGATGGATAAGGAAGAGGGTTGTGTTAAAATGAGCATGGAGACAGAAACATGAATTTGGGTACCTGGCTGAGCATGATAGGCTTCCCCTGCAATGGTAGTTATGGACCAGGGGTGTAGACCTCTGTAGAGTCAAGAAGTTCAGTGTGGTGTCCAGCTGTCACTACTTTGGAAAGTTTGATAGGTTTCTGCACCTGAAACCTCCCCAGAAGGCCATCTCTGTTCACAGTGTCCCTGGGCTGCTGGGTCTGGTGGCTTGGCAATTGCCCTTTGCCATTGCAGTCATCATCCAGCCACAGTCTGAGTTCTGCACTGCCCTCACTGCTCTGGATCACACAAACACAGGTGTGGTGCCTGTGCCCTTTAGATGGGGAGGTCACAACACCACACAAGTTTGTGGGCTCACTCCAGCAATCTTGGCAATACCAAGAATCAAATCTGGCTCCAAGCCTTCTTTCCAGTCTGCCTCAGAACTGAGTAGTGGCACACTCCTGAATCTTTTGATTCTCTCATTCTTGTTGAATCTGTGCTTCCACTGTCTGTTTAGATTAAGTGCTTCTGCAGAAGGTAACAACAGATGGTCGTAATGTAGGTCCCTTCCTTGTCTTTATGCCTAAGACAGTAGGAGAAATAAATTAGAACAGAAATGTCTCTATAGATTGGCCAACTAGCTCATGAACCTGGTCTTTCAGGCTATTCTGCTCTTCAGGGAAAAGAGAATCTTATACCAGCCCCCTCTCTCTCCACTTTGCCCTGTGCTGCATATAGAGACCCCCAAATCCAGGTGACAGGCCCTCTTCTCTGGAATGCCTCCTGGCCTAGATGAGAGCTGAGCTGGGCTGCTCCGTGCTCTCACTGCATCTTTCCTGGGGAGCAGGTGTGTCTGGGAGCACTGCTTGGAGAGGGACTATTCTCTGTGCTTAAAAGCAATCTGGCTTTTGAGAGCTGGGTAATGTTTCCAGCCCTTGGGTTCACCTCAGGTCAAAGCAATCTAACATGCCCTAAAAGTACTGGTGGACAGCCCTTAATCACTTTATATTGTCTGGGCAGTGGTGAGTAAATTCATTATTTACAGGGGAGGCGAGTGTGCGTCACTGGAGCCAGCACTAATGTTTTACCATTCGTGCTCAGGCAACTCAAATGAGGTGACTTTAAATGTTGGGAAGCTGGATTTCAGGGTGGAGGGATATGCATTTACCTCTGACTGGCCTTCCTCTCTATTGGATTTCTCACATGCACTTCTCACCTTTGGAAGAGAGAGCAGGATCATTAAGCATCCCTAGATTGCATGGACTGTGCCACCTAACATCTGAGTTCCATCCAGCAAAGCTCAGAGTGGTTCTGAAATCCTTGGAGATGAAAAGTTGTTGCATGGAATTAACACCCCTTTTCCACTGGAAAAGGGCCTACATGTAAATAATAAACAGGCAAACTATTGAGAGCTCCTTTCTGGTGGGAAATGAATCAGGAGTTGTCATTTCTAGATAATAGGGGGGAAAAGCTAAAGCTCAGGGCAGTTTCTTTGCAGAATCTCCTAATCTGGAGCAGAGCTAGGGTCAGTGCCAGGAGGCCTGACACTACCAGGCCAGTCTCTCCCAAAAGTGAAGACACCACTGGACCTTAGAATGATTCAGATTTTAAGGAACTGGTCCAACTCAAGACCAGTTTCAAATTAGATGAAGTTGCTTGGAGCCTTGCCCACTGGAAAGACAACTGTGGCTTCGGTGATGTTGAGACAAAGCCCTTCAATGAGAAAACTATGGGTGGTAGCAAACTCTGTTCCTGCAATCCTAAAGCCAGCCAAGGATCCTGCTGTTGTGCCCAGTTCAGCTGTTGACTCTCCAGCTGCCCCGATGCCCCTGAGGGCTGTTTGCCATGGGGAGAGGAGCAGCTGGCTGCACTCTGAAATGTCTGAGTTTTCCCAAGATACTCATTGTCTGTCTGCAGCACCAGCCTCCACCCTACTTGCTCACTCAACCGTGGCTGATGTGTCTTTAATTAAAGAAGAGGAACAATTTGAGATTTCATTTTCTTCCCTCAACTGAATTTTCCTATTTTCACCACATTTTGAGGTCCCCTCACCTCACTTTTGTCTTGTAGTTTTGCTGTGGGACCTTTAGTTTGAGGTGTGTCTCCTCTAATATAAGGAAGAAACAGGAGAAAAACAGATTGTTTTGGGCCAGGGAATTAAGATCCTGGGTCAGATGGCTGCTACGGTCATTAACATATTTACATTTTTGCTTAAGAGCCTCGTTGAGGATCAAGGGAGTTAAGGGTGATTGTCATTGAAATGCGGATGAAACCTTGCATGAAATTGCCGTTAGTGTCCCATTGTCTGGGGGACGAGGGGGGGAAAACGGCTTCCTCATCCCTGATCACTTGCCTGCCCGAGTTGGTGGACAGGCAGAAGGAGCTGCGCTGAGGGAAGGCTCCTGGTGCCCGTGCTGTGGGAGCTGTGCTCCCCGTGGGGCTGGAGCCGGGCTCAGCATGGCCCTGCTGCTGCCTCCAGGCACTGTCTGTCCTCGGGTGGGACCCTGATGCTCGGCTGGGCTTGTGGGACAATTGGCCCCGAAGGAGATCGTCATGGATAAATGCATGAAGCGGCTCGCAAAGGTCAGTTGCCTCTTTTATAATTGATGGAGCTGAGGGGTTTGAGTCTGCTGTCACATGTTTTTGCACTGGTGCAGAGTCACCTGGAGTGCTGTGTGTAGTTTTGGGCATCATATGAAAAAGATAGGAAGCTGTTAGAGAGTGTCCAGAGGAGGCCACGAGGATGATGAAAGGTCTTAAAGGGAAGCCATGTGAGGAGTGGCTGAGGTCACTTGTTTTTGGCTTGGAGAAGAGGAGACTGAGGAGAGACCTCACTGTGGTCTTCAACATCCTCATAAGGGGCAGGTTCTGATCTCTTTGCTCTTATGACCAGTGACAGGACTCGAGGAAGCAGCTAGAGCTGAGTCAGGGAGAGGTTTAGGTTGAATATCTAAGGGTGTTTGTGCACTGGAACAGGCTCCCCAGGGCTGTGGTCACAGCACCGAGCCTGTCTGATTTCAAGAAATGTTTGGACAACACTCCTGGGCACATGATGGGATTCTCGGGCTGTCCTGCACAGGGCCAGGAGCTGGATGGAGCATGGAGGACTCAATGATCCTAATGGGTCCATTCTAACTCAACACATTCTGTGACTCTATGATTTGCCATGTGTAGGGACATAGGATATGCAGGACCTGCTCAACCCCTTGATTTTTGTGGATAGCTGTGATATCAGAAACAGGGTTTAAAGTATTGGTGTGGATTTTGAGTGGTGACAGATGAGATTTTTACATGCTTTTTATAGAGAAATGTTGTACAATTAAAAAATTGTTTAAACATGAATAAGAAGACTTCCTTACAGCTGGGGTTGAGAGTAAAACTTTCTGCTCCAGGTTGCAGAACCTGTGCTCTGACCCTGCTCTGAGGTATTTGAGTTCAGTTGTTCATTATTTTTCTTTTACTCTCACATTGTTCAGATCCACTATTTTACTTCAAACTTATTTCTAATTATTATCATTAACATGGTGCCAAAAAATAATTATATATAATAACATGGAAGAGGAGAAGAGACTCGATAGCCAAATTACACTACAGAAAACACCAGCTACCTTCTGCCACTGCTTTGATTTTTGTGGAACAAGCAGCAAGACTTCAGTGAGTGTAAGGAGGAATGCTGGTGCCTATTGGTGTGAGAAAGAAGCAGATTCACTTGTAGCCACCAGACAGCTACAGCTTCAGCTGTGCCTTTGGAAGCCAGCAGCCAGTAACAGCAACATCCTAAATGACAGGATGTATCAGCTCCAGCACCAGTGAGTCTGAAGTCATTAGTGTGTCCTTGTGGGCTAGTTTGAAGCTCTGAAGCTGTTGTGTAATTTCTGTTCTTGGTTACAAAATGCTTCTTTTTGGAAGGCTTGAAAGCAGAACTAAGTCCGGGAAAAGTGGTTTGTGATCTCAGCAGCTCTTTTGTTCTCTGGGGGCCTGTATGCTTCAGCTCTGTATCTCATCTGCCCTTTGAAGGAATATTCATGTTCCCTGGAGCTGCAGCCTGTGGTCTTCCTACAAAGTCAGTGAGCACATGGCATGGGGAGAGTCCCACACTTTGGGTGATGACCCAGGCCCTCAAAGTAGAGAGGTACTTAAGCCTTCAAGGAGCAAATGGTTTTGTCCTGGACAGGCTAGGTTCTGACATTTTAAATATCAAGATACAGTTAAATTGGTGCAGTTAAGTAAGATGTTGGTTAGGTCAAATGTTTTTGAGAAACGGGGATGAACAAAGCAGTATCTGTGGGGTTGCAGGTCTTAGATCCATTCACTGAATGACTCATTTCCCAGCTCCTACAAATTCCCCTTGAGAAAGGTCATCCCAGGTATTGTGCTAATAATACTTTATTTCCTGGATGTGTGTCTGGGATTGGGCACCACAAACAGGCTGGCCTGAGAGTCACAGCAAGAGCCAAAACTCATCAGAGCTGAGGCTGAGTGCAGAAGCCCTTGGTTGGTTTTAGGGTTTGATCTGTTAACTCAGAGCATCAGAGTGGGCCAGAGTAGGGGAGCTAAACTTCTCCTGGGATTAATATTAAGCCTTTGTTTAACAGTAAACAGCTGATGAAATCCACCTTTGACTCTGGGTGCCATCTGTCAGGGAGGTACATCCAGGCCACCTCACAAGGGCAGGACAACCTTTGTCAGAGAACAGGAGAGAGTGCCCAGCTCTGACTGTCCCCAGGTCACTTGTTTTATTTTGTTTTGTGTAATCCCCAACAGCTTCTTCACAGAGGGGCTGCTGCTTTGACCAAAGGTAGATAGTCCTGCTCCAGCAAGGAGCTGTGCCCTCCCCTCCTCAGGCTAGACAGCTCCTCCTCAGCCAAGAAGCTGGGGAGAGCAGAGCAGCGGGACAAAGGTGTTCAGGCCAGAAGGAGATGGAGCCAGATCCTCACACATGGGCACTACTGTCTCTAAACAAGCAGCCCATGCCTGAGGCTGGTCTGTTTTATAGCTGTTCTGTTCACTGCAGAGCCGTGCCAGCCCTGCTGCTGGCAGGCTGCATCCTCTGCCACATCCTCCTTCCCACCCCCTCCCTTGCCAAGGCACTTCACTGTGTCTGATCGAAGGCCCGGCGCCTGTTCAACTTTTGTTCTTCATTAGGAAAGAGTGAGAATTGATAGGACCTTTTTGGCTCTGCCAAGGCCCTATTATGTCCCAAATGTTTCCATGAAAAGACTCCCTCCTGACCGCCCTGCCCCCTGACAGCCATTCAATCCAGCCAACAAGCTTGATATCATTATCTACAAAAGGAGGCCAGCGAGCAGCAGGGTCCTCACAGCCAAGTTTGGGAAATCAAAGGCAAAATCTCCCAGCAACAGAGAACTGGTAGAGATCAGACTGCACCAGGGCTAGTGCAGACTGGTCTGGCAGCTTGCAGCCACTAGTTTTCCAAGCACATCAGAAAGGTGCTCAGCATGGTGCCGGCAATGGCTTTGTCAGGGTTGAGGCTGTGCCCTGTGAGCTGGCAGCCCCTCACAGAGTGCCCTAGAGGCCACTGGAACAGTCATTAGTTTGGACAGCCTTGTAAAGGTGTCTCTTTTCATCAGTGGCATTTCTAGATTAGCAACTTAGGCTCAGGGAAAACAGTGATGTTTTCGGTCAGAGTGGGATTCACTCCAGGTCTCACCTGGGACTTTTTTTTCTAATTACTCTGGTTTACATTTTCAAAATGGCATGTGGCTGCTTTGTCACTTTTAGTTTGACATGGTGTTCATCTGCTTTGCTCCCTGTCCAAAGATCTTCTTTCCCAACTGTCTTAAAATAGCTCTTCAGCAGTGAAAGCCCTTACCATAGTGAAGGCATCTGTAGAGATGATCTGGAAAGGTGACTGTCAGAAACAGTGAGCATGGAAAGGGCTTGAGGAGGGTTGGCATATTCCTGTGGTGCAATTGTGTTAGGAAATAGAGGAGTAAAATTGTTTTCAGTGCATTTTATCTCACAAACTGCATCTCTGGTTTGCTTGATGTTCCAGATAGAAAGAGACATAAAAAATAGACAAGAGAAATGATGATGCAGAGGGAAGGAAGGTGAAGGGAGCTGATGGAGCTGAAGCTTGGGTGGAGATAGAATGGTGGTGTGGATGATGGTGCCTGGACTCACCCCTCTTTGCAGCAGGGTGCTTTCCAGTCCCTGGATGATTGCAGGGCAGTATCACCAAAGCCTAGAGCAGGCCCTGGGTCCCTGTGGGTCTGCAGGGGGTGATGGATGCATAGAAGGACAGAGTTGTGTGTAACGTGGGGTTGTTAATTGTGGCACTCTCCCCTCCTATCCCAGTTTGATCCTGACAACACTGGCTACATCAGCACTGAGAAGTTCCGCTCCCTTCTCCAGAGGCATGGCTCAGAGCTGGACCCCCACAAGCTGGAGGTCCTGCTAGCCCTGGCAGACAGCAACTCTGAGGGGAGGATCTGCTACCAGGACTTCGTCAACCTGGTGAGTGCTCCAGCTGGCAGGGCCTGTCAGTCCTTGGCTCTGCTTAAAACATGGGCTGTTGAGGGACAGTGTCTCTCTTTCCCTCCCTTTATTAACACCAGTGTTTGCTGCATCACATTCTGCATGGACTTGCTTCAGCAAGAGTCAAATTGCTTCTGATTTTTCCAGGGAAACAAATTTGCATGGGAGGGAACTGTGGGAATTGTAGTAATATAATGAAGCAATGGCTGCTGCTGCTTTAGAGGATTTTGCTCTCAGTATCCGTTGCTAGCTGCTATAATGAGCCATTTGTTTGCAAGCAGAGGTCTGTCAGTCTGGATGTCTCCTGTTTTATCTAGAGATTTCACCACTTCCAGACAAAAATATATAGATAACGTTGTGTTGACATGCTAGGTGGAGTCGTATTGCACTGCTGTAGGCATCAAAAGCAACAGGGATAAAATGTTTCTAGGTCACGTTCATTTTATCCCAGGTGAGGTGTCTCAGAGTGCATGACTCATGATCTGGATGCTTCTCTATCTCTACTAATGAGTCAATTAGAGAAGGGATTGCTCTGTTTCTTGTCAAGGCAGTTTGTTGAGTCAACACAATTGTAGACATGTGTTGTCAGGTGCCCAGGATGGCTTAGAAATGTTGTTTGCAAGATACCTTGGACACTGGCCATTCAGAGTCTTTGCCTTGTTCTTACTCTGTCATTGAACACCTGAATCCCAGCAGATTTAGTGCAATATTAATATAAGCCTGGGTGACAAAGTCAAAGAGGAATGGAAGTTGGTGACATCTCTGAGGTTTCTGTGGAAAGCTGGATGTGTCCTTGATGCAGAGTACAGTAATTTGCATCTCTGTATGTTCCACAGACAATGTGGGGATTTGATCCCTTCGTTTGTCATGGTCACCCATGCATGTGTTCTTGGTTTAGAAAGAGTCTTGCATATGTCCTGTTTTCACATTAATCAGAAGAATATGATAACATGGCCCAGCTGTCAAGGACCCAGGTCATGACCTCCGTCAGGCTGTGGGCAGTGTCAAGGTGAAGTTACTTTGTTGGAATGACATAAACCTGCTGTATCTAACCAGGCAGTCTTGTAAGCCCCTTGCCCATGTCTAGGTACACAGTAAAACAAATGCAGCAACTCTTAAACAGATTACATAGTGTGAGGTTTTCCTCAGCTCCAGCATAACAAACAGTGTGGTCCTCAGTGCTCAGCAGAGTATTTATAGTAACAGCTGCTTGTTCCACAGTTGGGGATATTCAAAGTACTGTGCAAGCGTTCACTAATTGGGCTGCACAACACTTAGGTAGCAGGAAGAGGCATCATCAAATTTCTTTTACAGAAATGATGGCCTAGGGCCAGCCAACACATTGGCAACAGGCTCAGGAATAGAACTGGGCTTTTTTCTCTCTCCTTGTTCCACAGGGCTCGGGAGCAGCACAAGCTAATGAGAGGTGGGTGGGAGCTGAAATGCTTGGACATTCTCCTCCTTTGGGAATAGGAGGCCGTGCCAGCTCACACCCAGGTGATGTGGTTTCTGCAAAACAGCAAATTTCCTTCACTACTATTGAATGACTCCTATAAAGAAGCCATTGATTTTCCTGTCATCAGCCCTTCTATCCTTGTCTGCATTTTTTGCACTTTCTAATCAATAGGCAATGCAAATGCCAAAACATTAAACTACTTACAAATGACATCTCTCTTCTCACTTCTCCTCTAGTTTCTATTGATTTCCAACATCTAAACTTTTTTTAGGGCTCCTTCTCTTTTCTCTGCCTTCTGAACTTTCTTTTGAACTTCCTGATGGAAAGAAACAGCACAGTTGATACAGAATCACAGTGAAGTTAGGGATTTCCTTCACCTCCTAGCTGTCAATCCTCAGTGTGGTGGTGTTTAAGTGCATGTTTGTGTTTGATGATCATTAGCCCTCTCTGCTTTATGCTCAGGTTAATTTGTCTGTTTTAGTAGCTTAGCAAGAATTGACCTGCTGCCAAAAATGATGGTGCTGGGTGTGGGGATGGGAAGGCTGATCTTTTACAAAACCAGAGGCTTTACAAGCAAGGGTCTCTGTATGTATGGTTTTCCTTTTCTCCAGCATCATTATGAGTACCAAGAACTCTGCCTGCTCTCTTGGACACTGTGATCCCCAGCTAAAGGACTGCTTTTGAGCTAAGCTATGTTATTCTATGATGTCCAAAATGTTTTGTGAACTTTAGATACATGAAAAATGTAATTATGGGACTTCTCGCCATAATAACAACATTCATACATATGCCTGCTCTCAGCAAAGCAACTTAAATTTATGAAATTGAAAGTTTTAAAATATGAGACTAGACTCCAGAAAGCACTCAGGAAATAAATTGAGAAATGAATAAATTGAAGGAAAATGAAAACTCCTGGTGTGATCTGCAAACAGAAAAGGCTCAAAAAGATCAGACAGGCAACTCATTGGAAATTACTCCCCCTCCGTGTGTATGAAATTCAGCTCATGTAGTTGTAAAACACAATGCTGCAATCATGCCCATTTCTGTTTCTGCACTGTGGTTTGTGATAATGGCAGAAAGCAGTTTCAGATGGGATTTCTTATGCTGTGCCTGAGACAGTGCAGAGTAACAAAAGTGTTTCCTGTACAAGTGGAGACATCTTGTGCATCTCTGCTCTCTGCTTGCTTTGCAGTGTTGTGAAAAGAGATGCAGAGAGAAAATTCTGGCTATGAACAGCATGAGCCACAGGAGGAGACAGTGAACCAAGGTGTTTAACTAATTTTGTTACTTTTAGAGAAGAGACAAGCCAGGAGTTAATTATACTTGAGATATGATTTGCTGGGGTTCTTGCTGAACAGCAGTTGCTGTTGGCAGTCCTGGATTACTTCATATAGTATCCTGTGAACTGTAATACAGCTTGCAGTAAGTAGTAAGCTCTAAGACAAGAGTTCATGTGACTTGGGAAAAACAAAACACTGCTGCTTCCAACAGAAATGTTTAGCTGTGGCTTTGTAGTAACTTGAAGTTGATGTAACATCTCAGTAATGAGCAAAATATATTAACTAATTAAATGCACATCCTTTATTTTCCAGATCAAGAATCACCACCTGCTTTGCTTTCCCTGGCCTTGCTGGCTTCTAGGGACAGGCTAATTCTACCTCATTTTTAATGTGAACAACACACATTTTTGAAGCGCTGTGTAACAATGTTATTTGAACCACAATGATAGTCCTGTCCTGCAAGCAATGTTCTTTCAAGTAACTTTGAAATTTGAAAGTGTTTTACCATTTCTATTGGAAGTGCTGGAAGGCTTAAGCCTGGCACATTAAATAGGAATCACGCAAAACCTTGAGCAGGGATAATTTATTTTATCTCTCCTGCCTCTTTCTTTGAATCCCTCGAGTAAACCACTGCTTGGTCAAACCAGATCAGAATGTTGGTATTTAGTATTCAGGTTTCTTTCCCTTTGATACTATTTGGGAAAGTGCTACCAGGTTGGCTCAGAGGATGTGAACATCTGTGACAGATGAACTTATTGCTGAGATATGCATTTTGGGAAAAGCTGTCTCTACCCACATTAGCATTTTGTAGAAGTGTGGGCAGAGGGAAGGAAATAAATGTGAATCTTGAAAGCAAAATTGATTGGAGAGGTTGCATTTGTAAGTAAAGTGGGTTATAAAACTGGAGCTGGCAGAGGCTTTTAAAAAGCTTGTGCTAACTTCTGATTTAATGTTCTGTGTCTTGGAGGATCAGAGCTGGAGAGCTGAATGCATTGCCTGTCACAGAGCTGCATGTGTTTAAAAATAGCTCGAGACCAGTCTCAAAGATGCCAATACGTAATCGGCAGAAATCCATGTTTTTCAAAACCTTCTGAGTGAGGCTGAATAAAACCATAAAAAGGGTACTGTGCCCCACAGAAGCCCTGAAATTGGAGATGGGGGAAATACTACATGACTTGGCTATTGATTATCTGAGGTAGCCTACTACCTATACTAGCCTATAGTACTACAGATATCTAAGGAACACAGAGAAATTGATCTGCCAGTGGGGATGGACAACTTCCTTTGCAAGTTGCAGATTATCCCAGAGTAATTTTAGAGTGGCATGTGTGCTAAACAAAAGCAGGGCTTTGTACTTCATCAAAGTTTGTCTCTGTTCTACTCTTGACGTCCTAAATGTTGGCATTCTCAGTGTTGAAAACAGGTTCAGATTTAAGTAGGAAAAAATTTTCCATTTGCACAGAGGTATCAAACCCAACCCTTGAGCAGAACTCTAGCACTAAGCCTTGGTTTGCTTTGGTAGGATGATACCAAAGGGCAGAGATGGCAGCCCCTGGGTACCAGTCAGCTCAGCCTGGCTCTTCTGCAAGGGAAATTTCTTTCTCTCTGCAGAATATAATTTTGCAGGCAGGAAGGACTAAAGGAATGTGTTGTTCCCCACTGCTATCTTCTCTCTCCACATACTGTTTGCTGTACCCATCTGCTTGCAGCTTTAATATCATGCTCATTAAAGAAGTCCTAGATCAATTGCATGAAGAGAAGTGGGGTGGGCTGCCCTGGGCTCCTGGAGCCATGATAATGTGCAGGCCAACAATGGGCCTAGTGTTCTTTCAGCTGATGATTAAATACTTGGCTCATAAATACCAATATTATGTAATTCCAAAATCCAGTCAGCAAATTGTGACCATATGCGAGACTCTGTTTGGGAAGATTTGAGTCTTCCAAAGTCAGTCTGAGGAACAAAACAGACTTCTCATCAAGAATTGGTGAGAGCAGCAATACTGACTTAATCTTCTGTCTCTCCTCATGTCCATTTCCTCCTAGCTTGATCCAAAGGCCTCTGGAGTCATGTGAGTAGGGCCAGGATTGCTGTGTTTGCTCGAGCCCTGGCAGTCAGCTGTGCTGTCTCTTTGGAGTTCATCTCCTCCTTGGTGCCGTGGGCAGTGCGTGCAGGTGGGGACAGCAGGATGCCTCCTTCCTGAGAGGCCTGATTTTAACAAGGGCTCAGTACATCCACTCATCCACATCTTGAGGGACTGTGGGGGCTTTTCAGCATGTCTGGCGCACTCCTGACACTGTGTCCCTGCCTCATGGGGGTGTAAAACCACGCCAAGACTGCAGCGTGTAGAGGGAACCTGGACCTTCTGTCCATATCCTTTGCTGTAAAGAAGGTCTGGCAAATATTCTCATATCCCTTCCATGTTAGTGTCTGTGGGGGGAGTGAAAGGTCCTGTGATTTATTTTCCTCTCTGGAAGGAGGAAGGCAGAGCTTCCTGCTTAACAGTAGTCCAGTTTCCCACCTCCTCACGAGAGCCAGTGGAGGCTTTGGTCATCTCAGGTATGACTTACAGTGATCTTGCAATATTTTGCTCTTAAATCGAAGAAGATCTTTCTCTTCTGTTTTGTTTCTAGTATATTGAGAAACATCTTCAGAAATGTCATGGTGATGAATTTGCAGTGCCCTGGCTGTTTTCTGGGCTCCATGGGCAGCACAAGCATTATTGCAGAGAGAACACTGGATTGATGGGGCTGTGCTGGGTTCAGGTGACTGAACAGAGCCAGTCCCTTGTAACAGTAACAGATGAGTTCAGGGGTGCCTCTCTTAGGATCCTCTGCTCAACAGATGCAAAGGAAATCTTTGTTAAGATCCTAACAATGGACATCAGCAGCTTTTGGGGTTTCCTGCCCATCTCCTTTGGTAGTCTCTGCACTGATGAGGTGATCATCTACTGAGAGTGGCCAGCACTTCATGGTGCTGAACTGAAATTATGATTTTCCTTGACTCTGGAAATGATTATCTTTTCCACTGAAGTGCTGCAGCAGGGAAAAGCAATGACTATTTTGTGGTAGGCAGGAAATCCCATTTATCACTGTAATTGGAATAAGCAGATCGGCAGCTCCAGTCAACTGTCTGGTATCTTCAGGCAATTTTATAATTTCAGTCTGAATTTATTCTTGCCCATGAGAGGGGCAAAGCCATAGAGAAAAGAATGAACTTTGTGAGGGAGCACATGCATAACATCTCTGAAAGGCTATTCTGAACTCACTTGGAGTAAAGCTTTCTTCTGTGGACACAGTGAGGTCATTAGGTGGCTAAAAGTATCTTTGAAACAGTTACATCTCTTATCTAGCAAAAGGCATCTCACACATGCTAAAGAAAGCTTTGTACCTGTTGGATGTTTCTCTATGAAAATATTGTCTTTCAGTATGAGCAGGCTTTCTTAACTCAACAGAGGACCACAACAATTTTTCCCCCTCATCTTCCCTAGTTTTAGATACAGGCTTTTGGATGATAGACTTGAGAAGACTGAGAGAGAGACTTTGTGGACTTTTATTTTCTTGTTTTTCTGCCTTTTTTTTCCAGAAATGTTCTTTTACAAGTGTTTTCTGATTCAACGAAGGAAAGAGAGAGGAAAGCAGAAATACCAAAATAGAAAGAGTTGTTAGGGTAAAACATCTTTTCACTGAAACAACTCAAAGAGAACAACAACAAAATTTTTTTCCCCAGTTTAAAGAAAATATAAGAACATCAATTGATGGTCAGTGCTCTTCTGTGTTGGAGGGACAGGCTACAAATGCAGGCTAAGGAGGGATGGGCAGAGTGGGTCGCAGTGCCATCACCTCAGATGGCCCCTTGCCTTCCTCCAGTGATTAACAGGAGGTGACTCCCTGCAGTGATTACTGTATTTAAGCAGCTTGGTCCAGCTTGGAGCAATTCTCTGACTGCCTGGGCACTGAGAGCACAAGCTCTGGGCTTTGCTGGCTTTGGGATATCAGCTGAAACCAGCATGATCCAAGACAACTGGAAGCCAGTGCTGTTGAGTGTCATCTCTTGCTTGGTTCTGGGAGGCTGGATGTGCTGGTGGTTTGAGAGCAGTTAGCAGTTCTTTCAGAAGAAGGACCAGGCTGTCGTGTTTGCTTTGCTGCCTGTTACAGTAGAAGGTCCCCCTGCAGCAGCCTGTGTACACAGTGAGCCTTTGGAGCTCCCTGCCAAAGATTCAGCCAGTACAGTGGCTCCAATGCAGCAGGTTTATTTGACATCAGGGCTAATTAACAATTATACAAATCTTGGAGCAAGCTCTTTCAGACCTGGTTTGTTCCCCCACCCCCAGAAGCTAAGCATAAGATTCCATCTGCCTAATTTGCAAATGCAATTGCTTTAATTATGCATCCAAACTGGTAAAATGTATGCTCAAAAAGATAGACAGCTAAAGCTATGCATGTAAGGTGATAATGCATATACAAATTAGCTGTAAGCCTGTGCCATCTCAGAGCCTGCCCCCTCTGAGGATAACTTATGAAAGAAGCCTTGTAAAGACTTGCAAGCTTACAGGAGCTAAGACAGCCTGTACAGCCGATTAATTTGTTGTGTGTTGCTGTTGCTCAGGCAGTTTTGTTTTACGCAAAGACATAATTTTCTTTGCCTAGAGCTAACTCCTGCCACAAGAATTAGATGTGCTGTGAAAGTGCCTGCTGCTACATTTGAGAAATTTCCTGCCCCAAGACTGCAGGGAGGTTTGATAGAGCAGGGGTAGCAGAGGGAAGAAGGACACAGGAATATGGGTTGTGATAACCGATGGTGAGGACAGTGCATGGAAGGCTGGAGAATGGGCCATAGAGCTCAGCCAGGTGCATCAGCAGCTTCTGCTCTGCCTCGCCAGAGCTCTGCCCTGACCTCATTTATTGGCATCATAATGGCAGACCATGGTACTTGTTTTCCTTGCACCCCAAGTTTTCAGCTCACCCTGTCATTGTCCCAAGACTTGGTTCCTAAAGCCCAGCCTCGTGGTGGCTTTCCTGCCTACCTGGATCTGGTGCTGCCAAACTGGCACTATTCTCCCTGATGATTGTGCCAGGCCTTGCTGTGTACTCATGGTTTCTTCCATTCCCTTTTACCCAGATGAGCAACAAAAGGTCGAACAGTTTCCGCCAAGCCATCCTGCAGGGGAACAGGAGGCTGTGCAGCAAGGCCCTGCTGGAGGAGACGGGGCTGAGCCTCTCGCAGAGGCTGATCCGGCACGTGGCCTACGAGACCCTCCCGCGGGAGATCGACCGCAAGTGGTACTATGACAGCTACACCTGCTGCCCCCCGCCCTGGTTCATGATCACCATCACTATTGTAGAGGCAAGTACCCTCCCTGGGAACCTCCCCATGCTGCCAAAGGCTCTCTCAGGTGTTAGGGACTCCTTCAGACCTGCACAAGGACAAACGTGAAGCTGCTGGCTGTTTTGGTTGCCTGTTGGAGTGTGTTTAAGTGGAGACTGTGATCCTGTCGTTGGAACAATTTGTATATGGGACTACACAGTTTGGGAATCTAGAGCAAAACTGTTTGAGGAGTGAAAACAGGACAGTTCTAGAGAAATGGATAAGTCAATGGAATTAGAAATTTTTGTACGGCTACCTCTGTTCTGTGAGTGGAGAGAAAAAGGAGGGGAGAGAACCTCTGGGTTAAATGTTCTGACCTGCTCATGTGTTGCCTAAATGAGATCTTTGCACATTTGCTGAGCAATGTGCTCAAGTAAGTACAGAGTAGGATATGACACTGATAGTAGGGTGCTGACTGGGAGCGGGTTCCTCTAACTCAGGAGCTGGTGTGTTACAGAAGACCACAAATACAGTTATATCAATGTGTTGCAGGTTCCTCAAAACAGGGAATTTTCATGCTATGTGAAGCTGTCAAATGGGAGAAAATTTTTTGTATATATTACTTTTTTCTCCATTATTTTGAGCTAAAAGGTACTTTTGGGCAAGAAAAGGCATTTGCTAACCAATTAATCTTTCTGCTCTTCTAGGTTGCCTTTTTTCTTTACAATGGAGTGGTCTTAGACAGATTTGTGCTGCAAGTCAGCCACCCCTTGTACCTGAAGAATGCATTACTGTACCATCCCCAGCTTCGGGCCCAGGCTTGGAGGTACCTAACCTACATATTCATGCATGCAGGGTGAGTACTTACAAACAGTTCAGGATCCCCAGAGAGACAGAGGAAGTGACAGAATCAGCTCAGAATTAAACTTTTAAAACTCAATTATAAATTGTGTGTAAAAATCTGAAGATGTTGTGGAGTGTTGGGCAATGAGGTGCAATCCTTCACAGCTCTCTGAAGGGACAAGGCAGCAAAAGGAACTTAACAGATGCTGCTCTTCCCCCCCAGCAGTGTTGGGATCACACTTTCTTCTTACTGTGCACTTCCTAAAACCAGGTCAAAGCCCAAAGGAGCAGTGCAGGTGGTAGAACAAATCTGCAAAGATGCTGGACTGGTATTTAAAAACTACAGGGTGTTGAAAAAGTCAGTTAAATTCCCTGTGCCTGTGCCATGTCATACTCAGTAATGTTGGTCCCTTCTGTAGGGACTGAGATAATGCCTAGAAGGCTGTGTCAAGCCTGAACTCCCATTTTGTACACACTGAGCAAACACCAGTGCTCCTGAAGAGTTGACAATCTCGAGTGACCAGATGAACAGAGAATGGTCCATCTCATGCAAAATGAAGATACACAGTAAAATGAATCCTCCTTCATCCCATGGGAGGTATGTAGCAGACTTGGGAAGAATATACAAGGTGTGGGGATTCTAACTCTGTTCTTCTTGGCTGTGCTAGTCCTCACAAAATTTAAATAGACTTAATTGTATGATGTTTATGATGCCATGGTGATGAGTAAGTGTCAATGGAAAGTTCATCCCTGTACAAAACATTCTACCCCCTCTGAGCAGTTTCTCAGATCATTATCTTCACACATTCCTGGCAGATAATTGCAATTTTCTTTAATTCTGTCATTGAAAAATGACAGCAATGAGCCTTTCAGCAGTAGTGTAGAGTTTGAAACTGCATAAGGACCCTTTGTTCTTAAATAGAAAGCCTATATTTCCATCAGTCAATGTTCTTCTATGAAAGGCCAGAAAGATCAAGTTGATCTTTGCCTTTTTTCCACATCTCTGATGGAAGACATGCTGATGTCTCTTCTCTGCCATGGAATAACTTTCTTGGTGTGTAATTCCCCTGGAACACAAGATATGTCCCAGATCCCTGGATAAAAACAGACTCCACCCAAGGGAAGAGTAGGGAAAAGTTTTTAGAAGAAACTTCTGAATGTGGCAACATCTGTCCTCTGCATGCTGAATCCCTCCAAAGAGCCCATATTACATAGATTTCATCCTGCACGTGGGGACTACTGGACTTAGACATGAGGATGGTTACATAAAATAAGAAGTGGAAATTTCCATCACTGAAAATATGGGGGAAACTGGGCTTGTAAAAGAAAGAAACACTTGATTTTAACTAATGTTAGTTAATTTGTATTTGGGCTTTCTTTTGATGATGCTCGGTGGTGTTTTACCATATCACTTCTATAACTACAGATTGCTTTAGGATACATTGGAGGAGAAACACCTGCACAAGGACAATTTTCCAGCTTTAAATGCCTTTTTGTGGCATTCTTCCTGTGCCAGGTCACTCTTGCAGCAGGCAGTTCCCTGGCATTCTTTACACTCACTGGCCAAAAAATCCCTCAGATTTATTTCACCTCTGCCTGGCTCAGAGTGGAAAAATGGAAGGTGGTGAGCAGGGGACTTGTCATGGTGGATTCCAAGTCCTTTAGCTACACAGCCTTTAAAACAATGGAGAGTCCCACTGGAACAATAAACCTGGTGATTTATCTGCAGTATCTGGAGTTAAGCTAAATGTTCCTTTATTTCTAACTTCTCTGTGTTAAGCTTCTTTCTTGTGAGGAAAACAGATAAATCTTGGAAAGGTAATATTGTTTTTTAGTGGACGCCCATCATTCTCCTCTCATTTTCAAATGAGAGGATAACACAATGCCATGGGTTTATTGTTATCCTGCTTCCAGCTGAGACTTTTAAATGGTAATGTGGACTGCTCCTTAATTTAGTGCACTCGGTCTTTTTTTGAAGAGCAAGTGGCAGCCAGAAGGTGTTTGAGAAGGCAGCAGTTGCTAAGGCTTGGCTGGCTGTGCCTCTAGAAAGATTCCAAAAATGTACAGGCTGTGTGTTGGTTCTGATGGAGGGAGCTTTGTCAAGGGCTGAAAAGGCAAAGTTGTAAATTCTGCCCTTCTGTTTTCATGGAAAGCAGACGTTGATATCTGAAGCCCACACATTTGTATCACTGCCATAACTAATGACTTGCATTGATGCTCAGTCCCATTTGTCTGGTCCCAGGGAAGGAGAAAGTCCTTAATAAATCAATGAAATTGTCATTTCAAGAATGACACATTCAGCACTGGCAAAGGGTAATTATATTTTATGGGTACTTATTGACTCTGGTGCCTTCAAAGCTCTTAGCATGATGGGGAAGAGAAGTGAATGGGATTGCTCCTGGGAAGTCTTTTAAGAACAGCTGTGAATCAGAGCAGTCACTTCAGAGTCCAGGATAAACTTTGCTGAGCTCTTACAAAAGCTTCCTTTGAAAAATAAGACCCAGTGCTTTGTGTAGAAATGTCAGGTGCCACCTCATGATGTTGACTGTGTGCCAGCCAAAGCTTCTTCCCTCCCCTCTGTGAAAGGGTACTTGGATGTTTTGACTCATCTCAGTGACCTGGGTGTGACCTTTGCTGGTTGTTCCTAATTTAATTCCCTGTGTTCTGTGAGCATGTGGGATCAGAGCGAGTGCTCACCATGCCCAGTGGCTTCAAAAGGCTTGAGGAAGGTAATGAAAGAACTCAGTTACATGCAGCAGTTTCCCATGATGAAAAATGGCAGCGCTGAGTGTATTGTGCGGGAGGGAAATTCATCTTTGGAGAGACATTCAATGGAAACAAACTTATTAAGATATCAGGAGAGGATTGTTTCTGCAGTATAATTTCTAGCACTTTTTTGCAGTCCAACTTTAAATTCTCATTTATGAGACTGTTCTGTCATTACTGAATCTCACCATCAGTGTTTTTCTCTGCTGTATATGGGAAATTGCTATGGTAACGTGAAAAAGATCAAAACAGTGGAAATGCATATAACTTAAACCAAAGTTTGCTAGTGCCTGCCTGTGAGCAACCCTTTTCTTGTATAAAATAGGATGTACATTTTCAAAGCATTGGGTACTTTGCTCTCTTTTCCCCAAAAGATGCTGGCCTTCTGTGTTAAGGGTACCACTGTGTCATTTAGATCCATCTGTTTTGTAAGCACCTTCTCTTCATACAAAAAGCAGGATACCCTTGGCTCCAGTGGGATGTCACCATTCAGTGAGGTCACAGTCCTCTGAGCCCAGGGTAAAACTCAGACACTAGCAGAGTGTTGAGGATCCTGTTCAGGGCCTGGTGCTGGTATTACCTCACTGGAAGACCCTACAGATGAATATCTGTATAGAGCTTTGAAAAGTGGCAGGACAGGTTTGTTAAGTAGTATTGATTAAAGCAACAGAGAACTTGGTTGAAGCTGTTGATTCAGCTCAGGGGAAATCTGTTGCACTGGAGTCTCTACCCAATATACACATCTGAGCTGTCACACTCTGCCTGCAGGCTGCAAGTGGTCCTGATCATGGGGCTTTCTGCAAGGGTTCCCTCAGCCCAGCTTTTTCCTGTGTGTTCAATATGAGTTTTGCTATTGACTGTAATGGGAACAAGGGTGGGTGAAGAGAGAGCATCAGTGAATACCCCTGGGCACCTGAGCAGAGACCAAAATGCCCTCTGCTTCCCATTCTGACCATTGAAATAGGCACAGCAAAAAAGGGTGAGGGTCAGACAGCCCATTCTGTAAAGCAGCATTATGGCACCAGGAAATGGCAGCTCTGCTGGAACTTCTACACTCACCTCGTTCTGAACAACCACCCTCCATCATGGAGTGTGACGTGTGCAGGGAAAAGTGGAATCATTAGGAGGGGAGAAGAGAGTAGCAGGTCAAATTTCTGGCTTCTGTTCCAAGCTCTGCTGTCATCTTGCTGCTTGCTTTTTTTTTTTTTTTTTTTTTTTTACAAATAATTTAACTTTTTCAAGCAAAGAAAAAGGAAAAAAATGTCTAAGAACCAAGCACTGTATGAGGTGTTTGGCTGAAAGGACCTGTGTGGATACAAAAAAGATAAAAGCAGCAAGGAGGGAAGAAACATTGCAACTCTGAGTCTGATTTTTCTGGAATCACTGTTTTTCCCAATGTTAGTCTACTTAAGTGAATTGAATGCTATTTGATTTTCATTCCAAGATATCTGTGTCTCAGTGGTAGAGAAAGGAGATGAAGAGTTGGAAAAGAGGACAACTGTTGTTTTTCCTTGCTGCAGGATAGAACACCTTGGGCTCAATGTTGTCCTTCAGCTCTTGGTTGGGGTTCCTCTGGAAATGGTGCACGGAGCTGCGAGGATCAGTTTTGTGTACGTTGCAGGAGTTGTGGCAGGTAGGTGGCATCTCTGCATACCCCAGGTGGAGAAGCAGTGAAAATGGTCTGTGCTGGCTTTTGAGTTGGAGAAATGTTTTGTGATATTTGGGATTAGGCAGGAACATTCAATGATCTTCTGTTCATTGAAATCCTTTGCAGGGCTGGACATAGTAAGTATGGTACAACCTGACATCTATTTCTATGTAGCCATAGACTCTGTGTTTAGGAGACCTGATAAAAATGCACCAACTACCTGTTAATTTAAAATAGCCTTGCTTTAGATGATCTTCCTGAATGTGGTGTCATGCTAGTCTTTTGGCAGTTCTTCGTCCATTTGTCCTGTCACCTTTCTACAGCCTAAGTAAGCAAGAAGTATTTGGTTGTAGATTGTGAGCAGTGCACAGAAATCTGGAAAATTAATTTCATCATTAAGCCATGGGGTCTGATTGATTTTTAGTTTGTGCTGAATTGCTTTTATTTATGTTTGGAATTTCCAGCAGTTTGGAGGTGGTGGAAGCTGACAATAGATCAACATCTAGTTAAAACAGAAGGAGGGTGTGAAAACAACCAAGAGCTTTATAGTGGAACTCAGAGATTGACTGCCTTTGTTCAAGATTTATAGTGTTTGTTTGGTTTTTTCCAGACACATAATTACTTTTTTTCCATAATAAGCAGATAAACCCTTTGTAGAATGGGCTGCATTGGGTACTAATAAATCCTGCATTCCAGGAGAGAATCTGTGGAAAGAATAATTGGACTAGGACACAGGACGAGGCATGGTACAAACACCAATGGTATTTACTGCAGAGAAGGGAGTTAGCAGAGCAGCTCCACTGTCCCCTGACTGTTATTTTAACAAACAGTAACAAAAGTGGTGCCCAATTTGCAACTTCGAAGACATAGCTTTTCTACACAGATACACCTACCAAACCCCAGGGCTTCACTGATATCTTAGCCAGTTGTGAAACATCCTTTATTCTTTGTCACGTGCCAGGAGAGAGGAAAATGGGTATATTCATGCTGAGGCAATATAAAGATAACTCAGTTCCTAAATAATTAGGAATAGACAGTAAAATGTAGTTAAGCCACAACTGTTATGGTTCTTTCTCATTTGTCTGGCTTTACTAAGAAGATACATTAAGACTGGAAATTGAGGCACTCAGTGCAGTGTCTGAGGACTTAACTGCAAGTTCTTATTACTCCTTCCTTTTTTTCTCATTAACTTTTTCCTTAATGGCAGTGTTTAAGAGCTGAGAAGTCTCAGGGCTGTACAAGGAAGGAGGGAGATATCAGCAGAGTTGTCTGGTGGAAGCTCAGCACTTTCTTGACCTGGAATCAGTTGGGCAATTAGCAAAGTTCATTAGATTCTGTGCTACCAAGGACTCTCTCAAGATTTGCCAATATGTCTTTTTCCCATTCCAAATCATCACAAAGATCTTCATTATCCCTTCCTTGTGACAGCAAATCTGCCTTTCCCTCTATCGCTTAAATTATCTTTAAAGTCAGCAATGAAAGGAGCTTTGAGCAGATCCAAGCCTCCAACTGGGATAAGAAGAAGCAATGTCTATGTTTGGCTGTATTGTTATTAGTGGTGCCTTTATGTACTTGACCTGTCACTTTGCTGTCATGTGCCTACTGCCTCCACCCAGGTTATTTTTGACTAGTTTTACTCTGAAGTTTTACAGGTAAGAGGCCTGTGCTTTGATCAGAGGCCTGTGCTAAGTTACAAGTCCCTGGTTCCTTCTCTCTGTGCTAATATTTTTCTTGTCAACTTCTGTTTTATCTTCAGGTGAGAAACAAACACAGACATTTGTCTGTCTCCTGCTTCCTTGTTCTTTCAATCAGGGAATAAATGCCTTTTTGCAGGACAAGTTTAAAGACACATTGCTGCCTTGCTTGGCTGCTTTTAAAGTAGGTGCAGAGGAATCAATCAGTCACTGCCCTGAGTTGGCTTCACAAGTCAATCAATTTCCCCCTCCTTCTCTTTCTGTGTTCCTGACCTGAGCAATTAGCACAAACAGGCCATAGCAGGAATGTAGGGTAGGAGAGAGTGTGTTTATTTGGTGGGCAATTGTCACAAAGCCTTGTTGTTTCCCCCAGGGTCCCTGGCAGTGTCAGTGGCTGACATGAGGGCGCCGGTGGTGGGCTCCTCTGGAGGTGTGTATGCTCTTGTCTCTGCTCACCTGGCCAATATTGTGATGGTGAGTACCAGAGTGACTGTCTGACCTCAGAGTGAGCCACAGCTGGTGGCCCAAAGGGGCTGGAAGTAAGGCCTGACCCAGCTGTTGGTCGTTCAGAGCTTGCACCAGCTAAGAGTCTTGTCTCAGTGGTGTGGTCCTGGAATGGAAATATTACCTTGCACTTGGTGGCTCGGTACCCTGATGGCTGGCAGTTTGCCAGGACAACCTAAAGCTGTTGGTAATCCAAGATTTATCAGTGTTCTCCAGGCTATCAGCTCTCCATGCAATGGCTGACAAATGTTTGAAAAGCAGACTGGCTCTGCAGAAGTGGCAGACCTGTTTCTGTCTGCATGTGCTATGTAATTTTAGTGAGTATCTAAGGAAATTTAGCATTCAGTGGATTCATGTGCAGAATATTCCTTATCTCCATTTGTAAAACCCAGACTGAGGCTGAACCCTGGGTGATCTAATGATGCAGCTCTTTGTTTCACCTCATGAAATACTTTACAAAGGTGAGCAAACACTAGCATTGTCAGTCTTCTAAGGCTGGAAACAGAAGTTCATCCCCAGCCCTCATCTAGGTGGTGGCAAAGCCCAGCTCAGCTGCCTGGGGGACTCCTCAGCTGACACTGGGCAAAAAAAGCTTTGCTGATAGAAGATTCATGTGTGGTGGCATGTCTGTCCTGTACCAGCAATATCAGAGTAGAAAAACCATAAAAATGAGGATAATGCTCCTCCCCTTGGTCTGAGTGGGAAGATAATGTGAGGTGGCTGCAGTAGAGACAGAAGATCTGTTACATGGGTGCTGGAAGATGTGTGTGTGTGGTGGTGTTGGAGCCAAGCCTAAAAGAAAACCTTGTACTTGATGCTTGTCTGCAGTAAAGTCAGCAGGCTCCAGCTGTGACCCACAGTGGTGCTGATCCAGACAGCTTTGTAACAGCTGGGAAGTGAGAGGTATCCTGAGCAGAACTGGTCTGCTTCACCCTCTTCCAGCTTTTCAGAGCATGAATGAGCTGAGGCTGCTGTCCAAATTAGACAGTTGAGTGGCTGGCAGAGAGGTCGGGAGTGGAGGAGAGGGGCTACCCCTATAGCACAGGGTTTCTGCTGGGGAATTGCATCCCTACATTCAGTTATTTTCAGTGTGATTTGTGTTCTCTGCCACCGTGCCAAGGGAAGCAGGAGGGAGCTTCCTCTGTCTTTCAGGGTGGTAATGCAGACACAGGGGTTTTTAACACCACAATTCACAGGGTTAGAGGGGGACATTGGAGGAAATTTTGGTCTGCTTTAGAGGAACAGGCTCTTCCAGAGGCATGTGGAGAGTCTTCAGCAGTTACCTTCCCTGACTTCTTAGAACACACAAAGTGATCTGTCATTTCACTACTCATTGGCCTCTGCCAAATCTATTTAGAGATTACTACCTTAGCATCTTTATTTCTCCATTATCCACTGCCTGTCTTCTCATCTGAAATTATTTTTGCTGTCTTTCCAGTTCTGGTGGAGGGATGTTTCTGCTTTCCTTTCCCCCCCTTGTCTCATTTGTTATCCAGATGTGATGCTCCCACATGCTGAAAGGCATGCTGGCTGTTTGCTGGCAAAGCTCAGTCTGGCACAGCTGGGGACAGCAGGGACTGTGGCAGGGAAGGTCTCTGGAATTTTCTATTCCCTTGTGCCTCCTGGTAACCAAAGGAAATGGAAACATTCCTGCTTGGAAAAATAAATATTATTGGAATTAAATACATAAAATAACCAACAGGGGGAAGCAATAAAGCGTGTCACCCCAAGGAAACGAGTGAGGGGAGGGATTCAAAGCAGCTACATGGAAATGAAAAGTGAAGGAGGCAGCACAGTATTAATCAGCATGAGCTCAGGGCTTTCTGACTGGATTAGGTTTCTCTGTGGAGAGAGAAAATCAGTTACTTATTTTGTGGAGGTTGAATTTTTGCCATCCCAAGTACCATTAGAGATAGTCTGAAGAGTTTACAAGCATTCATTTTATTTCTTCAGTGTGACAAATAGGGAGCTTTTCACAAGAAATCTGATTATCTTGGTATCTCAGTCTGCCTTCAATAGGCAAATTTTCATTTAGTCTCATAATAATAATAATAATAAAATAATAATAATGTTGTCATACATCTGAGTTTCTCAAAACATGATCTCTTTTCCTGCTTTAAAATTATATGCAAGTGGAAAAGGAGGACTTTTAATATTTCTCCATGATTTCTGATTATCATTCAGAGATTTTTATTCCACTATATTGATTAATAACCAAGCCTGAAGACAGGGGAGACTAAGTCCAGGCTTTCTTATAGCAATGTTTCCTTGATATGCTTTTATTGAAGTCTTCATTGTTTCTCTATGCTCTGCCAAAGATCTGAGCTGCAGAATTTCAGGAAGCCTGAGGCACAAAAAGTAGCATTGAAAAAGCACAGTAGGGCTTGAATGCCCTGAGAAGTTGCCTGACAAGTGACAGATCTAAATGTAATATCCCTTCAGGTTTGTGTGCAGCATTACTTTGTTTTCCTTGTCTCTTTTCCAGAACTGGTCAGGAATGAAGTGCCAATTCAAACTGCTGCGCATGGCTGTTGCCTTGATCTGTAGTAAGTACCATACAGTGCTTGGCACACGTGCAGCCAGTCCTGTTTTGTTTGTCCTTGTCATAATACTTCATGCTGATTCAGAGGGTTTTGACTTTGCAGCAGTTTTGGTAGGAACTTGCAGCTGGACCTTTTGGCAGCAGGAACCACATTGCTCTCCACTGCAGATTTTGGCTTTCAACACAAGCATTTGTAAACAAGGATTTGTCATTAGCCAGCATCTGTAGGTTGTGGTGCTTGTGAAGGAGCTTAAACATCTTCTCTTTGCAGTCTCAAACATGCAATGCTTTCATAATGATAATACTTGGGTTTCCTAGAGCACGTCCTGTCTGGGAGGGCAGCAGCATTATACCCACACTGATGAATTCTCTTCAGCCCTATCCCCAGGGGAGCACAATAAGGGAAACTAAACTGTGTGTTCGTCACCGTCAACTGTCTTCGAATTCTAACTTGTTTTGGTTATGGTTTTGGTATAAATTTCAGAAGGTGAATATTCCCCAACCTATCTACACTCCCACAAACCCAGACCACTTTCCAGCCTCTGGAGAGACCTCATGTCTGTGTACCACAACCCTGACACAGCCACAGCTTCCCTGTGCTCACCATAGAAGGCAATTTCTCCCTCAGTCTCCTCAGGATACAATGCTGCCTGCAACATGGACTCAAGAAGGGATAAATTTAGACAATTAACTTATTTTTTATTCTTTGTTGCAGTGAGCTTTGAATTTGGAAGAGCCGTGTGGCTGCGATTCCACCCCTCCGCTTACCCCCCGTGCCCCCACCCCAGCTTCATGGCTCACCTGGGAGGGGTGATGGTTGGAATCACACTTGGTGTTATCATCCTGAGGAACTATGAGCAGAGACTCCAAGATCAGACTTTATGGTGGATCTTCCTTTCTATTTACGTCATTTTTGTCTTGTTTGCCATCTTCTGGAATATTTTTGCCTACAGTCTGTTGGATCTAAAGCTACCTCCCCCTCCTTGAAAACATGGGACAGAAAACTGGAGAGCAGAAGTCATCTGTCAGCTGTATTAAATGAATGAAGATGGAGGATCTATTTTTGTATTTAACTTGGGAGGATGATTCTTCTGAACACATGAGTGTGCTGGAGGAGGTGCTTAAAGATCTCATGAAAGAATGGGCTGATTGATCAGTTTGTTCACAAGTCCAGCAGGTTCTGTAACTCTGGCTGGCCATACCCTGCAGTTTCTGCCCTGCACCTGGACATTGACTGCTTGGGTTGTTATCACACATCAATATTTTCTATAAGGTATTTGTATTTTCAACGTCAGTGCTGGAATTATGGCCAATTGTTCAGTGAATTTCCTCAATGTTACTGAACACTAAAAGGGAAAAAGAGCAAACATTTACTAATTAGAGATTCAAATGGTACTCACAAGGCAGCTTGAGTCTGGTTTCTTTGGACATGTCTGACTGTTCAGCCATACCAGTGCCACTGTCTAATTACTTGAATGGTTCCTAAGGTAGTTTAGCCTCTGCTGAAACTTGTCTTGCACAACTTTCAAAGGAATCGGCAGAACTTGATCACACAAAGATGTGGTCTTCAACCACAGGTCAAATGAAATTGCACTATAAACATTGGGAATCTTAGAGTCTTGTGGATACCCAGCCAGAAGTGACTTTTCCTCTGCATGTTTCACTTGATTTTAATTAATTATTCCCCCTTCCCCAGCCTGCTGTGGCTAGAGGGTATAGCTGGATTGTTGGGTGGTTTTTTTTTTGTTGTTTGGGGGTTTTTTTGAGGGATGGAGAAAAGGTGGGCAAATGTTCATTTGTGATTTTATCAGATGACAATCAGGTGCTGTTTTCTTCTCACTTTTTTTCTGACCATGTGGCCTGCAGTGAGCTCCTAGCAAGGATCTCAACTCTTCCAGCAGGTTCTTACTAGGAAAATGGGACCATGATCACCTCCAGCAGCCAAGGGTAGGAACTATCCAGTCTTAACAGCCATACAGTCCATTTGAGGCCAAGTCCACTGAAGGCAGTGGAGTTAAATCAGTTTGTATGTAGCACTGGTTTCCCAATGAAGTGGAGAGGGTGTTATTTGCTACAGTGATCATTGTGAAATGGATAAAACTAGTTTTAATATGACTTTTAAAGAGGATGCCTCTTCCTAAGGCAATGGATGTTCAGGAGCCCCAGACAACAGTTAGTTGCAGTGATGCCTTTTTCTTTAATGTTGGTCAAGCCCAGTTCAGGCAATCTGTAAGTGGGCTGTGGCACAGTTCATACAGTTGCCTGCACAGACCTAGGGACCACATGGGGACATCTGGAGCACAAGCAGAGCTTATAGGTACTCTTCTCTGTAAGGTGCTTATTTTGCTTGTCACTTTAGAGAGCTGCCAAATTACCGTCCAGGAGTGGGTGCCCTCCCTTTCTCTGCCCTTTACCAACCTATTCAATGGTCTGGACAAAGCAGCCATAATAGTCTCTCCAGACAAGCTCCTCTCTTCCTTTTTTTCTATTTCCTGCTGGTGCCCAGGCACAGCCACCAGAGTCTTTCACAGCACATCCCATGGGCACTGTAGCAGTTGTGTTTGCTGTGTGGAAAAATGTCACTGTGTTGTGGGCTTTATTCTCTCAGCTATGCTATTTATGCTGCCAGATGACACCACAAGCTAGTAGGAGCCTGTCCTTCTAGAGGGGACATCCACAAGTGCTTATCAGCTGCCCCCTTCTTTGCCTCTTATGGAAAAATAACTCTGGGTTCTGGGGTGAAGTCCTCTCCCACCAGATGCATTCATAAAACTTCTGTTGCCTCAGAAGGAGGAGAGAGAAGATAAGTGTTTCTGCAGCCTGGAATAAGCCTTACCTGCAAAAGAAACAATTTTTTGGCACCTTTGTGCACAGAAATGGGATTTCTGAGGGCGATTGCACATGCAATCTGCATGGCCAGTACATTGCTCATGGGCCCTCATTGAGGACAAGAGGAAGGGGTAAGGGCCAGAGCTCTGATCATTTTGGAGAAGGGATTTGTTTCCTGAGCCATTTCACCTCTGCAGTTTGGGTCCAGATCCCAGCAGTCACAAGAGTTCCCAGGGATTGTTGCAGGTGCTGGCCCAGTGAGTGTCATAGCTGTGGATCCCCCTGGGAGCAGGCAGGAAGGAGAGTGGGAGCTAGGAGAGTTCTGACATGGTTATCAAGTAAGGAGGACATTCCTTCCCTCACCTATTGCTAAGCCTTTCTCATTACAGATGCCTTGAAAACAGAGGTGACCAGGAATGGGAGTTCTCCTGAAATCTTAGGAAAGCTTTTAAAATTTTGGTAGAATATTTCAATTGTAAAAACCCCCAGATTATTTTGCCTATAATTTACCAGAGTGCAATGTGCACCAATTGACTTTTCTTTTTGGCTTTTCAGCTGAAGCTACTTACTGCCCATGAGTTTCTTGCCAGTAAAGCTTTCCATGCCTGCCAGTGTGTGCTCTGAGGTGAAGCAGCAAGATAAAAGTTCAAGAGCCACCAGTTTCTTGATCAGCTTGATCATGGCCAAAATGTCTTTACTCAGCTCAGGAGTGGGAGGGAGCTGAACAGAGTAATGCAGCCAGCCTTCCTTGCTCCTTTTTCCATAGATGAGTGTAGCTTACATGAACTGGTTGAAAACAGCTCTGAAGTTGATCTTATGACTTGTTCTTTTAAGCTGTTGTTCATCTTTCTGACTTCATTCTGTGTCCCCATACCCTGCCTGAGCAAGTCTACAAACAACCCTGGGGATCAGAAAGGCCAGACTTTAAGGCAGTGTTAGATTTATGGTAGGTGAAGGAATGAAACCCTCTCACATTCCTGTTCATCAGAGCTGAAATCTCCTCCCATACATGGAGCAGTTTGTGCACAGAGCCTCTTGTCTGCTAAGAATCAATCAGCTCATGGAGCCAGAAGCAGCACAAAGTGCTTAAGCTTTTAAATTATTTTTAATAATTAAAATTACAGTGTGAAAACTTGCTATGTTTTTACAGAGTATCATGAATTCCAGTTATGTTATTTCCTAACACACCCCAGGAGGGCCACAGTGCTGCAGCACCACAGAGCTAACAGTAACCAGGTTTTTCTGTTACCTCCAGATGTCCTTGAAGCTGCTGGCTCATGTTGGAGATCTAATGTTCTCCATCCTGCTCACTTGTGGTTCCAACCTGTCACAGTCAGCAGCATGTTCCTGAAGGAACGTCAACTGAAGGACTGGTTTCAGTCATTTGTTGTGGTTTTATTTCAGCTACTGCCAGGATTTTCCATCAGTCAGATAAAACATGAATCTATTGAAGCTTATGTGCAGTGCTGGAGCAGAAGGCAAGGACTGTCACCAGTGCACAGGTTTGAACAGAGCAAGTTATTTTACGGTGAGTCCTTGAGTGAGGACACAACACCTGGGGGAGAAAAGAAAAAAAAAGCAGCCGTTAGTGTGGTGGATTTCCCGTGCAGTGAGCTCAGTGCAGCAGAGCCCCGTGAGGATGAGCAGCGGTGCGGCAGGCGCTGGATGCGGAGCTGCCAGGGACACCTGCCGGCGGCGGGCAGCAGCGCCGGCCCGGCCACAGGCGCCACAAGGGGCTCCGACAGCCGTGGGGAGGAGGAGGAAGGAGGAGAACCAGGCAGATCAAAGACTGAAAACGGCACTTCTTATTCCTAGACAGGTAAAGATTAGTGTTACACACAGCGGTAATAAAACAGATAGGAGGAGGGAGAGAGTTGTCATGCAGTGGTGGGAGAGGAGGTTTCCAGAAACAACCTCTGAGTGAGGTGTAGCAGTCATAAAAATGCTGATTAATTTACTTTTGCTGAGTTTTTAAGACAACATCTTTGTGTCACTGTTTCCCTGTCAGTTGATGAGGAATCTTCGCACTTACGTGGCATATTGTGCTTTTTCACTACTTGCTCCTTTGGCAGTGGGAAGTGTGTTATCAACAGGGAAGGGGGAAGCTAGAGAAATTGTTACTAGAAATAAAGCTCAGGGATTCTGTATCCCAACACCTTGCTGCTTCTGATGGATTATACTGCCCATGTGTTTTAGATCAGATTGGGCCCTTTCAGTTTGAATGTACTATGGAGGATGGAATCTGACGTGTTCAGAGCTGGTACTGTCATGACAGCTGACTGCTGACCTCACAAGGCACCTGCTGTTCTCTGCCAATATTTAATCTCACAAGATGGTAGGACTTTCACACATCCTTCAGTGAGTAAAGAGCTCAAAGTCTGTTCACAAAGATTCAAGCTCAGCCCAGTCGCTTTGGAACACCCATCCACTGGCTTTGCCCAAAGTGGAACTGGAGAATGGTGACATGGCAGTTCAGCACCAGCCACCTCTGGGGGCAAGCTGGGACTAGAGACCCCAAGCCAGCACCTCTGAATATTGCTGCTCCCCTGCTCCTCTTACAGTGGTGGCTGCCCTGCAGTGCTTTGTGTGGTAGAACTCAAAGATTCCTTCTCCAATCACTGATGCCAAGAGCTGATTATAAAGGAGTGCAGTGCATTTTGCAGCTCCATAAAAAAGAATCACACCGAAGACAGAAAACAAGCTTATTTAAAGTATTTTAATGTCACCATTAATCATTGGCTTTTAATTGGAAAAAGCTTTCTAATATGCCAGTAGGAGTACAGAAAATTTATGTTTCAGGGTACTTTACAATACAAAGCACAAAATATTCCCCATGATTTAAGTAGCTAAAGTACCTTATTTTCAGCGAGCTTGATAGACACATTGTCACTCTCTCCTGACTCCCACAGTGTCTGTTCAGTTTGCAAATAAAGCCAGATTTATGCAGCTTTTCTTTTGCTTACACTACTAATGCTAACAACACATCCAAGTGTTAAACACAAAGCACTAAACCACATAATTTTCTGCCTTAAAATACTGAACAAATGGTACTTTCCCTGTGAAGGGCTAGTAAAACAAAATGATATTTGCAAGGTAAGATGCTATTGTATGTTTCCAAATATTTTTGTATTGTGTACATTCTGTATATTTTTGTTGTGAATTATTATTTGAGCGCAGAATCCATTAAATTTTTTTGGTGGTTTTGTTTTCTGTTTATATATTTTTTTTAAATAAAATTGAGTTATTCTCTATCACATACCAAAAAAACAACCAAGAAAGAACTTTCAAGGACAATTTTGTAAGTTTCTCTACAATTAACATGATTTTTAACAAAAGAGCCCTTGGTTTGGAGCTCTGCCATGTAATCTTCTAATAATGACATTGGTAACTCATTTTATGTCTGTCTAACAGATAAAGGGGAGAGTGAACTGCAGCTTCATTTCTCCACAAGATCTAATGAGAATGCAGAACTGGCCTGGGACTTGTATGGAAATTCAGGTGTTGTGCCATCTTTTGGCAGCTGTCCCTTCATTGCAGTGACCTCAGAACTGCAGGGAAGTTGATGACATTTGCGTAAATTTTTTTACGTTTTTTTTACATTTGAGTATTTTTTTTTTACTGGGGAGGAGGGTTGTGTTCTTTTAACATCAGGCTCTACTGAATGTTTTCAAATCTGAGAGCCAACACTCATATCTTGATTCAAGAGGGGAAACAACTTATCCAGAAAGTTCTGCAGTAAACCTCCAACTGAATAAAATAAAAATCCTTCTACCAGTGTGGAATGGGGAGGCTTATTTTGAAAAATAAGTTGTGTTTTTGTTGGGAAACACTGGGTTAAAGTGTAATTTATAGGAATGAAGATGTATGTAGGAGCAGTTCCTGTCAGATGTGCTACTCCTGAGGGAGGCAGATCACTGCTACCATGTGTGGGATTCAGCTCTTGCTGTCAGTTCTCTGCACTGAACTAAACTTTCTGAGACATTCAAATCACTCTATTCATTAGCTGAGGACTTTCACCACAAAGGTAAGGTGGGTATTGTCATCTTTTGTCAATTAACACAAAAAGTGTTTCAGCCTACTAGCACCATACATTTTCTTGCTATCTGTTCTTCATCCAACTTATTTTTTTAAGCACTGAGCTTTCTTGTGTCCTGATCAGCCAAAAAACTGAACCAGTGCTCCAATTTTTTTAGAAATGTACAGGAGCAACAAAAGGTGACATGTTTTATTGAGTGCTGCTGCTGTACTCACTCGTGAAGGAAAACACTTGTTTCTTCTCAGAGCTCCTGCAAATTCCAGACTGAACAAGGGTTTTGTTTTCTTCCACACTACTTCTCAAATACATTATACGCCACCTTGGCCGTTAGTGCCACACTTGCAGCTCCTCTGCATTGAGGGATAAAGGGTTTTCAACAGGAACATCAAGGACCACACTCATTGACAATTTACAGGCGCACTGTTGAGGATTTCAATGTGTTTTATTGTCAACCTTATTACAGGTTCAACATGGTGGTGTCACAGGAAAGCAGCAACTCCTGCCCTCACAGTACAGAGCACCAGACAAGTCACACTGAACCGCATCAGTCACAGGCGCTGTTTCAGGGGAGTTCAAACACCCTCTGCTGCAAAGGGAACCAACAGGGAATTCTGCTTGTGTCAGGTTTGCAGGAATTGCTCTCTTTATGAGGTTACTCAGAGGCTTCATGAGTTTTTATTCCAGCTGTAGCCAAATATTTCCTTCAGCTATTCTGCTGCCTGTGTGTCCCATGACATGGGTAAGAATCCATTGCTGATACAGGGAAATGTTTTAAAGTCTGAGTAATTAATTTGGGAAGTTCATTTACTTCAAATTCTGAAAAAGTCTTAATATTAAATGTGGAAACTTTTTTGTTTCTTCATGATTGAAGAACATAGGATTATTTACAGTTATGCAAAACTGTAATATAAGAACATACAAAGAAGGTCTTGATCACATCTCAGACTAAGGAAGAAAGGGATATATCAAATAGCCTGGGAATTTCAGATACCTGGTGTGTGTGTGTGTGTGTATGCACACATACAGGCACACACAAACTGATCACTGCGATGATTCAGTCTTAAGGCAGCTCTGTTTCATACCAATTACCAATTTATTTATCCAGTGGCAGCAGAACAAACCAGCAGTTTGAAAGCAGAAACCAGACACAGACTTGGTACCTAGGATGTCTTATCTAAACTAAAATGAGTAATTCATTATGTAAATCTATCCAGATGTCTGTACTTCTTTATTAAAACAAAGTAGCCAGATCTAAATGATTTTAAAGATATTTAAAATAGTGACATACTTGTCAGGTAAGTGATTGGGGTTTGGTTTTGCAATGACTATAAAAATCAAATGTCATGATTTCCTCAGAACAGGAGCAAGTCAGTTGGAGAATCTGAAAACTCTGCAGGAGTTTGTATTATCTGATATTTACACATTAAAAAGCTCATAGTGCTTTGTATAAAAACAAGAAAAGGCAGGTGAAATTGCAACTAAGGTTTGACTTGGGCAATACTTTTAAATATAAATTAAAAATCCTGCAATAGGTACAGAGAAGAAATTAATGATTTATACATAAGATAATTTTAAGCCACTGACGTTTCTCTCATGAATTCCTCCAGGACGGTCACTACGTTCTTGGCTTCTGGCATTTCTGCATGTTCTACTTTCACAATCTTCAGCAGGATGTCTCCACTGCCACAGTTCTTTAGGAACAGATAGCACTTGAACAAGGCATAGTGGTTCATTTCAGCCTGGCGGATAAACCTCTTCAGGTTGTTAATGTCCTGGATAGCCTGGGGAGAGAGTAACAGAGCATTTTCTTATCCTCCTACTTGGAATGAAAACACACCATCATGGAAAATAAAGGATAAACAGCAGGAGAAGTAAAAGCATTTCCAATAGAAATTTTGTATTGCTACTTAAGAGTAATATAAGAATTTAATATTGTCTTGGATGCATATATAGCTTTTATTGTAATGATGCAAAATGGGTGGACACAACACGATGTGTCCAACTTGTAGCATGAATTCTATTATGGCAGTTCACCTAAGAAGTGTTAGCTACCCCTGTTACCAGTTACATGAGATTGTGTGTGCAAGTCTCAGATTAACAGTATTTGAAGAAAACAAACAACAGCAACAAAGAAGGCGGGTCTTACTTTAAATTTGAGAAAACACCTTTGGAGCATTCACTGAAGAAACTCTGACACTACTTTACAGCTGTTCTTGTCAACTACAATAAGCCAGCCCTCAAATTAAGCTTTTAAGTTAGTCAGTTAATGGACATATAGACATCATAACAACCTAAAACTTTATTCAGTGCAAAATAATATTTTGCATATAGTATTTGCTCCCTCAGTAACCCAAATATCTTCTTCAAGTCTTTAACATATATGAACAGATACCTTCAATTTAAAGTTTTCCAAAATCTGCCGGAAGAGAAATGGATTTCCACCTTCAGCACCATTCACAAAAGCTTGCATCCAGTCCTCACAGAATCTGTTGCTTCCTGTTAAATGTTCAGGAACACAGAGAAGAGGTGAGAAAAAGCAAATGAGCTCAACAAAAATATACAGCTGCATTCGCCTGGTTTAATCACTCTCACATAACAAGTGATAGCAATATATCTGGGCCAGGAAATGAGTCTTAAGGAAAAACAATACACATGGAAAAGAAATGCAAACACAGCTACAGTGATTACACAACTGTGTTCTGATTGTTGAATCCCTTTTCCCAACAGATGTCAAAACCACAACAGGAAAAAAAGTTTTGCAGATTCCCTGAATTGTACAAGTCACACTTTCATGGTCTACAAACTAAATTGTACTGTGGGTTTTACTACCAAGCATTTTCAACCCAGAGTTCCAGTGTGTCTGGTGTAACAAACTACTCTGGTACCTCATAGGAAAACAGAACCTAAAGTTTCTGGGCAGGAGCTTATGATCTGAATATCCTCAACTGCCTCTAATGTCACAGCTTGCAGCAGCTGATGGATCCAAGGGAGCAATAGGAAGTGTTCCCAGCTGTAATCTCACCTGCATTATGCAGCTGGGGCTGAGGTCCACTACAGTCTATAACCATGGACTTGTGCTGTTCCTCTGTCATGGCGATGCACAGGGAGGTCATTGTGCCTTCCTGGACAAGTCCTTGGAGGCTGGCAGCTGCCAGGAACCTGACACAGAAAACTCTTGTCAACTGCTTGCTCCTTTACAGCTCTTGGACACTAAGGGGACTGTCAGACACAGTAGCCAAGTTACTCAAAGGTTCCTTGGGCTCTAAGTATCTTTACCTGCTAATGTCCTTTTCTGTTCTTTCATCTGCATTTTTTACTTCTACAGGAGTGTAACTCAGAGCCTTAAACAAAAAAGGAAACAAAAAGAAAAAAAAAAGGAGAAAGCTGACTGCAACTTCAGTATTGCTTTTGTAGATATATTTCAGTTATGAGCAATTAATACATAATGTGGTACTTTAAAAATTGTTCTTGTCAAGGCAGTACTCTGTATTATTGCCACTGCAGCTGGTTCTGCACTCAGAAGAAATTCAGCAGTTATACTCTGTTAGCTGTTCCATCCAGAGCCTCCTCAAACTCAGGGACTAGAGCGAGGATTAGTCTCTTCTGTTTCCAGTGAATTACACACGACACGTACACAATATAACACTCCTTTTCATTCAGAGGAATTATGGCATGGACAGCCTGCTCATGCTATTTCTCATTTTCTTACTGTAATTTCAGCATGGACACCATTAGTTTTTTGTTTTTTTTTAAAGTGATAGAAGAAATTGTTACCTGCTTCTTTAGCAATAAGCAGGGGAAAAGTACTTGCTCTGAATTTATTTTTATAAAATCCAAAAAACCAACAACAACAAGGAAAAAAAAGAAGGGTTTTTCATTTCTTGCTGGGAAAGCAAATGCAAGAAATATTTTAACCATGCTGGAGTCACTGAGATGCCTTCTGGAGGTTTTTTAGCTACGCTGTTTTAAATACACTTACAGCGTGTAGCAGAGAGGCAAGTTTATCCTGGAAGAGCTGCACAACCCTCTGGATAGGGCAGATGGCATCCTCAAACCAGCTCCTCAGGTAGGGGCTAACACAGGCCTCCAAGTTTTTTTGCTGTAACACATTGAAACATTAAAACTTTAACTAAAAATCAGATTTCTACATCAACAGAAGCCTATTAAAAATCTACTCAACCTAAGATAATTGGATGTTGTAATCTTCTTAATCTCAAACCACAGTAAACTAAAATAATGGGTTTGAGATTTAAAGCCTCACTTTATCAGCAATGAAAGGCTTTGCATTTTAAGAAACAGCCAAAACTGTAATATGGTGGTATATATTGAGTGAAGACCATGCAACAGCAGACGGGATGACAAAGAGACTTAGAATGCAGAATCTCCACTAGAAAAATGTGACAAGAAACCCACAAAAGTCCTTTCTTAACATTCAGAACTGGTAAGAATCGAGGTGGACATTGATAAGTTCCTTATAGACCATTACCTTTTATCAGTTACTCTTCTCTCCAAATTTAACTGTAAGTGACCCTTAAGAGATTTATGACTGACACAAAAAGGTCCCCCCTTTCTTTTTTCCTCTTGACTTGTGTGGCTGATGGCACCTTAGACATTCACTGTACTACAGTGAGTCAAGTATCCCTCCCCATGTTTCATACTGGTACTTGAAACACCTATTTTGTCTCTGTAGATTAGATCTTCCAGATGGTTTTAGCAATTAATCTGCAGAAATACTAATTTTCACCACTTAAAAAAAAGTTAGGCTTTACCTCCAAATCAAGGTTTATCTTCAGATTTTGAATGTATTTGTCCAGCTCAAGTCTGAAAGTATCTTCTTAAGGAAAATAAGAAGCCATCAGTTAAGACCTGTACTTTTTCCTTTCAGTATATGGCTGTTACTGACTTTTTCAGTTACTGAAAGGTGTGCACAAATGAGCTGATTTCAAGTAGGAACAGAAAAAATGACAAGATAATTTTTACATCATCTCCCTCTCCATAGAGGTAAAGAAAGTTAAAGGTAAGGATATAGTTCCAGACCTTTCTCTGAGCCACCTAAGAAACAAACCACATATTCTGGAGCATTGATGTCTGATTCCAACGCTGCCGTTTCCAGAAGACTTTCTTGTTGGAAACGACAGTAGTAACAACCAACTTTACCTTCTGGTATGCTATGAGAAAAGAAAAAAAAATTACTTTCTTCCAGATACATCGCAATAAAGGAGTGCAAAAAGCAGACATACATGATTTCTGAGGTAATTTTAACTGTGAGCACTGGTGGCTCCTATGGCCATAGTAGGTGCAGCTATAGGTGCAGTTCTTTGACCTTCTCTTTTTTCTTCTGTGTGATCAGAGTGGTTTAAAAGGAAATAATCCTAAACATCTGCAGTATTTTTTACATATTCAAATAGTAAATTATTTAAAACATTATTTTTCTCAAAGTTACCTAAAAAGGAGAGTGCCATTGTGTAAGGATATTATTAACAGCAGCAACAGACTGGGAACATGGAACCAGGATTAAACATAAGTGCAGCAGCAGGCAGGCAAGATGTGCCAATGTTCCTTACAGCTCTCATTCGCCAATAGTTTCAAAACTTTACCTCAGCCCCACTGATGCTACACTCCCCATTCCTTCAAACAGCGCTCCTTTAGCAAGACGCTTTGCGATGAAACTGCGCAACTCCGTCTCCGCTTCAGCTGGTAAGTTGGTGTCCAGCAAGGAGAGGCTTTAAAAACCAGAGGAAATCATTACCAAACGGCAAACATTATTGTTGTGTGTCTCTCAGCACGTACAGAACCTGCCTCTAGCATGGGGGTCCCTGCGATCCCTCTCTGGTGACAGCTAAGGCAGCTCTGTGACTTTTGGCCCATCATGAGCAGTCAATGGTTTGCCCACTGACCAGGAGTCTGGAGATGTGTCAGCTCATGCTGACCTTCCCAGCAGCTACAGACAAGACACTGCCCTCTTTGTTCCAATGTTTCCCCAACTGTAACAAAGAGCTTATGGAAAGACGTCCATTGAAAATTAAGAAATTCTTGTTTTATGTTACCTACATGAAAAACTAAGTCAGTACAACAATATCAATTACTAGTAGTAAAAAAAAAAAAAAAAAGTTCACAGTTCACACTCAAGGATGATAGTTTCTGTTGAACACATTACTTGAGCTCTGTGTATGTGTCCATTCCCCAGGTATTCCAGAAGAAGTGCCATGGGGACTCCAGAATGCTTTCAGAGGGGGTTGTGTTTTGAATGGACTGCAGAGGACCTATCTGTCAGTGATCTGACAGATATACGGCAAAGACTTCAAATCTGGTTATTCCCGTGATTGTGCTGCTCTGCAGCTCGGCTTTACCTGAAGTCTTCGGTGGAGGGTGTGTGTGCCACGGCGGCGCCGGCACTGCCATACCCGCCGGCGGCTCCCGGCTGCGCGGACCTGGAACCCAAGCGATTCCCGGGAGTGAGTTTACAGCCGTGACACGCAACAGGGAACAGCGGTGCAGCAGCGAAAAGGCACGGCCCGAGGGCGAATAAAAGCAGGAGCAGGGAATCCGTGCGTTATGGGAGGGAAAGAATCTCATTGGGGAGAGAGAGGGGAGAAAAAAATAAAGGGAATTCAGGGAGGTGGGAACGACCAAGGCCTGGGCACGGCCTCCCCGCGGGGGAACCCGGCGCCTCACCTGCGGTAGCCATAGAGGCCGTGGTAGGTGCAGCCGTGCCGCTCCGGCCGCCGGTCCTCGCCCGCGCCGCCGCCCTCCTCGCTGCTCTCCAGCTCCCGCTCATCGCCGTCCGGCAGCGCCNGGGCCCGGCGCTGGGAGGAGCCTTGGGAGCGCACGGGCCGTGTCCTCACCCCACCGAGGGCGGTACCGAGCCGTGCTGAAACGGCTGTGGCTGCTGCAGCTCCTCCGTTTGTGTAATGCACAAAAAAATGCAATACAGGCGCTGCAGTGCCTCTGTCAGTACAAGTAATCCTTCAAAAGCCGGTCACTGACTCAACGGCAGGACCTGCTCACATCACATTTAGAAT
Organism: Peucedramus taeniatus; assembly: GCA_013400575.1. NCBI lineage: Eukaryota > Metazoa > Chordata > Aves > Passeriformes > Fringillidae > Peucedramus > Peucedramus taeniatus. The sequence continues at coordinate 87,654 of WBNO01029796.1, forward strand.
TATAGAATGCTTTGGATTGGAAAGGGATTTGGCAGGATTAGCCATGCTGTCTGCTTTTAAAAAGTTCTGCTTCTGAAATACTTTTTCCGTGTTAAAACAGCACATTTGTTAACTCGGCCTTGCGGCTACCAGGTAGTTACAGAATCAATGACAGAATCGTTGGGGTTGGAAGGGACCTCTGGAGATCATCCAGTCCAACTCCCCTGCCAAGGCAGGGTCACCTGGAGCAGATGACACGGGAGCACATCCAGGTGAGTCTCCAGAGAGGGAGACACCACAATCTCCTTTTGCAGTCAAGCCCCGTAGGGAGCAGCTGTGACCCCCAGCTGCACCAGGGCTACCGCCAAGGGTTGGACATGGCTGATAGCTGGACTTGATGGTCCTACGGGTCTTTTCAACCTCAATGATTCTGAGATTCTCTTCTAAGCCTCTGGTGAACCTGTGGTGAGCTGCAGAGCCATGGGGATAACACAGACACACACCTTGATGAATTGTATCTGTAACAGAGGGACCAGCCCCCATCCAGGTGCAGGTAACTGATTGCTCAACACATTTAAGTCGGTTTTGTTGTGTTCTCACTCCCAGCAACACAGGCGCAGCTAGCACCAGAACACTGCACAGAGCAGCCAGCTTCTTGCCCAGTAACATTTATTGGGGAAAACACAGTTTCTTTGCGACATTAAACACGAAGACAAGCAACAGTTTAGATTAGGAGGAAACTCTTTGCTCTGAGAGTGCTAAGGCCCTGGAACAGGGTGTCCAGAGAAGTCGTGGCTGCCCCACCCCTAGAAGTGTTCAAGGTCAGGTTGGATAGGGCTTGGAGCAACCTAGTCTAGTGGAAGGTGTTCCTGCCCATGGCAGAGGGGTGGAACGAAATGGGCTTTAAGGCCTCTCTCAGCCCAAACCGCTCCCGTGACTGTTTCTGTGACACGCTCAGGCACCTCAAGCACCTCACTTACAGCCCTAACGGGGCAAAATGGCGGCGGCGCCGTGAGGCGGCACGGGACAGCCCGGTGGGGGCGACCGCGAGCGCGTCACGTGGGCGCCCCCCCACCCTGCCGGCGCGGTGTGTTCTGGGAGTTCGGAGGCCGCAGCGGCGCCTGAGGGAGCTCGGCCGCCATTTTGTGCCTCTCGCTCGGTCCGGGGCGGCCGCGCGGGTGTTGCGGCTCTGAGGGAGCGCTCGGCTCGCCTGCACTGTAGGTCGGGGTGACGCCGCCATGGGCCGTAAGAAGAAGAAGCAGCTGAAGCCTTGGTGCTGGTATCCTTCTGTGTGGGACGCGACGGATGCAGAGAGCTGGGTGGGGGAGGGTAGCGGCGCGGCCTGGCGCGGTCGGGGCTCGGTCCCGTTCCGTCTCGTCCCGAGATGGGGCTCAGCCTTTCTCCCCATGCTCCCTACGGTTTGTCTCGGTGCTTGGCCCTGTTCCAGCCTTGTGCGCCTCGGGATGGGGCCCGGTCCGTGCCCTTCCTCTGCTCCGCACCCCCCGCACGGCCTCAGGCCCGCTCCCGTCGCCCTCGCCGAGGCCGCGGCCTCCCGCCCGATCCCTAAAGCCGGGACAGCGGGAAATGGAGAATGGCCTTTATCCCTTGCGAGGGACGTTGTTAAAGGGAGAAAATACTGCTGTTGATAAATAGTTTTATTAACGGAATGAGGTGGGATGTGGTTGAAAGAATTTTTGAAAACTTTTTTTTTTTTCCTTTCTGACTTGGGGAGCTTTCAGTTTGTAATTGCTGCATCATGATCGGGTTCATTTTTTCAGTATCTAGAAATACTGGTGGATTTTTATTTGATCGCTCCATCACAATGTACTCACTGTTGTGGAGTGATTACGAATTTCCCTTCTCTCTTACGTTACTGTTCTCTAGAATTGCTTAATAAAGAAATTTAAAGGGCGCTCCAAGGTATTTTACCATTTTGTCTTGGAAGGCGTGATTGTTTTAGACATTAATTTATTTCACGTTTTGGTGGAAACAAGGGACACGTTGTGTTAACAGTGTTAACATTGTCTTAACAATAAATAGCTAACGAGTATTTGTCTCACCTAGGAAAACGTGTGGAGTGTTTGCTGAAATATCAATGCTGACCCACAGAAAGGAAATGCAGTTTGCCTCTTCTGTTGCATAGATGTCCAAACAGTTCTTTGCTTAAAATATTTCTTTTTAAAAGCAGAGAATTCTTCAGTTACTGCAGCAAATTATGCTGTGTCATAAAAATTGATAGCTGGAGAACTGGAAGAAGAAGGAAATTTTTAACTAAAACCTTTGTTCTCTTCTATGAATGTTAGTTACTGTAATTGATTAAAGAGGCACTTCTGACTGATTTGCATAATTTCTCTTTTGCTGATTTCAAGCCTGTTTCTCCTTTAATGCTGTAGCAACGTTCACACCCCTGAAGAGAAAAATAGGTAGGACTTGAAAACCATGAGTCAAACAACATGGAATCAAGTAATGGTTGTGATTGCATGCAGACACCTTCCCACTTTTGTACCTGTGTAAAGAGAGGTGTGCTGGGTTGGATGAGGGTGTTTGCTTTCAGACATCCACGAAATATTTGTCACCCTTTGAATGCTCAGAGATGCTTCTTGTGCCTTTCTCGGGCTTCAGGAAAAATCCCGTTGGTTCTAATTACTTTAGTCCTATCTAAAAGGTCACTTCCAGTATTAAATGTTTCCTTAACAGTCTTCAATAGGTACTGTAATAGGGATTTTGATGATGAGAAAATCCTTATACAGCATCAAAAAGCAAAGCACTTTAAATGCCATATATGTCATAAGAAACTGTATACAGGACCTGGTTTAGCTATACACTGCATGCAGGTAAGGAGTTTTAGATTTACATGAGCTTTTCTTTACAGTATCTAAAATTTTAATGAAGTGTCCTTAAGAAGGGGGGTTGGGGGCTTCCAGAGTCTATAAAACTGGTGAGAAAAAGACAGCAGTGGCTGTTTGCAGCATGGGAGTCCTGCTGTGTCAGCAGTCAAATGGCCGCTGTGCAGCACAGATCTTTGTCAGGAGTTCTCTAGGAGTGAAGGAATTGTGCTTAGTTTTTCTAAGTTTATGTAAGCTGGTTTTAGGGATAATAGTAGTAACCAGGGATTGGGAGGCACAGATCAAGAAAATGCTTGGCCAGAGAGATTAGTCCCATTATGGATGTTCCTTTTCTGCCTTGAATCTGCCTGAAGAACACAGAGAATTTACCCTGAAATGTGGTCAGCAGGGGTTTTTTAGGGTTGTTTGGTTTTTTTTTTTCCTTTAGGTACATAAAGAAACAATAGATGCTGTTCCAAATGCTATTCCTGGAAGAACAGACATTGAACTGGAAATCTATGGAATGGAAGGCATTCCAGAAAAAGACATGGAGGAACGGAGGAGGTTACTTGAACAAAAAACTCAGGGTAAGCTTTAATGTGGCTGGTTGTCTGTTATTTCCCTGGTGTGTTCCTTACTCAGCTGTGACACTCAGGTTGGGATTTAATGCATTCTCTGATAGCAGCTCCAGGCATTTGCCAGTCATGTGGGAGGGATTTTTCCTTTCCTGTTCAGAAGTAGCTGCTGCCAGAGCAGCTGCAACAATTACCTAATGAATATGGGCATGGTCATTTATTTGTGAGAGTAAGGGGAGGAAAGGCTAGAAGTAAAACTATCCTGATGATTCCCAAATGCTTCAGTTTCTTTGCTGTTCAAGCATACCTTTGATTGAACTACTTTGGTTTATGCTGGATGCCATGACATTGACATGAAGGCAGCTCCCTCTGCCTGGGGGAGTATGTTCAGGGTCATGGCAGTGTGTCCTGTTCCTTCCCTTTATTTGTGGCTATAGGTGGATTCACACAGCGTTCTTTCTTTGTATTTCTGTGACTTTCTGAACACTGACAAGGCTCGAATCAAAATTCAACTAATCAATATTAGTTAATTTTATGGAATATAATTTGTGTTCACTTTGACCATATGTGTTGTACTGTTTGCAGAGAGCCAGAAAAAGAAACAACAGGATGATTCTGATGAGTATGAAGATGATGAATCTGCAGCTTCAACTTCATTTCAACCCCAGCAAGTTCAGCCACAGCAGGGGTACATTCCCCCAATGGCACAGCCAGGTTTGCCTCCTGTGCCAGGTGCACCAGGGATGCCTCCAGGTGAGAGGGTGTGTTATGTTAGGTAGTTGCTGAAACCCTCAGTAGGAACATGAATTGCTGCTTGTGTACTTGAGTAGTAATCTGCCCTTTTAACACTGGGGTCACGGGATAGTTCTGGGAGGTGCAGATAAGTATGTTCGGCATTTTCTTCCCTGTTCTGTGCATGAGCACATCTTCCTTGGTGGACTAGATTCAGATACCTAATGCTGACATGTAGATTGAAGGCATGTGGTAGTAAGACAGATTAGTGCTTCAAACAGAAGTCTACTAATGATATCTGTTTGTGGTGTTTATAACAGGATTTTGGAAACAGGGCAGGAAGGCTGCTGTGCAGCTGGAGACTTCTAACACAGAACAGGCTATTCATACGCAGATACAGTGAGGAAATAATTTTGATCAGTGAGTGAGGAATGGTCTCTTGTAATAAGATGTCTTCTTTGGAGACCACTAAGAAAATTCACAGTCTTGCAGGGCTGAGGACAATCAATCAAACTCTAATTTCCAGATAGTATTTATATTGCCCTGTTTGTATGCAATATTATTTCAAAACCCAATCTTTTAGAACTTGCTGTAAAGCATTTATCCATTATAAACTTATTAGATTATGTTTGTTTGCAACTGTTTGTTATCAGAGTTGTTGAAAGTTTATTTTTCTTTTAAGGTATACCCCCATTAATGGCAGGTGTTCCACCTATGATGCCTGGAATGCCTCCAGTTATGCCTGGAATGCCACCTGGGTGAGTAGCAAGAAAGATTTAATATTACATGTTCATACTGTACATTTTAAACTGTCACAGAAAAAGTAAAGCTAATTAAAAGAATGTACATAGGGAATTGTGAACTCTGTAACTTAAATATTAAGACTAACCAAATAACTGGATGGCTGTAAACCAACATGTAAAACATGGCCAAACTGAGTTTATGTGTAAAGTATCTTGCCTTTCTCCTGATTTAATAGTTATTAAGTAGTATATTAATATAAATTTAGTTGTGTTGGTTTAGAGCCTTCTGTAAGCCACTGTTCCCTTGTGTATTGCACATATGTTGTGCATCTGGTTATCAGTCATCAACATAACAGGAAAAAAAGTACTGGATAGCTTATATTTTTCTTGTATTTTGGGCAAAAGATGTTGGTTTTTATGATTGTTATGGGGTTGACACCGTACCCTATCACAATGTGTTTGGAAATTCACAGGTAGATTTTTGATTTTGTCATAAATTTTCACAGATTACATCAACAGAGAAAATACATGCAGTCATTTTGTGGTGGAAACATGTAAGCATCTCATTAATGTAATTCTAGGTACCTTCATTATGCCATTTTATGTCATGTTTTTGATAAGCTAGAAATTGTTATACTGAAAACCTTTGAATATTGCCTAAGCATTTGGGGAAGGTGTCTAATTAGGTTTTGTTATTGTATAGTATGTGAAGGTTTTATTTATCTAAATGAATATTACAAAACTGTATGTGAAATGTATTCTACAAAATATAAACCAAATAGACCCTTAGAGACTTGAAGCCTCTCTTGAACCAGAGCTTGAACAGCTCAATGTGCTCGATCCTTCACACTGCAGGACATTCTGCAGGAACTCAGTTTAATCTAAACTTTAAGTTCACTGAGGTGAAAGCTTGTTGTCTTCTGATACATGAATATTGATTTAACAGCCTTTGAATTTAAAAATCATATCCTGGTCAAGCATGGTATGGATGCTCACCAGAACTTTGGCTTTTCTGGGTGGAAACTCAACAGAATTAAATCAGGTTGTCTGACATTCAGTCCTCATTAAATTCCCTGTTAACTTCAGGTGACTGTTATGTCACCTGTAAAAACACAAATGAATTTGCCAAAATTTCGCTGCATTTCTTTTTGGGAGGAGGGGGTGGTGTTGCATTATGCTTTTGTCTAATCTAAAATTTTGCTTACTTAACCTGATTAACTTTTGTTTAAAAATGACCGAAGAATTAGGAGACACAAAACAATTTTGGTTTTAGTGTGACACCAGTTCTAGCACTATCTGCAGTTTCTCAGGAAGTCACTCTTCTGGGGCAGCAGGCAGTGAGCATCCAGCACTTGTTTTCATATCTGCTGGGCAGAACTGACTTTGTGTTCTCCAGTCAAAAAAGGGACGATGGGTCTGTGTTCCCAGTTACTGCTGCTTCTGCACTGGTTGTTCCCTGTGTAGCAATGATGAGTTGAGAGCAGAAATCAGACTTGCCAGAAAGAATGCTTACCTGTTCATGGGATTTGATCTGAAAGCAGCAGTGGTGAAGGTGTCTTAACTGTCATACGAACAGAAACTGCTTCTTAGTGGGGTTTTGGTTTGTACTGGAGTGCTGCAGATCAGCTTATCTTGCTTGCTAAAGTAGTAAACATCCCTTTATTTTGTTTCCCTAATCTGTTTTTAAATGTCTGTGAAAAATTAAGCAAACTTAAGCTACACTTGTTTGTTCCCTGTAAAGGGCTCATACATACTCATCCAGGAAAAGAAACCAAACCCATTTTTAATATGGAGAAAAAATATGTTGCAATGAGGACTTCTCATATTAAAAAACCAAAATCCCACTTTATCATTAGTGTATTGAGTGTTTTCTGTAATTGGAACTCTGGAAGCTTTCTTGCCCTGTAGTCTCTGCTCTGCTTTTGTCAATATTCTTTGGATAGTTCTACAGCTTTGGGTTATCTGCTAGTCAGTGTCATAGGGGAGTAATAGCAGATGTACAGTGATTGTAGAGTGATTGTGAGCTAGCTGATTTTCCTACATTCAGACCTCATGAATGTACTGGGATCAGGTTCTTGAAACACTCTGCTGCAGCTAGTAGTCTTGAGAGAGATTTCAAGAGACACTAGTTCTGGAAATTTCAGAGGAAGTGAGATCTTGAGAAATTAAAAGTTCATATAAGTGTTTGGGGTTTTGGGTGTTGGGTTAGGTTTTGGTTTTATTCTTGTGGAGTCAGTTGGTTTGGAATTGCCTGTCTTGAGCTTCTTGAAATTATTTACCATTATTTTTTATCTAATACAGGGATGTGCCAATTGTCTTAACACTTTATCATGCGCGTTCATACCAGTGCTCATTCTCATTTTCTTTTCAATAGGATGATGCCAATGGGTGGAATGATGCCTCCTGGGCCAGGAATCCCACCTCTTATGCCTGGTATGCCACCAGGTAGGTCAGGGTTGTCGAACTCGTACTATGGTGAGATTTTAATTATTTTTATTTATTTATTTATTTGTTTGTTTGTTTATTTCCACTTAGATTTAGAATTTATGTAAAGAACATACAAACTTACGCCACCATCCACCACCTTGATGTGGCTGGACTGCCAGAGAAGCCACTCTTGTGCAGAGGTGGTTGATTTATGGCTTCCGATTATAAATAATTATTTGACTGTTATAGCATTGTTATAGTTAAAATTAGAATACAGTTTTTTTGTTTTATTGCACTTTCTCATACTGTTGTGTTGCTTGGTCTCTCTTCATCCCTTTTTTAAATTAATGTTTGTGGCTGCAGTTGGAAAACAGTAATGATTGAAAATGTGGAAAGTGGGGAATAGCTGCGTGGTTTACACAACTAATGAGCCTGCAGTGGGAAGAAACTTAACTGGCATTTTGGTCTCTTACCATAGCTAGAAGAGATGTTTGTTGAGCCTTTGCAGCTCTTAAGCAGCCCTAAGTTCCCTGGGTGTTCCACCTGAGAGCAGCTGGTTTGCTTGATGGAACCCACGGGAGCTGTTAATTTCACACTGACCCTCTCCTAGAGCTCCACGCACACCAAATGCAGGTGTTGTAGTGACAAAATGTCCCAGTCCACTTTACTGATGAACCCAGCAAAGCTGGCAGTGTTACGGTCACAGTTCTGGTACTGTTCAGAAACAATTCAGTCTCTTAGATTTTGTAACAGTGTCATCCTTGCTTTTGGCAGTGTAGGTGCAGTGTGTCAGAAGCAGTTACTGAATGAATTGTATTGGTTTATTGAGAGTATAAACTTCATTATTGCAGCTTTAGTAAAAAACAGCTTAATCTAGTGTTGCTCTGAAGTGTTTGAGGTTACTGCCTGTGCATGGTCATTGACTGGTGACTGCTGGCATTACCCTTTGTCATGTTTTATTTTACTGTTGCCTTAAAAATATGTATTGTAGTAGGAAATGTTGTTCTAAGGAACACTGGGAGCAGGACTGTGTAAAGGAATATTTGTGCTTCCTGGAGCCTGATCCGCCGCCCATTGTTTGTGGTTTGTAGGGATGCCCCCTCCTGTTGGGCCTCGGCCTGGCATGCCTCCAATGACACAAGCACAGCCTGTTACAGCCCCGGGCATTCTAAACCGGCCTCCAGCTCCTGCTGCAGCAGCACCGACCCCACAACCTCCAGTTACTAAACCACTCTTCCCAAGCGCGGGGCAGGTAAGGTATCCCAGAGCCTGGAATCTCTTGTTATATTCTTCAAATTGCCACCATGTCAATAGTGCCTATTTATTGTTGAGGAGGCCCAAGAAATGACTGGTTCAGGTTTTTCCTTGGGTTGATGTTTAATTCAGTGTAGTGCTTGAATGAATTTTAAAGATTCTTTTGTTGGTCTTAAAGCAGCTGTGAAACCAGACAGAAGTTCTGTAAGCACTGGGGAAGAAAGGAGTAGGCAAAACACTCTCAAACACCTTAAAATTTGTTGTCTATAAGGGAACTTTGGGTGGGTGAAGAGATGTGTTAGCTACAGGAGTCTGATTGCATAGAACTCCACCTAAAATTTCCAAATTAAAAATCTTGATGTGACTTGTTTTCACTCATAATGGGCTCTCTACTGATAAATGGACAAATTTATTCTGTAGTCTTGTTAAACCGGTTAAACATTGCCTGAGTTAGGTGGGCTTTTTTTTACTTCAAAAAGTTCAGGAGTAAGTCAGTGTAGTGAAAAGTTAATTTCAATGTTTTGGGGAGGGAAGTGGGGAATCGATAGTGGCTTGTGACCTCCTCCCTTTGAATGCACTTGTTCATGGTCCTGGAGTTTTTACTTGCTTTCAAGTATGTTGCAGAAGCCTTTGTAATGTACTGTTTGCATTTTGGGCTTCTGCAGGGAAGATACACGTTTACAAAAATATAGTCCTTTCATAGGAAAGGGCTTAGTATAAGAAATCCTTTCATCTGGATACTTTCCACCCATTTGTTTGGAGACTTTTCACTGTTTCCTTTCTTTTATGCTACAGATGGGGACACCTGTCACAAGCTCAAGTGCAGCTTCCTCCAATTCAGAAAGTCTCTCAGCATCTTCTAACGCTCTGTTTCCTAGCACAGCACAAGTACGCAGGAAGTCACAGTTTAAAACAAATTGCTTTGCAACTTAACCCTTTGGACCGTTCTGTAAAATCTAAAATTGACTAAACATCTTCAGATAATTTCTGTTATATTCCTGATTATGTTTAGCTGGTAAAACTGCAGAGTCCTTGTTTATGAGTTGCATCTTAGCAGAAATAAGCATGTCAAAGTGCCCAATTTTTCTTAGTGTGAAAGAATGAAATGTTACATCTTGGTTCTAAAGGGTTAAAAGAGCATGAAAGCAGTTAAATGCATTTTAGTGGGCAGTGGTTAGCTTGATGCATGGTAAAGGCTTTTTAGTTTATGTTGTTTAATATGTCACATCATAATGTAAGGAATTTTAAATTTGCATTATGTGCAAAATGTTAAATTTTTTTTTTTGATTGGGAGGTTCAGATAATTATAAAGTGACTAGAAGCAGAAGCATTCTCTCATAATTAAGGTTTGCTTTGGCGATTGCTGTGTCTTTAGAGACAGCTTTGCAAAACAGACTTTTACAGGGGTTTTGTAACAGAAGAGTAGGAGAGATGAAATGTTGGAATCTAGTGGATCTCGTACCTGCTTCCATTAAGAAGAAGGTTAATTCCAAATAAGATTAAAGTTCTGTAGATAGACATAGTACTTTGTGAAAATACTGCAGTGTATTTATAGAGAGAACGCTTAAAGCCCTGACACAATAGAGCTTTCTTAAATATTTGATTAAAATATTTCTTGAATACTTAATTTTAATGAATACTAGCACTTTGAGCTGTACTCTAAACTATTGGTTGCTGGAATATGTTAATTTAGTGAAAGACTAATGAATTTATGCCTAGAAATTCCTAAAAATAGTGATTCAGGAAGGATTTACACAGTTGCTAAATTCAGTGTTTGAGATAAAATAGTAGCGTTTTTTTCTTTGTTGTTCCTTTGTTGTGGTGGCTTTTGACCTGCAGATTTTAGACTTTCCTCTGTGTGTGTGTATATGTGTACATACTGGGGTTTATTTTGTCTTGGTTTCAGTTGCTCTAGTATGCAATGAGGCTGAACTTTACTTTTGTCAAGCTTGTTATAGTTATATATCTCACTGGAACGTTTCAGAGGTCTAAGAGTCATCATTTAAGTTTTCTTAAATGAAAACTTTCTTTATTTGAGAAATAAATATTGACCTGTCTCTGTTTCACAGGCTGCAGCAGCTGTGCCAGGGCCAGTTGGTACTGATTTCAAACCTTTGAATTCTACACCTTCGACAACAACGGAACCCCCCAAACCAACATTCCCGGCTTACACACAGTCTACAGCCTCAACCACTAGCACGACAAACAGCACTGCAGCTAAACCAGCTACATCTATCACAAGTAAGCCTGCTACCCTCACAACAACCAGTGCAACCAGTAAGTTGATCCATCCAGATGAGGATATATCACTGGTAAGTTAACATGTTTTCATTGTCTTACTGAAAAATGCGATTTGTGATGATATGGCAGGTTGAATGGAATTTCATCTGTGCTCTGCATTATGTGTATTTTAGTAACGGTGAGAGTGCAAACCGTGCAGAACAAATGTAACTTAAAGAGCTTCTTGAATTGCAAAGTGATGACTGGCATATTGGCAGTGATCTTGCTGCAGTCTAAGCCTTAGCTTTGATGCTGGTGGGAAATCTCTCAATCCAAAATATAATTTGGACTTTTACTGCATGTGTCTTAAACTTGAAGTTAACTAGGACTGGATAATAAGTGTAGAAGAAAAGACTGAACAGTTTGAAGTTGCTTTGATACTATACTATTACAGCAGTTAGAAATATGGAATTATATTAATTTAAAAAATGAACATTAATTACAGTTCAGAGATCTTTAGATTTGTTTTTTTAAGAGAGAAAGGCTTTATTCAGCTGGGGGAAAGGGAGAATTTGAATTCCATGCAGAATGCTTGAATTGGTCTGTATTAAGGAAGAAAGTCTGCAGAAAGGGGGGCAAATCCTACTGCTGCTGTGTAATGTTGCTAGTAGTCTTTGAATTTGTAAGGTAGTTAAAATAGTTTAGTAATCTACTTTGTTGCACCTCTATTTACTTTGCTTTTGGTGAGTTTTAACACAGTGTGTCGTGGTTGTGTCTTCTGGTTTTAGGAAGAGAGAAGGGCACAGTTGCCTAAATACCAGCGCAATCTTCCTCGACCAGGCCAGGCTGCCCTGGGTAATCCACCGGTTGGACCAATTGGAGGTATGATGCCACCACAGCCAGGAATTCCTCCACAACAACAAGGAATGAGACCTCCCATGCCACCTCATGGTAATCATAAGTTTCCCAGCTTCCTGTTTTTGAAAAGATTTGTGAAGTTGCCTATGCTAGCAGGGAGGGGTGAAGCTTTTCACAAAATGCACTTCTCACTATTTAAAAAAAAATTTAAAAATTATTCTTTGCATCTTAACTATTCTGTTTATAGGTCAGTATGGTGCTCATCACCAGGGCATGCCAGGATATCTTCCTGGAGCAATGCCTCCATACGGTCAGGGACCTCCGATGGTGCCCCCGTACCAGAGTGGACCTCCTCGCCCTCCGATGGGAATGAGACCGCCCGTAATGTCGCAAGGTGGCCGCTACTGATGCTCCTACTCACGCTCTAATAGGTTTGGAGATTAAACCTTTTCTCATCTTGTGCTGTTAATATAGCCGAGCTTCCGTCAATTAAGGCTTCATTGTGACTTTTAAAAAAATAAGTATCTTCCCACATGCAAGGAGCTATTGGACATTCTTATTTTACATGGGAAAAATTATTTGGATTAATAACAGGAACTTTTCCTGATGTTGCAATTTATACTGTATGGCTTCTTTTTCATGTTTCATCTAGGTTTTTAGAAGTGAAGTATAGTAAATATGGTTCGTTAAATTGTGAAGGCGCTGGAATTACATGAACATACCACCTTAAAGGCAAGTTCTGTAACGTTACGTTGCTATTTGTGAAATGATGCCTTCACAGCACTTCAAGTGCTGTTGGACTTCATGTCCCCAACATAGTTTGGTGAGGGCTGTAACTGTTCCCAACTACTTGTACATTAAAGTCTGAACTTGTAACAATATTTAATGTATTTAGAGTTCCTCCTGTTCCAGGGTTTAAGTAAACTGACCCACTAAGGTCATGTGACTTTTCTGTACTGTTATAAACTTCATTGTAATAAAAGAGGAGAAAAATTTATATGCCTTTTTATTCATGACCAGCTGTGGACAACTGCCTGAAAGGTTTGTACAAATGCATGCCGTGGTAGCCATTGGTGTAATGAACACAGTTATTGGTGCTGTTTTGATAAAGTCTGAATTCCTTGTTCTAAAAAGTCACTCCTTAGCTGTACGTCTGAGTAGACAAAGACCTGTACACTTATTAACTGACTCCTCAAAACTGAGGCTGCAGGAGGCACATCTTAACTCTTGGTTGTAACTTCTCTTAATGCGTATGTTTCTTTATTTGTGCTTTCTTGTCCTCAATAAATTTTAAATGATTTCTAGTCCTGGCACTTGCTTGTAGGATGTGAAAGTGCTCTGAGATACATCCTAGTGCCGGATGTGTCCCATTATTTCACTCTGCAACTGATGCTTTTTAATGTGCAAGTGGAGGTGAATTTTAGGATCCTTTTAGGTGAAGATTTCTAGAAGCTTAGGTGCATGGCACATGGGTGAGTGACTTCCAGTTAATGTATTGAAGTTGACCTGCAAAAGAGAAATTATAGCTTAATCCTCTTAATGCATAGAACAGGCAAAGCAGACAAGAGTAATGTGTTATATGCTGTGTTTTTACTTTAAATGTTCAGAATTCCACGTTTTGGCAGTCTCTGAAAGGTAAACCATCTGTAACCATCTGTTGTATGCTCTGCTGTTGTCTGAGTTTTCTTGAGCCACTCAGTGAAAGTTACTGGAGTAAGAGACCTTTTTATCAAAGAGAGGTCTTCCCTCTATGAATTAGTAATTTCTCTGTTTATGAGAGTAGAGTGATAAGTTCCTGTTAAGGTTGTAATTAAGTCTGACATCATGTGTTCCTATGTTATGCCTCTGATGAGAGTCAGAGGGAGACTTTTTGGAGGGGAGGGAAGTGAGAGCCTCTCTGGCTTCTTCTCAACAGAGAAAAAAGTGGTGAATTTTTCATTTGCGGGTCAACTTTAAATACATGTTCCAGCCTCAAGCCTTATCTGCAGTTTAATAATTGGGGATATCTCTTCGTTAGAGTGGAATAGAAGGATCCATCAGTATTTTTGTGTCATTATATTCAGATGTTTTTGTAGATGGTGGAAGTTTTTCACTTAATTATAATACTGAGCCTTATGGCTCTGTTTCTTGGAAGTCTTGGGGTTTTGTAGCTGCACTAAAGCACTTCATGGGGCTTTATTCTGTACTGTCTCTTAAAAGTGCAAAAATAACAGTACAGCTAAAATACTACATTGTCTGAGCTTCTGACCTGTAGTCACAGAATGTCTCAAAAGCACTAGAGCATCCAGTGCAGTTTAGTTACAGCTGAATGGCCTCAGTTTAACCATTAAGAATTGCCAGGCACTTTTTTCTGAAGTGTTCAGTTTTGAGACCATAACTCCAAGCCTCTGTTAAGAAGCAGTTCTCTCTGATGATTGGTATCTACTGATCACCTGTCAGATGTGCAGTATTTGGCTTGCAAATGTGCTGAATGGGCCTTGATGTCAATTCTTTTGTTAGCTCTTCATCTTGCTTTAGACATAAGCAGATAAAACTTGTTTTGCTGAGGCAACGCTTTTATACTCTGGTTTTCTTCTGTTTACTTAATTAGGATAATTACAAAACACTGAAGAGATTTTTATGTTGTCTTATATTTATCCTTTTTATAATATTACACATAAAATTCATAGATTATGAAGTGATCTTAACTACTGCTTGTAAAACTATAAAATTTCTTGCTTTTTCTGAAGATCATATTGCGGCTCTAAGGATGCTTTGCCCTTCTGCCCCGGTCGAGTAAATTCCTTCTCCCTTTGGTGTCTTTCTGTAATTTTCTGTATGTAGTTTCCAGACCCCTACTTTTCCTGGGATAAAACCTTATTGCATGCACTGTTAACTTGGCATATTCTGCAAGTTGTATTTATTAAGTTTCACTCTTTTAAACAGTGAATGTCTCATTCTGATAATGGTACCATTTTGTAGCTAATACTGCATAGACTTGAAGCTTGAATGCATTTTAAGAATAATCTTTCTTTAGTAGTGATGTTATGAAAATCCCTTGAGTAAGTACTGCCACATATATTTCATTGGTACTTGCATACAAGCAGGTGAACAATTTTTCCATGATTTTTACGTGGATACCTAATTTCCTGCTCCTGTCATTCCTGTGCAATAAGAGCTGTGATGTGGCTGCCTTCAGTCTTCAGTTACTCTTGTCTCTTGTGTGATTCTTCTATAAACAGGCAGATGTTTCAGTGCCTGTGTTGTCTGTTGGTCCCTGCCTTCATTTCTTTGGCTACTGCTTCTTAATGTTCAGAGAGTTGGATTTATGGTGCATTTACCCAAAAACAGTAAAACTACTTTGAATGTAATAGTTGCTTGTATAAAGACAAGGCTTGGTTTACAGTACCAAGTGTAGTCAACATAGCTCTGCCAGCAAAATCCCTGATGTAATGCAGCCATGAGAACAGGGTTTTGCTTTAGTTAATCCTTTCCTGGAAAGAGATTGCAGAAGCCTTTACAATTACAGAAAAGCATATCTTGTGTAGCTGTTACAGGACTCTAGTGATGTAATTACATAGGCAGAAGCTTTGTTTTTTAGTTGTTGCCTAAATTTGCCATGGCAGATCTTGCATTAAAATTCACAGTTGCAAGTGCATTTTGACCAGTTGCATTTTGAAATTACAATATAATGCAAATGATGAATACAAAGGATTAGGTAACAAGAAAATTTCAGACACAGGCGGGAAAATAGGTTTAACAAAAAACATGCCAGAATTTATTGCATGTAGGATCCTGTAGATGGTTCTCAATTATTTTATGCATGGTCTCACAATATTATAATAAGCAGCTGATCTTTAGGGCAAAATGGATGAGACTGGCATGAAAGAACCTTGAAAAAGCCTGGGTTAGATTTTTAGAAGTCTTTATATAACCCTTCCATACAGCCATTAGAATAGCCTTCTGCCATTGGCAAAGTTGCTTTAAATAAAATACTACTTAGCTGGCATATGTAGGCTGAAAATTCCTACTGAAATCTATGGATTTTTTTTTTTTTCCCCCACAGATGTTATATTAGGTGCTGATAATAAATTTGAGGCTGGGCTGTTTATCTAATAACAATGGATAACTATTCCTCGCTCTGTGCATGCATGGGACAGTGCAAACAAGCTTCTAGAAACACATTCAGCTGCATCTGGCTTCTGTGGTTTCTGCCAGTATTTTAGTCTGTGGAGCTCTTGAGCAGTACTGACACAGAACTGGTTAACTTACTATCTTAAAACATGGATGAAATTCAAATGGGATAGATAACCTACAGTTACATTATAGGAATCAAATAATTTTGGATACAAGATAAAAATACCAAGATTACTTCAGTTTATGAACAGCAAGAAGGTTGTTATGACCTTCGGTTAAATTGAGACTGATACACTAGTCCATGAGCTGGGGCCACAATTTAAAGTGGTAACTAATGACACTTCTTAGTAAATGTCTTAATAATTGTACTGGTCTAGTTTCTACATGAACACTAAGACAAGGGTGAACATTTTCAGTGGCTGGTGGAATCTCTGACTCAACTTTTCATGAACTAGTACGACAATGCTATCAGTTATGGGAGAAATGCCCCAAGACAACTGACTGACGTTCCATTGATCAAGTTACAAAGCAAAACAAGCTGTCCAATTCAGAAGTAGCTACCAACTACAAAAAATACTGTTTGGACCTAACAAAAGAGGTGCTATAGCAGTCATTTTCTTTTGTTTGCTTGATCACTGGAATTTTGTTAATTTTTAATGCATGTCTTTCACTTAATTGGGTCATGTTTTTTCTAAAATTCAAATTTTTCTTCTTCCTATAGCCCTGCCATAGGACAGGCTGAGGCAGAGTCTCAGTGTTGCCCTGTTCAGTCTGAGGCAAGTGGGATTTATTTTATTCATTCTGGGGGCTTTCACAGCTTTATGGCTGTTGGATATTTATGTCCCCAAACTTGCAGCAAGTTTGGTGAAGGCCCCTAAATTTATTTTAATTTAGGTTTTTTATTCTCTTTTGGTAGATGGGCTCTATATTAATATTTATCTTTTTATTATCACTGTGTTTTTAAGAGTCTTAAGGGGAGGGAACCTGTTTTAAGATGTGTGGGTACCTTTTCTCTTAATGGAATGCATTTCCTTCAAGGCTGCTCAGGTAGTCCTTAAGACACACTGCCCCTCCCCATCTTTCCCTGCATTGCATTTGTGCTGTATTTGTTTTTGGGTTTGGTAGTGTTGATTTTGTGTAGTTTCTGAATTAGTGGCCTGTAATTTCCGAGGATATGTATCTTTTGAAAAGCTTAAAATAGATTTGAACTAGTAAGTTAATTGCTACAAAAATTTGTAGCCCATATTACAGAATACAGTTTTTTTGAAGAAGGTTAAGATGTTAATACTGCTGCGTGTGTGAGCTGCACCTCAACAAATATTAATGTAGAGCCCTGCGAAGAAATAGAAATCAGATCCAAGTTGGTAACACAGAATAGAAGAAATCAAAGCTGCAGATTTTTCAGCTTGCCAGTTTCCAGGAGAGCCTTTTCTTCAATCTCTTTTTCCTCAGTTCAGGGAGAACTTTTTCCTCAATCTCAAACACATCAAATTCAAGAATGTTTTGATTATTGCAACAATAGTAAGAGTTGAAAAACATTTTTTTTAAACCTTGTGAGATTCTATTGCATATTCAAAATTAGCTTTATTTGAAGCTCCTTCTTTCACACAGTGCCTAGCAAAAATTTCTACCCTTTGTGAAGAAAAAGGTGCTCATTCTGTTGCAGATCCATTGTTTGTGAACGCTTGAGGTTTTTTTAACACACCTTCAGAACAGCAGGTTTTGCCTAAGGAGGTCTTGCAGCATATCAGCAGTGAAATACTAAATAAACAAATGTGAGAGTCTGGTTTGACTCTTTTTTTTAAGTTTTTGACATATTTTTAAAAGTTTGTGGTGAGGCATTTTTTATGAGCATAGTTGTTTGACTTCTTCAAGATTTTGCTAAATAATGACCCCTAAAGGGATTTCAAGTAATTTTAATTCACAGATAGAGTTGTAATTAACTGAGAGTGGATTGCACATTGCTGTTGTACCCTTCTTTGTTTGTACTCTGCCCTTTGCATTTTTCCTGTAGAGGGTCCTCCCAGAATCCCTGTCTGACTGGAAAATTGACATGTCCATGTTAACTGTTTCAGAATGGTTATTGAGCATGGTCTTGCTTTGGTAATTCTCATTGTGATGCTCCCCCTGATAACAGTGAAGATGAGGACAACTCTTCAAGATAAACTACTGCAACTAGTATTTCTTTCACTTTCCTAATTTATAGGACCATTTGGCTTAGTTCCTTTTTCCCTAGAATGTCTAAGGAAGCTGTTTAACTCAAAATAATAAATTGTGGGGCTTGTACTTCTTGCTTAGAGTATCTGAATCTTTTAGAGTCTCAAAAATAGGCAAATTTCAAATGCCTCTTTATTTTGAGGGATGAAGTGTGTTCTTAGTTACATTCCAGTATTGCAGCTCTCATTGCAGCAGTGTGTGTATCACAAAGCTGGACATCTTGCTGTTAGTGAAATTTATTTACTAAAGGTGGCGGTATATCAGTGACATGACTTTTATAGATAGTAACAGAATGAGGTCTTGGAGTTCAGGGGTTTTTAAGCTTAAATAGGGACACATAACTTTCTTAAGGAGCAGGGTTACTGATACTCTGCTAAATTGGGTAAATTTGCACCTGATCTATTAAACAAGACAAGTAACTTGTATATGTAAATGAAGTACATACCACATATGAAGAACTTTTAAAAAATCTGTGTGCTTGCAATCAAAATAATCAGACCAGGGAAACAGTGGTAGTGACTGGGTTCTGTAAGAATGCAGCTGCCTGTGACTGCTGTCTTTTCTGTCATGGTTGGTCTAGGTTGGAAGTACTTTAGAGGAAAGAAAGTTTCGGGACAGCTGTTTAGGGATCAAGAAGAATCAAAGTGTTTGTAAAATGTATTGTATATAAAGGTTCTTTCTGAAGTTCTCAAAAACACTTGTTGAGAGGTTTCTGGAACACTGTAAGCAGCAGCTTAGTGCAGTCTTGACTACCAGACCACAGATTCCCAGTAAGGCTCTGTTAAAAGAAAGGCAGCTTTACTGCAGTCTTGTGAAGGTGTGGCTGAGGGGGCTGAGCACTGGACCTGCTGCTTTGGCAGCCAGCCATATCCTGTCCTGAACCACAGGATCCAGGCTGTTATCCTCAAGCCATTTGTTCCTGGTATCCTGCTGAGTCAGTTTTGACTGTCCCTGTTATGAATAATTTTCAGGCTTAGTACTTATATACCTGGACACTGCTGTGAATAGTGAGGCCCTTGTACCTTCTGAACAAGTTTACAGTAACCTCTTAAATTCTTATGGGCTTTCTTGCAGTAGGGACAGTCACCAACACTGCTGTTTTAATGGCAGTGAATTTGACTTCTGCAGAAATACTGTCTTGAACTTACTTACTTTAAGGTTTTTCTTTCTTGAGGATATAAAGAAGTGAAAAAGTTTTGAGAAAATAGTCGAATTTTAATGCCAATATCATCTTAACTAAAAGAAGCACATGACATAGAGAGCTTGGAAGCTTCCTTATGAATTCTCTTGTTAGTAGTTAAAGTGTCTCTCTGACAGCTAACTGCCTTATACAACGTTCAAGCTTCTGACATCTTACAACTTTTTTTCCTTAAATTTTGTCTTAAATCTCTGCCATATTCAGAAAGAGGGCATGGGTTGTAGAATTTCAGCTTCTACTGCTCTTAGTAGCCAGTATATAGAACTGTGTTTTGCTAATAGCAATTTTAATTACTAGAAATAAATGCAGTACAACCAAAGGAAGCTATTTCACCATCTCCCAACTTAGGAAGTTATGTAATGCTTTGAGGTAAAGATGTCATGCAGAGCTTTTTTTCTTTTCTCTTTTTTTCACTGAGTTACTTGCACTGAATTCTTTAGCTTCTTTTTCATAAATTTAAGTGGGAACAAAGCACATTTTGCTCTTTCACTTGTAAAGTCCAGAATAAGAAAACACACATTAAGACTTTAATGAAGGAACCTGGCAATGTAAGTATTGTAATTTCCTTAATGTTTTTAGTAGGCAACAGGTGACCTTGTTAAATTTATGGGTTATGTATGAAAAATCAGAAGGGCAAATTGAAAGTAGTTTTATAGTTGCCTTTACTTCACATGCTTTTCTCAAGCAACAAATTGCAGTAATTGAAGTTTGGCAGCTTTCTTTTTTTTTAATAAAAAAAAACTAAATTATGGGTAAAACACCTTGGTTTAATACAATTTGTGTTTCTGTTAACTAGCAGCAGAATTTCAGCATTTGCTACTTACTGGTAGAGAAGAAAAATTCCACAGAACTGCCAGTACAGGTTAGTTTAATCTGTAAGTACCTGATGTTCCTATTTGAAATAATTTGTTCAAATGATACCACTTAAATACCTGAGGGGTCTATTTGGTCTCTGAAATGTGATTGTTACCTACTACTGATTCCAGTAGTGAGTGAACAGACTAGACTTTTTTGGAAGATCTATAATGGATTTAACTATGCTTGTGGACAGGTAGAAAATATCTGCAAGCACTTTTAAGGAAAATGTAATACAGAATCTTGACAAGCAGCCTTTGATGTTACTGAAGAATATGAAAATCTGAAGTCAAAATCACTGTGGTAACATGCCAGTTATTAATGAGGCTGTTTTTTATCAGCAAACCAGCAGGATCCTGTGTTTGTTGTGTTGGGGATTAAGCATTTCTGTTTGTAAGAATCCATAGCAGTTTGTAATCTTTCCATTTTCTTTAGCTATTGCTAATTACCCTTTCTTACCCACAGATTTTTACTTCTTAGGCCAGTAAGCCAAGAGCTTGTTCTTCTGTGCTTTTTTAATTATTACATTTGCTAGTTCATTCCAGCACTTCAGAGGGTACTTACAAAGGTGGTTTTGTCCAGCTGTTTTATCTTACATCAGAGTTACTGCTCTGCCTCTATTTTAATTCTGCTCTATTCAATATGCCTAGAAATTCTGTTTTTTTATTTCTATTGTATAGAATGTTTTATCCCTTAAAATAGGAAAGATTCTTTGTGAATGAATAAAAGATGCAGCTTTCTCTGGAATGGCTGCACACATTTATTTCTATTTAGACTTCATATATCTCATCTCTACATATCAGCAGAAGAGATGAAAACTTTTTCTGTGCTGTAGCACAAAGCAAGAGATCCACAGCTGGATGGGCTGTAAGATTGTGCTTTAATTCACTTTTAAGGCCATGATGTCCCACTCTGAATTTGAGGGGCTTCTGACATCACTGATGGATAATTAGTTAGTCAGTACTGGGAAGGTCATAGTTATGTGGTAGCTGAACAGACACTTCAGTTTTGCCAGCTCATCTGAAGGGTCTGGAGTGGGTTTATGAGTGACTTGCCACTTCCAGCAGGATTGCTTGTTTTAGGGTTCTGAGATCTTAAATGGTGCTGCAGAATTCATCATAAAAACATACACAGTTTCAAGGCAATTGTCTCTTCCCAGGTTTTAGAATAGTTACTCTTGCAGCCCCTTGCCTGCCATCTTCTCTATGTCTTGGTAATTTACACTAAATTGCTTTGTCTTCAAAATGAGCTACAGGCAAATTTCTGACTAATGTTGCATAGGTTTTTCTTCCTAGAAGGGGGAAAAAATGGAAGTCATACATTCATATTTACAGTTTAGCTTTATCTCTGTTTGCTTAATCTTAATTGCAGGTATGCAAGAATAAAAGGGATACCTTGTTGTGAGGCCATTACCCTGTTAACAGATGTATCTGTATTTCTTACACCATCAGTGGTTGACCCTAGCTATTAATGCTAGCATTAATGCAATGCTCAGTATTAAGTTGAAGTGAATAACTGCTTTTGGCTGCTCAGTTACATTATCAAGTCCTGTTTTTGGCAGTGGCTGGATGCAGACCTGCAGTACTTGTACACCAGCCTGGCAGTCAGTAGGGATAACTAAAGGGCAGAGTGTGTTCCATAGTGTCTTAACAAAAAAATAGTGCAGTTCTCCAGGATAGATTGTAGTATAACTCTGGTAGAAAGTCATCTATTTGTGAAACTTTAAATGGCAATTACTTATGGTACTTTTTGATAGAATAAAGTTTATTTTCTTTTGAGATAAGATCGAAACAATACTGGAAATTTGAACTTTGATTAGCAGGTGAGCAGTGTTAAATTGTAGCTCAACTTCTGACACACTATTAGAGCAGCTGTCCATTGAAAAGTGGTTCAGCAGTCTTCCCTCCCAGTTTTGGTACTGTGTATTTGGAACAGTTTGTCATTTCCCACTATTTCCTTGCTGACTCCCACTTGCCCTTTAGAGTTTCTGGTCACTGTGCAGCAAACCCAAAATGAGCAAACTCCAAGCTGCTTTTAGTACCTTCATAAAGGACCTTTAAGCACATGAGTGAATAGTGTCCCCTCGGTAGCAGTATGGCCACAGAAGTTAGTGTGTTGTGAGTGAAGGGGTTTTTTCTGTAACTTGATACTGCTTTTGTGTTCAGTGGTATGAAAGGGCTGGGATTACTGATCTTTTTCAAAAGACAGGTGGTGGCAAAATACTGATGTTGAATTTAATTCAAGAAAGTGAGAGACTGGTAAGTATGTGCATCACTTTAATGCATGCAAATAATAGTAACAATAACAAGCTTAATTTTATAGCATTCAGTTTACAAAGAAGATTGAAAGAAAATATGGAGCTAACATCATTTGCATCCACTGGGAACCCTCTCTGAACTGTTCTTCAGGAATGGGTCATTGCACATATAGCCATCTGTAATGTGTGATCATTTTGTAACAGTCTTGGATTAAACACAAGTGAACCACTGTTTCTGTGTATTTTTTTTTCTCCTCTTGAAAACCTATTTAAATTATTATTGCAACAGTAGTTATGGTGAGACTAACTTGGTACCAGCTTTTTGATTCTCTGTAAGCTGCAGAGACTCATTTGTGTGAGCTCTTACTTAAAGTGGAGACTACCAAGTGAATCCTAACTTCTTAACCTGTAACTTCCTTTTGCTGTTGATCTGCTGTCCTGCTGCTAAGCAGACTATAAAAACCTATTGAAGTTGGAAGAGTAGGAATATGGAGGAAAAGTTTTTAACAGTGTTTTCATAAAAGTTGGTGGCATGGGCATGCTGGGAGTTGCTCTGTTCTAAACCCTCTTTGAGCAAAATGCTGGAGAGATGAGGTAGCTTGGGAGGTGGGTATCCTTGCACCTCCTGTGTACGAGATGAGAATGGATTACTGTGCTAGGCTGGTTGGGCTTATTTAGCTAGCACTGTTCACTCATAGGTTGATTTCTGAGAGGTGTTAAAGGGAAGATAAGGGGTATTTTAATGCCATGACATGGACCAGTTGGAGGCATTTTGAATTGGGTATGTGTGACAAGGAGGAGATGCAGTAGAGGACCCTTCAAGTGAACACTGCTGCTGTGCAGAAGCTCTTAATGGGCATTTGTCCTCTGGCCCTTTCAGCTCCAGGGAAATCTGAGAGGCATTTGGGAACTGCTTTGTAATAAGAGCTAGTTAGAGCAAGGTTAGTTGTGTGTTGCCTTACAGGTTAAAGCCCTCCCAGTGTGAACTTGACTGGTAGGAAGTAGGATGGGTGGGTCTGTACTTGCTGCCCTGTGAGCCTCAGCTGGTTAGTCTTGCAATGTGGGACCCCAAGAGTTAATATGTAAGTTTACATCTTTTTTTCTAAAACTTGTTTAGTTNGTGGGGCTGGAGGGATGAAAAGTTTAAACTTAATTTTTTAAAAGGTAAAAGTCATATATGAAAAGCAAGACTCCTGTTTAGACCTCAGAGACTCAAGCTTGTGCAGCAGTGTGGACTACAGAGCAAAGCACTGCTGTCTGCAGAATCGAGTTGGGTGTGGGCAGGCAGTAAAGGCAGACCCTCCTGGCCATGCTGGCTGTAATTTTTTATTATGGTAGAAGTTCCTTTTCAAAAACAAAGTCTCTGTTTCTGCCACAGTATTTGAGCAGGTTGTGTATGTGGTGAGCAGTCAGTGCTTTGCTTTTCACTCCTGTGCTTTTCAGTAAGTTTGCATATCCTGTTTCTCCTCTGGGTTGAAGCCATCCTAATGCCCCAGGCTAGACTTGGGGAAGCCTTTGCCCACTTACCTTCTCAAACATACTCCTGTCCCCTGCATCAGGGCCAGGGAGCAGAGGGGGATTTCTCTGGCCCTCCAGCTCTCTTGCTTCTGGCAATTGTTTCTCCTACCCAAGGCCAGAATGTGGAAGCTTGGACTTGACAGTCTTCCATCTTCTTCCTTCTGAATTCACTGTGGTTTGCAGTTCATTTTACAGTTTTTGGCTGTGCCCAAATCTTGGCTGCAGTTAGAAAAGCAAATCATACCTAGCTACTGTTGGAAATACATCCTCAGGTAGGGTAAAAAAGCTCACATAGAAATAATAATCCTTTATGAAAGATATTTATTAGATTAAAACAAGTTATAGGAGAGAGGTTTTTGGCAATTTTAGTCACAATATCTTATATCAAACAATGTGAAACTCCAACAATACATTTTTGTTACTAGAAGCTGAATGTGACATCATGGTTGCAAACACAGCACTGAAAAACTCCTTTGCATTTTTCAAATCATGGATGTATGCTCTAGACCAATTTGAGTTCTGTGCTCTGTGGCATTCCTTGGATGATAATGCAGAATAATTTCACCAAATACAGGAATTGTTTGGACTATGAACACATAACAGTGCTTACAAATAATCTTTTATGTCACCCATGACTCTGCTCACATGTCTCTCCACCCCACCCCAGATACAGATATGTCTAGTAAGGTAATATTTACACAGAGAAGCAATGTAGGATTAGGCAGAATTTGAGACCTGTTATCAGTCCTGATTGCGAAGTCAGCTTTAAAATTGCTTCCATACTGACACTGGCTTTGCAGTCAGTAATTATTTCATACATGATACATGGCAACAGTGTATGTGGTGTGAGTTCACTTTTCTGTTGCTGATTCAGGAAGAAAAATGTAGTTGCACTGGACAAATTCATTTACTGATCAAGACTATGCAGAAATTAATTTACAGTCCTAATTTGTGGGGTAAGAAGAAAGGGATCAGCTGCTGTCTTTGGTTTAAATTTTGCTTTCTGTAACTCCCAAACCATCAAAGACTTGTTTCAAAGTTCACTCTACTAATAGTTTCAATTTTTTTAGTTATTTGGTCACTATTACAGTTGTTAATTCTGATATTCTTGTTGCCTGGTAATTTAGTTTTAAATGTAAGACTGGACACTTTCAGTGCTGTACTCTCTAAGAGCACAGTGCATACAGTACACTACATTCCTTAGGTTCTTTTGATGGCTGGATCATTTTCAACCTTAATATCAAAAGCAACAAGACCATTAAACGAAAAGCCTAAATAAAAGGTCACGTTTTCATTTCCAGGAGGCACTGAGTCATGATGGAGTGGCAAGATACGGAGTTCCTTCACGTGACCTCGTATAAACAAATTTCTGTCCTTGGTCCAGCCAGAAACTCTTTTGAGATTGTCACGAATTATGGAAATATTCCACACAGTTCCATGCAGCCACTTCATTCTCCTCTCATCTAAGGACCCCACCATCAGCTTGTCAATTTTGTTTTTGTGCACTATCTTACTTAAGCCATAACCCTTTCCCAGAAAAAAATGGGTGTAGATTCTTTTCTTTCTGGTAGAAACATCTTTCATTTTGACATCATATAAGCGTTTCAGCGTTTGAAGGGCTGAAGTTAAAATTTCATCTTTATCGGGATTAGGCTCTTTGTCTAATGCCTCATCTGGCCAGTACAGCAAGGTGAGCAAAAAAAAGGCACTTGCTGGAAATTGTCTTTTTCCTTTGATGAATCTTAGACTGAGCTCACGAAGAGTTAGCAGTGGAAGGAGTTTGGCTGATCCTGGTGCTAAGCAGGCTAATGTGATGTGGCACAAAATAAAATTGATCAAATCATTGTCCTCCAGCTTGTTCCTCGGTGGGTTTTCTGGATAGAAACTAAGGATCCTTTCTAGCTTTTCAGCTGACCTGTTCTCTTTCTTATCTGTTAAGAATGACAGGATATTGGTGACATTTCCTCCACCACTCCCATAAATACTCATGCGTCTCATGAGCTGAGTGTCAGGACCATTGCTGTCATCTATAAGTGATGCTGAGATGAAGAATTTAGCGTATACTGCTGACTGCTTTCTCAGCCATTTTCTGGGATTATAAACTTGTTCTTCCTTATCATCATTTTCATCATCCTTCTCTTGGGTTTTATCTGTTTGGAAATAACTTAGTTCTTCTGAAATCCATTCCAGAGCATTGTACAGGTTCTGGCGCAAGCCTTTTAAGCGGGAATGAAGCCTTCCCCATGGTTTTTTTATGTCTTCAGGAATGTAATCTGTGGTGAGGTATTTCACAAGCTCAGTATATTCCCCCTCTGGACTTCTGTGGAATACAGGCAGTGTGGACAAAAATCGAAGAAGGCGACAACCTACTTCTACTTCTCCAAAATAGCCAGCGTTGTTCATACTTTCACGTTCTTCCTTTGCTGCCTGTTGTGCAGCCCTGAAACATTTCATAGCTTTAAGAGCAATCAGTATCTTCTCAATGATCCTTTCAGGGGTGTCCTCCTCTGCCATTTTATCCACAGTGAAACTAAACCATCTCCTGTAGACCTGACCTTCTGTATCCAAAATAAAAGAATCAGTTGGCAAATGCGATTTTGCGACATTTGCCCAGTATTCAGCATCTTCAAATTTTTCATTGCTGTAATTTAGTCTGGCAAGCTGCTGGGCAAAAAAAGGATCTTTTCCAAGGAGTTCATATGCAGCTTTTAAAACACCAATGGCTTTTTCACAGTCTTCAGCTTCACAGACATGTTCAATGAATGGGGAGAAGAGAGTATCAGTATTGTCACCCCTGCTTCTTTTATCACGTCGAATAAACAGATGTCTGATAAACTTTATGAATTCTTCCCGTCCAAATCTGTTTTCAAAGAGTATCTTTTCTTGAAGAAGACTTGTTGCAAGTTGACTTAGTGATTGATTCCCTGAAAGCTGATGGAGAATTTCTTTTGCAACCAGGCAGTGTATTATCCGAATAGATGAAATGTAAGTGGTACTTTCCCTTAGCTCAATAAAAATCATTCTTACTTGTTCACTCAAGTGATGTTTGAAATCGTATGCTCTTGCTTTACTCTCTGTATATGCCCCCAGCCCCAGAAAAGCCTCACAGTGTGACAGTGAAATGTATGAATTTGGCACGTAGCAGTTGAGCAGAGCAATGTAACGCATCAAGCAGGTGTCACGAGAGGAAGGGTCGATGCCTTGCAGTATGTGCTCTACCATGTCTGACACGTACGTTTTATTGAACTCCTCACACATCAGCACGAAGGTAAGTATGAATTCTGGCTCATCATATTTCTGCTGCAGTTTTGCAAGTTTGTTGTTAAACAAATTTTTCTCTGACTCTGTCAGTTTGTGAGTGACAGCAACTGTGTCCAGTGGCGAAGCCTTGCAAAGTCTTTCAGGGTCATTGCATCGTCTACAGCATATGAGGATGAAGTAAGGCCTGGCGGTATTCATTTTCCTGGTTGCTACAGCCTCCATTAACTCAAACTGTAGGTCATCAAAGTACTCGTCATCGTAATCTTCGATCAGGAGCAGCACAGGAAAACAGTGAGTGATTTCCTTTTCTTCATAATCTCTGAGGGCGAGTATATGATTACAAACAGTTGAGGGTGAATATGAGGTCTTGATAACAGCACATCTAAAACGCTTTCTGCTTTTCCAAAGAACTTGCCGTGCTATTGTGCTTCCACCACTCCCAGGATGGTGAAATATCTTTAGTTTAGCCACAGAGTAATTGTGTCCCCTTCCTCGTAAAATGCCATCCAAGAGTTTGCTTGCCTCCGCGCATGCTTCACGTTCAATGATATCCCCACAGAGTTTATTATCAGCAAGCCACAAGTTTTCCCACATGATTTTTCCCCCTCGGTAAAAATTTTGTTCTGTTTCTTGTTTTTGTTTATCAGTCCAAAGATTTAATTTGATGTCATCACATTGGTCAGCACAAAGGATTTCTAGGGAATATAGTTTCTCTTCTTCCCGCAAGGGAAGTGTGCACACGCCTCCAGTGGAAGCTGGCAGGTGTCTGGGTTGGGCTGTAGAAGGCAGCATTGATTGGATGGTGGCATCTACTTGACTGAGCTTCATACCCACAATACTGCATTGTTCTAGTGTCTCAATGCTGCAGGATTCCTGAGCTAGATTAGCCCACTTTCTGTAATTTTCTTTGGACTCTGCAATGCAGATGATGTACTCCATGCCATTCATCTCTGTATAGAATTCCTGAAAAGTGTCCACAAGTGGTTTCTGCACTGGTGATAGCAATAGAAAAAGCACAATGAAAGAGCGCTCTGGCAGAATTTCCTCACAGATACAAGTAATTACTTTCTTCAGGTACTTTTTTTTTGTTCTAATCCATGTATTTTCATCACAAGGTTTTTCATCCCCAAGGAAGTCACTGCGCCCATTGCAGAATATCCAGCTGGTCTGATCAAACAGTTTCTGAGAAGGAGAATTATCAGTCTTAATTTCTTTGGAAAAATCCTGTAAAAAATAAGAACTTGTTTCATGGTGCTCTTTGTATTTGCTGTACAGCCCTGACACATTAGAATGTTCATCAAAGTCAAAGACACAGAAAATGTTCAAGTGCATTAAAAAGTTGATGTAGTTCAGATTATCCTGTTCACATCTGTTTGTGACAAGGATGTACCGTAAAGAATCATCCATGTAGCTTTTGCCATCATTTAATAGAATTGATAACTTTCTTCCTAAATCTTGAGGTATTTCTGTAGGTACTTGTGTCCTGGAGAGCTCAGCTCTTTCTCTTTGAGCATCCCTGTCTGGCATGGCTTGAATGAAAGCAGTGAGTTTGTTGCGCTGCACAGGTTCAGATTTTGCTCCTAATCTCTGGTAGAGAACTGGTTCTTTAGTCAGGATCACCTTCTCACTGCTTTCATTGTATTTTGGCAAGTAAACTTCAAAACAGTTGTTCTTTACCAAGTTGAATGTTGGTTCAATGTCAACCTCCACTACAAATCTTTGTTCCTGAGAGTCTTTTGAAATCACTTCAACAAACACAGGTGGGTGAATACATTTCCTTGCAATTTCTTGTAAATTATTGCAAAAGCACTTTTCTATATAATCCAGTGCATCAACAAAGTCTTCTCGGTTTTTGACCTTTATGCCAACGATCTGTCCGTGTTTCCAGCCCTTGTCCTCAACACTGTCCATGACACCAAAATGGATGGTGCCATTTGTTCGAATGTTCATGCAGGCTGAAGCAAATCGTATCACTTCAGAGGCAAATTTTGATTGCAGTTGATGTTTGTTCAGTTCTGCAGCAGTGTCACAAGATTTGTATTCATGGCAAGGAATGATTAAATCACTGACTCCCGATTCTGGAGCAAGAACTGTGTCTTTCACATATTTGAAATC
Organism: Peucedramus taeniatus; assembly: GCA_013400575.1. Classification (NCBI taxonomy): domain Eukaryota; kingdom Metazoa; phylum Chordata; class Aves; order Passeriformes; family Fringillidae; genus Peucedramus; species Peucedramus taeniatus. The sequence continues at coordinate 116,804 of WBNO01029796.1, forward strand.
AGTATCCTGACTTCTAAATGGCCGACAGTTTCTGAGCTCTAAAACTTCATCAGCACCTTGAAGCTTGGATTTCTTGCTTCTTTTTTGCTTCTTGCCAGAAGTAGGAGCTGTGCTCTCACTGCTGGTTGCACCCACAGCACCAGAGCTGCCTCCACTCGCTGTGCCCTGAGCAGGGGCATTGCTGGCTCGGGCTGGGCCTGTTTCTGCATCCCTTCTGTCGGGTGTTTTGCTGCTGGAGTCCTCAGCTTGCTGTGCATTGTCCTGCAGCTGCAGAAGTTCATTTCTCTTGTGGATTAAGATCTGGATTTGGCCTTTCTTCATTCCTATGTCTTTGAGGAAAGACTCGTCCAGTTCCATTAGTGCTGGACCTGTCACTTCTTCTGCATGTAGTTTATCTACATATTCCTTCTTGATTCCAGTAGATTCCAGCCAACATTTGACGTGGTTCTCAACCCATTCACTCACAGGTAATGTTTTGTAATCTAGAATTTAAAATCATGTATTACTAATACAAACTAATGTTTCCTTGGCCACACTGAATGTTAAGATTATTTTCTTTCTACCAGTCACGGTGAGAGAGCAGGTCTTAACTTCTCAAATATGTTAGTTCTGATGACAAAGTATCTATCACCTTAATCAGAAGCAGTTCTAAATGATGCAAGACTAATAAATCAGCAAAGCAGGAAACTAGGAAGGAGACTTGGAAATTATCCTCAAAAGCAGTCAAGGAAATAACCCAAAATGTTTTTTGCAGGGAATGATAAGGTGTATGGGAATTGACAGGGCTGGATTCCCTAAACTGGACAGGTTTGGGTAGATAATTTACCCACTTAAGTCTGGTTATTTTCTCCTAAATGAGGATAGCACCAATACAGGCCCTAAGATTATGATAGGAATACTGATTAGTTCCCCACTAGAGTGAAATCCTTCAAATGCAGATATTAAAAAGCAAATTGTTACATACAAAGTAGAAATTTTTTAAAGCAATACATACCCATTGTCTTTGGTGAAGGAAATCCTGCTGTTAATGAACAAAACCCTAGAGAGGGGGAAAAGTAAGTCTTCAGATTTACAGTTCAGGTTCCTGTGGTAGTTCAAGCTGACTTCGGTGTTCTGTTTTCTCAACCTCCTCCCCACCTTTTTGGCCCAAGGTAATTTCTGTACTTCTAAAAGCCTGTTCTTGCCAGCTGTGCTGCTTCTGTGTGCCTGTGTGAAGGCAGCTGCTCCTGCCTCTGCCACACACATGGATGTGAAAGAAACAGGAGGTTGCTGTAGAGGTTTGTGCTGACAGCTGAGCCCAACAGTTCATTGTTATATACTGGAGAAAAGGAGGCCCCCCACCACTGTATTCCCCCAGGTTCTATCTCTTACTTTTTGTTTTTTTCTCACTTTCCCTGCCTTTTGTTCCTTCACACTCACTTTTTTCCCCCTCTCTTTTTTGGTGGGTACACTCTCCCCTGCTCCTTCTCCTTTCCCACATCTGTTCTGGTGCTTACCAAAATTTCCAAGATGCAGTTCGACTCACTGCCCCACCCAGCAGAAGGTTTTCCTTCTGCTTCCTTCTTCAGTGGGGTGTCCTCCCCTGAGTCGTGACATCCTTCCTGTGCCCAGCCTCCATTCCAGGGCTTCAGAGATGTGTGGCAGCAGGGACAGCCTGTTCTGTACTGCAGGAGGAATGGGTTAAATACACCTGCTCAGTGTGACATTCACAGCAGTAACCATCCACGGCTGGTCACCGGGGTCACAGTAAAACGTGCACTGTGCTGGTGCTGGTGTTTCTTCTCTTACTGTAGTGTGGAGGCTCAGCTCTGGTTCAGCCGGTGCAGGAGCTCAGCCAGCTCCACCCCTGCTGCTCGTGGTGCTGAACAAGTGCTCTTGCTCTCAGCGAGTGTAAAAGGAGCAGCCACCGGTGCAGCTGGTCACGGTCTCAAAGGAGAAAAGACCACGGCTTGGCAGAAGGTGGGTTCAGCAGAAGGGGGAGCTTTGGGGAGATGCTCTTCCGGGAGAATAGGGTATGCTGGAGTGCACATTAGCCCTCTCTGCAGCTGGTCAGCCCTGTGGCAGCCTTGGCTGAGGCACAAGCATGGCTGAACTTTGGTGTGAGCAGGAGGCTGTGGGGTGGGGGGAGCCTGTCACGGGACTGCCCTGATGTGCTGTAGGTGTAAGGCATCCCTCAGAGTAAACAGGCTGGTTACGAAAATGGTGGGAGACGGATTTCCACTGACAGTTGGTGCAGCCTTCCCCGAGAAAGGGGGCTAAAAATGTCCCTTAAATACTGATCTTTTAGTGCCTTTGGCCACCTCCCAGGGCTGGGCTCGTACAGAGGAATCCCGTCCCGCCCTTGTCTCTGTGCCCCAGCCCGCGGTGACAGCTGACGTCAGGAGGCGTTTGAGAGCAGAGCCATGCCGGGGAATCGAAACTGGAACGGAGCTGAGCGGAGTGGGGGCAGGGCTGGGGCAGCACGGCGGGAGGGGGCCCGCGGGTCCCTGATCCCTCCTGGTTCTAGGAGCCGTCGGGGATTGTGCTCCAGTGGGCTCTGGGTACCCTGGGCTGCGTGGGCGGGGAGGGGGTGCAGCTGCGGGGCTGCGGGCAGAGCTGTCTGCGCCCCGCTCCCACCTCTGAGCTGCCCTGACAGTCCCGGGGGGTGCTGCCGAGCAGCTCCAACCCCACTGGGGTGGCCGGGGGGACAGAGCTGGGTGGGCGGCAGGGGAGGGACAGCCTCGCTTTTCGTTACAGCCGGTGCCAATGCAGTAACCCGCCCGGCTGAGAATGGCCCCGCGGGTGCAGCGCACGGAGGGCTTACCTTGCAGAGCCCGCGGGTGGCCGAGTGTCTCCAGTGCTGTCTGCCTGCAGGGAAGGGTTTCCAGAGCAGGAAGGGAGGGAAGGTGCTCCAACACCTGTGGTGCCAGGCTCTGCACGGGCAGCAGTCTGAGCACTGTCAGTATTCTGCAGCTCCTGCAGGTGTCTTGAAAATTATTCCGGCAATAAAAGGGGGAAACTGCTTTAGCCGAACGTTCCTGATAAGCTCCTGTCAAGTCTCCACCCCCTGCACAGCAGTGCTGCTGGGTGGTGCTGCTGATACAAATCCAGTAGCCTTAGCCCCACCAAAACCAGGTAAGTGTCAGGATGGGTGTGGGATATATTTTTTCTTTGTTGTGTATTTAAACTTTTAGATCCATCTCACTGCCCTCTATATGAGCTACCTACTCGCTCCAGGCCCCCTCACCAAGTAGTGGAGAGGTTGGGAGGGGCGAGAGGCTCCCCAGCCCAGCCCTCTGTGCCACTGGGGCCCAGGAAGGCTGGGCTGCAGCAGAACTATCTTAGTGGATTTCCGCTTCCTGTAAAGCACGTCATCAGTTACCAGCTCAGTTTCACCAAAACTATTTATTTATGGGCATTTCTTTATCACACAGCAGCACAAACTCCTGCTATTTTATCTCTCCTGTGCACCTGCCTCAGCCACCAGGCTGGAGGGGGCTGGTGCCTGGGGACTGTCAGAGTAACAAACGAGGCTCTTGGGCCTTCAGGGAGGCTCCCCCAAACCTGAACAACTCCTGCATCTGCTGTTGGCTCAGCAGGCAGGAAATGGTTTGAGCAGGCTCAAAAACCAGGCCCTTGTCCCTTCCCGAGGGAGGCAGGACCAGGCTCCTGCAGGCCTTGGCCCCTTCCCTGCTCAGTTCTGACAGCTCTGCCTGCTCCAGGCCTGCTGGGTTCCCTGGGCACACATTGGCACTAAAAGCTGTAGGGTTTTAATCTGAGTCTTTATTTAGTAGATTTATAAAAGACCTTTACATGAGAAATACAAAAATATGAAATAGGCTTTGAATCTTTTTAGGTAAAATTACCATTATTTTTTCAAGCTTTAGAACATGTAACCTGCACAGTTTGGCATCTTAGGTAAATTGCTCTCACACATTGTAAAAGTAGGAAAAAAACATCCTGTAAAGTATCTCCAGAAAAATAGCTGTACATACCCCATCATACATGGGGTATTATTAGCAATAATTTATTTAAGACACAATGGCACAGTCATACAAATTCTCACTTTCTAATTTTTCCTTTAATTAATTCCATTGAAAGATGCAGTATCACTTTCCTCTTCCAGTTGTTATCTGATGATTAAATATAAACACAAAACTGATTAAGACTGATTTGGCATGCTTCATACTTGTACCACGTGGATTTGATACCACTTTGTAGTAAAATTTAAATAAATATAAATACATTAAATAAATATATTGTAAAAGAACACCCCAGTTACATTAGAATTCAGAATTTCTTCATCCTAGCACACGTGACACTTTGTCACAGCTTCAGGGCCAGTGTAAAGAAATACTGTACCTTTAACCACACAGGCTCTCGTGGATGGAAGTACCAGCCCACACACACAGGAAATGGGGTCCTACAGCTCTGTGGCCCCCCTCAAACCCTGATTTCACTGCTCTGAACAGCTCTTGGTTCCTGGTTAGCTCTTTTTCCCAGGACTCATCTCACCCCTGGCTCTCTGGCTGTGGCCTTTTCTTACCCCTCGAGGGACATTTGCAGTTGATGAATCACAGGCAGCTCCCAGCTGCCATTGGTGTTTGCTGCAGGTACTTGAGCAGATCTGTTCTCATACTGGGAACAGTTGAGGATTCTTCAATCTCTTCTGTGAATACTGCTTCATATTAAACAACAAGGCTTATTTTCTGAGGAGGAAAACCTTGAATTGATGTTTCAAGTCAGTATTTTTTAAAGCTGTTTCTGCTCAATCATAAGGAACTAACTTTCCAGAGTAGTTCTGATTAAACAGAAATGGTGCTTTCATACCATTTTTTGGATAATCATGAATAATTCCCTTTACAATCACTGTGGTGTGCCTAATGTGGCAGCAGTGCAATGGCAGGTTCAGATAATTGGCTACAACCAAAGGGCTCCTTTTGCACATCCCAGTCCCGAGTAATTATATGGTTTCAATCACTAAATCTGATTTTTTTTTTTTTGGTAGTAAAACATATCCGTTACAAAATCACATACAGTACAGGGATATTGGGTGATGGTTATATCCAGCTTTTGCTCTTCATTTCCACAGTCTTGAAAACTGCCTTGGAGTCAGTAACTCCATCCCCAGGGTTCATCGCTTCACCACTGGTGCCCTGAGCTCCACCATCTCCTGATCCAGCACAGGCACAGGTACAAGGCACTTTTTGGAAGCTTAGTTTCTTCAGAGAGAGAGAATTCAGCTCTTTGATCCCACTTTTCCCTGCTAAGGGTAGGCCTGTGCTTGGAATGTTGGTCCCAGAGAAGAAAACTCCATCCCTCTCCTCTCAAACCGTGTCTCCTGTAAGGCTCAGCTCTGCAGAGTCCTCAGCATAGTAATGCTGGAAGAGTCTTTCTTGGCAGCAGATGTGCATAGCATGGTAGGTGTGCAGGAGCAGGCGAGGGAAACGAGCTGTAAAGTAACACACAAAATCATCTGGGATGGAGCCCAGGGTCTCCTGCACTTCGGGAGGCAGTTCCCTGTAATGGTGCTTCTGTGGAGGAAAACAGAAGTGAGAAAAGCTAAGTCAGAGGGTTTGTTCAGAAGCCTCTTGTAAACAGAGCTGTTGGTGTTTCTGGACACAGTAACCTCCTAGTGGGCTCTTGTAAAGGAGCTCAGTACCTAAATCAGGGTCTGATACTGGCTGGCAGCAACGGCAGCAACAGCAGCCAGAGGAGGGAACCCAGAGTGCACGAGGAAAAGACTCCTTTACCTTATTTCTCATCGCCCTCAGAAGGTCCCGGACGGAGCCACCTTTATAGGATCTGAATTTTCGAAGATCTACAAGAGAAACAATTTTTTTTTTGTGTGTGGTGATGCAGTTTTAGGTGCTGGGGTATATGTCTGCAGCCACAGATCCTTGTAGGTGTGTTTCAGTACATAAACACATACTTGCATTTGAAGAAACACTTTTTTGGCAAGTAACAATGTGCCAAAACTGAGACAGTGTTAGATTTACTTTCCTGTCCCAGCAAACTGGGAACAGCAGGTAATTCCTCCTCTGACAAAATGCTGCCCATTACCTGTCTGAAGAGGAACAGTGATGTGCTCTCTCCAGTCCATTTTCACCACTTCTCTTCCACCTCTTTCTAACTGCTTGACTATTGGACCATCTAAAGATTCTTTCTCTATCCGGTCACTAACATCCTGGAAGAGACATTCAGATTATTTCTAGTTTTATTTCCAAGTTTTTCCCAATATTTTCAAATTGCTGCTTCTGGCCCATTACAGCCTGTCCCGGTAGTAAAGTTAGAATTTCACTTCACTCCATGACAGTGCTTGGGAACAGGATACAGAAGTTTCTGAGTTTATTTGTTTCACCCTCTGCCAAAGCCTTCTTAGCACAGAGGAGAAGATAGGGCTGGAAAGGATCTCAAGCCCTCAGCCACTTCCCACCCCACATATCAGGATTCAGTGCTTGTTCACTCCTGTTCTTGAAAACCCTCCTGGCCATGTTCTCTGTGGGTACTGGAGCTGCTAGAGGAGAACCTTCCTCCCACCAACTGACCTTGGTAACATCAGCTCTGGCCCCCTCTGAAAGATCTGCTGTTAAAGCGAAGCCAATTGCTTAGGAGCTCCACCCAGGCTTTACAACTGGGCTGCCTCACTCCTCACAGTAAGGCTTTGGATTCTATGACCTCAGGCACAAAAGAGAGACTGAATTCAAGACCTGAAAAAGTCTACAGGAGCCCTAAGAACTGAGAGGAGAGAAAAGGTCATCACAAACCTGAAAGAACTGGAGCTGTTTTTCTAGACTCCAGAAGAAGGGGTGTTTGAGCACACAGCTGGCAGATGGCCGTTTCTGAGGGTCCATGTTTATCATCTGCTCTATTAAATCACGAGCAACAATGTCTTCTGCAAGGAAGAGTGTGCAAGGAAATTTACTTCTTTTGTTTAATTTTCTCTACATTCTTAGGCTGTAGTGAAATATAAAATTTTGTAATTTTATAATCTGTTGTACTTCAGAAATTCATTATTGGTCTCTACTTCCTCCTGTCCTGCTAGTTCAAGTGCTGCCCTCACAGCTGTGCTGGGCAACCAACAGAAAGACTATCAAAGACTAAGAATATCAAAGTTCAGCTCTCTCTTCCTTTAAATACAGGAAGTAACTTCACAGTCAAGATTGCAGGGATCCAAACTGTGTATTCCAGAGTTGTTCTGGGGTACTAACTCCAAGAACTTTAGGCCCTTTACTTCAGGAGGACCTGAGGAGTAGAACTTTCCTCTCTGCCAGGCTGGGAGTAACTGTGGGCCTTGGTTCTGTCACGGGTGTTGGTGTTTAGCAGCCTGGGCCCTCACTGATCCCTGCAGTGCAGTCCTCACCGTGCCTCCCTGCATCCAGAGCCTCCAGGCTGTATGCTCCCAGCAGGATGTTGGCTTGCCGCTGCAGGGACTTGCCAAAGGGATGGCCACCTTCAGACACCACGTAATAGAAGACACAGCCAGCTGAAAAGATGTCCACGGTGTATGTCTGCAAAGAAACAGCCTTCACTAGCAGTGACATCTTTTCCCCCTGAAAGCTCTGATTCTCACAGGGTGGTTATTTTGCATCTGAGAGCAGAAGGAAATTTTTTCAACTCAGATTTGAGTTGCAAGGCAGCCTGGAGGCCCAGGCACCAGGTGCTGCCTATTTTAGGGTCTGGCCTGGTCCTGGGCAGCCTGGGAAGGGTGAGGACTTACAGGGTTCTCTTTGCAGTCTTCACTCAGCATCTCTGGGGCGATCCAGCCTTCAGTGCCCGGCACGCCCGAGCGGCGGCTGAAGCTGTGCCTGCCCACTGCCAGCTTCTTGCACAGCCCAAAGTCTGAAATCATGGCTTTGACTTTCCCATGAGCGTTGGGCATAGAGATGAGGATGTTGTGGGGCTTCAGGTCCCTGTGGACTGTTACAAATACCCATTTATCTACTCAGGCAGTCCCAACAATCTTTGTCAATTTTTAAGTGGACCTTTCACAAGGCTGAACCACCATTCATGAAACCAAAGTCATAACTTCAAATGATTTTCATTGGTAATTTCATTTTTTTTTTTATTCCACCATGTTTTAAATGACTCCTACCTAAAAACTTCAGCACTCTGCACCAACAGTAAGGACTTGCTTTAGTACCCTGGGGCTGCAGAATGTTGCAGGGACAAGGCCAGTGTCAAATCATAGAACCACAGAATGGTTTGGGTCCAAAGGGACCTCTAAGATCATCTCATTCCAATTCCCCTGCCATAGGCAGGGACACCTTGCAGTAGGCCAGATGAACAGTACCAGACCAGTTTACTTTACAGCTAAGAAAATGTAGTTCTCCATCCAGTCCTGAAAGGAGAGGTGTTCTTACCAATACTCAAGGAGTGCAGGTAAGCCAGCCCAGATGTTGTCTGCTGCAGGAGAGTGATGGGTTGTAAGCCATGGTGGCTGAAGGCCTTCTGCTCAACATACTGCAACAGAGAACCAGGAGAGTCAGCCACAGCACTGCTTAGAAACTGCATAAATAATAAGCCCCTGCACTTCACCTACCAAAAGAGATGTGACTGGATAAATTGTGCTAGCTGGTAACACAGCAAAGAGCTTTTTTTTGGCTGAAGGTGATGATCTATAAAGTCTCATTGAGAGCTAGAATTCTGTACAGCACTGTGCTCCAGAAAGATGAACAGTCTTAAAAGTCTGCATGGTAGAAGGGGGAGGATGACTAGAAGGGAGTCCTTTACAAGAAGTTAAAAATCAAAGGACAACAGCTTCTGTCCATAAATCAGTCCAGGGTTAGGGATGTCTTTCTACAGATCTGAAAACACCCCTGTTCTAGGAACATGGAATTGTCACAGAGGTGACAGTGGGAGTGAATGGAACATCCCCTGTGTCGGGCACTTCAGCAACTTAAGCTGAAGGGAAGTGAAGGCCTTGCAGGGAGAAGATGCTCCCAGGCCTGTAGTCACCTCCTGCAGGGTGGCCGCGCACAGCTCGATGGCGATGTACTGGAACTGCCGGTCCCTCTCCGTGCAGAAGTAGCGGATCACGTTCGGGTGCTCGTCGGACTCGCGCAGCAGCTGCACCTCCCGGTCTGCAAAGCTGAAGCACTCGGGGAGAATCCTCTTCACTGCCACATCACGGTTATCAAAGGAGCCCCTGCAGCCAGGGAGGGAAGGCACAACAACCCTTCACACTCTGGAGCCAGAGCATGTGCAGAAAATGTGACAAGAGAAGCCATTGCAGAGGCCATTGAAAGCATTTCCTATGCTGGGAACAGGTACATTTGGACAGTAAACACTTCTTAGGGAAGTAAAGCAGTTTTTGCTCGTGAAGAAAATGCAGGAAAATATTCCAGACACATGCAAAAAGTTTCATTTCTGTTCATAGTAGATGTGAGGGCTTTTATAAAAAACAGATTAAAAGGACCTAATACAAACACAACATTGGTCTGTTTAATGCACATGTTCTCTTCTACCTGTAAACAATTGTCCCTTCAGCACCATGTCCCAATACATCTTTAGGGTTAAACGAAATCTTGCCAACAATCACTCTGTTTGCTTCTTCATCTGAACAAGAAAAGAAAAACAAGCACTGGTTTAGGATGGGGCAAGGCAGCCTTTTACAACTGCACAGACTTTGAGGCCAGTCTGTAAAAGTCTTTTAGCTCATGCTTAAATTTAACACACATATGATCAAAAGAAATGAACATGTCTATATTGGTACTTACTCTGAGTAGGCAAATAGTCTGTGGTGACCCAATGAGCCAACATCAAGAATCAAAACACATTTACACACACCTTATGGCTCATGGCTGTGAGAAACGAGTGGTTCTCAGCAGCTAAACTCTTTCTAAAAGTTGATGTTGCATTTAGCAAATGCTGGCTGACAGTAATGGAAGTAATGGAGTAATGGAAGTGGGTTTAGTAGCCTTTGAAGGGACAATAAGTGCACAGGAGGACCAGGCAGGAAGGTTGTGCTGCCTATTCCCCATTTCTTGAATCCAGTTAATCATCTTAATACGTGTTTTTATTTAAATGAGTGTCTCCCTGGAACGGCTGCAAGCGACAGGAGCACCCTGCCCTGGGCAGTACCAGCCCACAGCTGGCTGTTACTGTAAAGCAACAATCCTGCTGAGGTGCAGGGCTCGGCCTGAATGGTTCTTTTCATCTTGCTGAGCTATGAAGTATCATCAATAACTATTCTACTCTACCAGCACACAGACTGGGGAAATAGAAATACAATAAACCACACTGGGTCAACTTTACCTCCCTCTTCTTGCTCAGTAGAGAGGCAGCTCCCAACATCAGATGTGGAGATGTTGGAATAGGCAGAGTGGTTTGATGCTCGGGGGGACAGGTTTGGGGTGCTGGCAGCTGAGCTTTCCGTCCGGCCGTACGACGTGTCCAGGAAATCTCCCTCGGGCGGGAGGTCACCGGGAGCACCAAAGGGCAGCTTCTGTTGCTGCAAGAGCTGGATCTTCTCTTCCAGCTGATGCTGCCTCTGCTGCTGCTGGTGGACACTCTGTGAGAAAAGACCTCAGTGAAGATGTGGCAGTCAGGTCATTCAAGGGAGCTCTACAGCCCCTGGGGAGCTACTTCTAAAAGGTGAGAGCCAAACTCTCCTGCCCTGTCCCTGCCAACCACACAGGTTGGGGAATGTTCACTCACAATTTCTATTTCATTCTGGACTTCCATTGCCAAGATGAGAAATCACATGGCTTGGTTAAAAAAGCTGTTACTAGGTTGACCAGGAGTCTTTAAACCACAGAAGGATAAAGGCTTTGATCCAAAACCTGGAAAACCTGACAGTGGTTCAGGTGAGGAAGAGAGGAGCGAAGCCAATAGTGCTGAGATCATATCCAAAAAGAGTAACAGCTACAAAACCCACAACTGGTGGATGGAAAAGAAAACCTCTCCAGAGCTGGCACATATGGCCAGAGAAATCCCTGTTAGGTCAAACTTGTGCCTTTGCCCCCCCAGTGCACATCTGTGAAGAGGGAAATATCCCTGGAGTGTGTCACTAACCCCTGTATAATTTCTAGGCTCTACAATGTTCCTGATGCTCCCAACACTCAAAAGCACATCAAGCCAGGTCAGCATTACCATTGGGTAGGTGATGATAAAAGCCACCCAGCCCACAAGCAGGAAAGTGCTGAGGATGATCGTGGCCATGTCCTTCAGCATGGAGTCCACTGGAGCCTCTGGCCGCGGGATGGGCCGAGCAGGAGTCTCCTCAATATCCTTTGGAGCAGCTGGAGGCCCTTCTGTTGAGGAACCTTCAACAATGTCAATGACCTGAGGCAAAGAAAGCTCTGTTAGCTCAGTATCTCTGTGGGTAATGAGGCATTCATAGCCAGCCTTTCTGCTACATCATTTTTTGTCATTTCTAAACCTACCAAAGTCAAAGTTTGCATGTGGGGAAAAAAAAAGCAGTAGAAAGCCTTAATTCTGAAACAAGGAATGACACTGCCTCATACCAGTGATTCTATGTGCTAAGTACACGAACATCTGGCACAAAAAAATGTGAAGTAATTCCATGCATTTTCCTTCTGTATCCTTCCCCAACTTCCACTCCTTTATATTCTTCTTTCATGCAGTAAGAGAATTATTCTCATCACAAACCTCTTCAATAGTGGCTTTCTCGGAGTCAGCTGGAATGACATTTTCAGGCCTCTTTGGTAAGTTGCTTGGGAATTTCTCCAGGATCTTTGTGGGGGCAGACAATGGTGTTTCATGGTGCCCTTTAAATAAAACACATTTGTTGAAACAGAAAGTTGTCCTTTTTTAGGAAAGATAGCCTTGATTGCAGCATCTTTGCTGGGGAGTGAGAACATCACAAAACATGATACTCATGTATAGAGCAGGAAAGAGAAAGGAGAGGGAAAATGGAGGGCAGAGGTCAGAGAGCTGCAGAGGAACATGAACTGTTTCAGGGAACTGCCTGGCATGCAGGAAAGAGGGTATTAGCAAGGAAAGGGATCATGGGAAGAGAAATATGGCACTTTAAAAAGCTGAAATTTGCACACCGAGCCTGCCCCAGAGCTGCTGTCACATACATCACTCAATTATCACCAGTCATCACTTAAAACTGAATCTCAGACAGTTCCTCATTTTTGAAGCAAAATTGTAAAGGCACTGAAAAGTCAATTCCAAAATTCAGGGACTTGGGACACACAGGACAGGCTGACAATTAATAAACATTTTCTTCAGCCTCTGTGTTTTAATTCATTTACAAAATGGAGAAAACATGACTATCTGGTCCATATGATGAGAATTAAGGTAACAGCATGCACAATAAAAAAATCCAAATGGACCCCAATACAATATTTACAGTGAATAATAAATTACTATACCCCTCTTTGAGGGAGGGGGCAAATAAGCAATAAATAACTTTCCACACATGGAGCACTTCACCTCATCATAGAATAAGGCAGGAGCCTTGGGAAAAACAGAAGGCAGGTAGATATGTAATACATTCTTTTATATGCAAATGAGGATAAATTAGGCACTATTACTAGAATTCAGTAATTATGGCTTCCACACCTATCAGCAGCCAGTCATTCCAGTAGTTGAGCTTGTGCTTTTCCTTCAGCCTGCCTGAAAACTTGACATCGGTGCTGGGCGTGATCACGCACTCGCCGCTGTCTTCAATGGTGACTCCTTCTGTTTTTGGACCCTCCAGCAAGGGAATTGCACTGCCACGGGGCTGCAGAGAGATCAGTGTTACAACTACTGTTACTGTGACCTTAGTATATTTAAATAGGCAACTAAATTTAAAAGCTGGAGGTCAAAATGGGTGGGCAAGCAAAGATTACTGGCAGCAAAGTCACTGTGAGTAAACATGGCCATTATGTCCTTAGCAGCTGCTTCCACAACCTTGGACATTGGACCTTTTCAGGGATATGTTGCCTGGGAGATGAGATTACTCCTTTTTTTTTGTTTTCCCCTACAGTTAAACAGGATCTGTATTTCCTACCTGGCAGCCACAATGAGCAAAACAGAACTATGATGCAGTTTCCTGTCTGTGGAAAGTTACTTTGATGAACAAACCAGCAATTTTAACATGAACCACAAAGCACCTGAGCAGTAACCTCAGGTCTGCTCCTGCTGAGCCTGCCTGGCACAGTTCCTGGGTAGCTGCAGTTACTGCTTTGCAGCATTGGAAATGATTCCGGAAGTTTGGTCAGTATTCTATGGTTGTTAATTGTTTCAGGAAACATTTAATTTGCTATGCATTTGTTGATAGAAATCTCAAACCCCTCAAATTTCTGTAGATGTACAGCCTTTAGTGGTTTATTTTCTATTTTAATTTAATATCATTCTATGCATGATCCTATTTCAACCTTTCTTCCAGGCCAGGAAAGCACTAATTCCAGAAAGGCACTTTCCCACCTGGCAGCTCCCCACTTACCACGACAGTGACTCCCTCGTGCACCATGGAGGGCGACGCGTACAAACTCGTGGAGTATTTCCCTACGTACAGGGTCGGGCTGCAGAAACACAGTCACTGTTAGCAGCAGGCAAACGGATGTGTTAACATCTCAGCTAAAACCTGGGCAGCACAACCCTGCAGAACCAATGCAGGAGCTTCCCAAATCATCAGTATTTGTATCTTGAAAAGCCTTGATCTGTAAAATTATTTGAAGTACTGCTGTACTATGAAGCCTTTTTTTAAATTATGAAACCATGGTCAGTTCATTATTCACAGCACTGTTGCTCATTCAACATAACTCATGTCCTATTTCTGCATTTTTCAATAACTGGCATTTGCCAAAATGCTGTGCACCATTTTTATAGTGTGAAAGGCTTCGCGTTAGGAAAACCAATTTAATTCTTCATTATGAGAAACCATTCAACACAGAACATCTGATAAAACTTAGGAATACACACTTCCTAAGTTTATACATTTTTTGGTTTGGTCTCTGACTTTACACACTAAAAGATCAAATATTATATAAAAGAACACCTGGAGAACTAAAAATACTTTTATGCATTTTTTTCACCATGTTGCAACTTGTAGCACAACCCTTAACTGTTCTGTTTAATGACAAAGCTGTCAACTGGACAGTAAGAACAGCAGAATCTCAGGCTCACGTTAGTTTGCTCTTGGTCTCTGTTTCCTTTGGGAAGGGGTATTTCCACTTGGTGATGTGTCCAACCTCCCCAGACATGAAGGTCAGGTAGCGCAGGGTCTCGATGCCCACGTTGGTGTGCAGGACTTTCCTCAGCCCCTCTCGCTGCCAGATGTAAAAGGCCACCACGGGGGACGCGTAATTCTGGATCCACAGCACGTCCCCAGACTCGCTGTCCACGGTCACCACCAGCCCGTCCCCGTTGGACACAAAGTGGGACATTTCTGCAATGCACAAACGTCTGGAGGTTACCTGGATTCTGTAGCTTTAATCATGCACAGGAACAGTTCTGGACTGCAGTCACCACCACACCTTTCACTGCACAGCAGCTGAGCAGCAAAGCCTCGGCCAGAACTGGGCTGACACAAGTCCAGCTGCCGTTCACGAGCACTGCAATCAGGTTGTGCCCCACAGTTCAGATTTGCTGCCTCTCCTGCCATTTCTCACTGATTTTAAGGAACCACACCTTCAAGGGCTGCACCCTGCTGGATTCAATTTACTGGAAGCTACCTAACAGGCTTTAGATATTGCAGTATGTGATGGATAAAAATGGGCAGAAGTACATGCATGCACCAAAAAATCAGAATATTTTTGCCTATATACAAAACTCCACTGCAGGAGGGAGACAGCAATTAAATTCTTACTGTATTTTATGTCTTCATCAGGCAAAGTAGCTGCATAATCAAAATAGGTGGCATTCCATCGCAGCTCCTTCTTTTTGGTGTCATACATTGTGATCGTGTACTCTGTTAAAAAATATACAGTCTGTGAAGCAAAAAAACCTATGAGAGAATAGAATCTATCTTCTCAAATCTGAGACACTCCTCAAACACCACACAGCACTCACTGCTGTCAGCATTTCATTTTCCCAACACTATCCCACTTAACGGGACACATTGATAGAGAGGTTCAAGAACAAGTCTCTATCACTTATTCCTGTTTCTAGTCAGCACCTCCATGGTGTTGGCCTAACTTTACCAGTTTACTTTATTTAGCACACTGCACTTGTGATGTCAGTGCATATACTCTATTTCCATCTTCTTTAAACAATTTTTTAAAAGCTATATGTTACAGAACAAACAGTTCACAGCTGGTACTGGAATACACCATTAATTACAATATAAATGCCACTTTTTCAACAAAAAGAATAATGAACCTACTGCCAAAGTTTAAAAAACATCTCTCTGCTGCTAAAGTTAATAATTCTTCTGTGTACAGTCTAAAATCATAATTCACAGAAGTTTTTCCAAGAAATAAACTTGAAAACCTGAACTGACCACAGGATCATTTGTTATGAGCCTAAACTTTAAAAATCAGAATTTTCTTTTAAACTAAAGGAAAAAAAAGCATATGACCTGTTCTCCCAAGATACAGGAGGGATGTTGATGGGCAAAGACTTTCTGCAAAAGAGGAAGTCAAGGTCTGCTGTTTCTCCCCAGTCATGAGGTCAACCACGTACCAAATGTCCTGCTTTTTACCTGAAATCATAATAAAAGCCACATTACCATTCAGTTGGAAAAACTGCATTTACATTCATCTTTTCAGTCTTCTTTTTTCTTTACTAGACTCATGGACTTAGCACAAATAAAGTATTTTTAATAAAACTTTTTTTTAATGTCAGGCTTAGGTTCATCTTTTAGCACTACTGGCCAATCCCAAATACTGACCACAAACCCCAAACCCAAATACAATATTTAGGACTGTAAGTACTATTGGCTGAATGACTTTTTCCACACATAAAATCTAACAGAGCTCTGAGTGCAGCAGATCCCAGGAGCTCTCAGACGAGGAGACTGAAGTGCTCATGGTGAAAGACAGGAGGTGGAAAAAAAAAAGTGACACCTACACCTTTCAACTTGCTTAAGGATTGTAATCCAAACATCCCACTCAACACTATGTGAGCCATGGCCTTAACAATTTCTTTGAAGTGAATCCATGTATGTCATGTTTAAAAGCTTCAAATAAACATTTTTCTTTCATTTATTGGAAGACATGAAGTGGAGAAGCAGAAGGAGCATTGGCCCTTCAGGAGATTTAAAAACCCCAACACTAAGCTCACTCTGATCTTCACATATTTTACTGTTCTGATAAGTAATACTTATCTATAAGTATCAATAAGTATAAGTAATACTTATGGATACTTATAGATAAGTATTAAGTATAGTATAAGTAATAAGTAAAACTGCCCTTTCTTCTCCTTTTCTCCTCCCAAATCCATCTGCAATTAGAATGAGTCAGGACAGTGAGCAATAAATTTATTATTTGTACTATAAATTAACTGACTGTACCTCAGACAGTGGAGGACGTCTAACTGTGGTGCAATGGGATTTCTAATTTTATCCTAATTATCAGGCAGTCAATGACATTCCTAATCATAAGAATATTTTACGTAGAAGTCATACTTTGTCAAGAGACTGCATCTCAAGAAACAAAAAAAAATCCCCATACAGGAATTTCACTGCTCAGAAGAAGTATTTACTCCTTCAGGAAAACCAATTGGTTTTAATCATCACACAGGAACTGCATTCTATATTAATCAGATTTTCTGTTATCAGAAAGATTTATGAAAAATCATAATTAATACCCAAAATAAGGCCTATTTCCTTCAGTCTGTCTGGGAGTCTCTACATTTCGTAGTTGCTGAACATCTTGCAATCTAAAGGAGGTAAAATTTGAGCTCACCCATGTACAGGATCCCATCAGAACTGCGACAGGGAGATGCCTGCACCAGCTCTGGGATAGTAAATGGAAGTTTCTAGAGGAAAAACAAACAAGCAATAATTGTATTGGTTATTTCTATCATTATAATACCTGAGAATTCAGCCAGAGTAAATATTAAAATATTTAACAACACCCAAGTTCCTAAGGGAAATCATAGCAGCTGAGGAAAAAATTCTTGTAGGAAGCCAAACATTTTATCTGAGTATCACCACAAAGTGTAAAAATGAAAGTCAAGCATTAGACAGTAGCTATGGCTTACATGGCTTGGTGACTAATTTGAAAGGTTCAACATTTTTGTTTGCTTACTAAATCCTACAAAGACCTTCTAAAGGGGCTAGCACAGAGCATTTATTAATCCTGCTTCTGGCAGATGGTCTTAGAAATATAAGTGTTTGGGGAGAGTGACACATCTGATTGGTGTTATTTTGGGTATACCTTTCCCATCAAATCACACAAAGATTATTCAGAATTTGGATAACAAAACATAAATTTTATTTGTAATTATCATTATTTTAGCAAGTTACAGAAAAGTTGTACATGGGGACAAGATGTGGTGTTGATATTTTCAAGTAGAAATGACTTCCTGACAATCACAAGGTGGCAACACTCTGCTATAACAAAATATAAGTATGTTTTCCTTCTGCAAAGGCAAGAGGTTGACTGGGGCACTTTTTAGGAGAGAATTTAAAAATATACTTACAGTCAAGCCTTCACTGTTCTTGCCACCAAGTGTGTACAAACTGCCATCATTTGGGTCTGGAAGAAATGCTGGCCTAGGATTTAAGCAGCAATTAGAAATGATAAAAATGTACTGTGGCAGGAAAGGAACTGTGGTCAGTGCTGGCTTTACAGAGAAGCTCATCTGACATTAAATTTTTTGAAGTTTAATTTATTAACTGTGAAAATAAAAAAATATAAGGAAGTTTCAGAACTGATAAAACATAAGGCCACTAATGTATTTGAATGCACAAAGATCCAAATGTGGCAGGCAATGACTCAGGTGAAAGCTTTTAAACTAAACCTACAAGCTCTTAAAACCACACAGAATAAACCCAAACAAATAAACAAAACCAGAGAGCATAAGAAAGGCAAGAAACAATGAAAGAGTTGCCAGAATTAAATAAATTTGAAAGGTAAAGGTATCCCTAAACCCAAACTACACTAAGACCCCCAAACTCACTCAAACCCTAATGTCTACGGTTCTATGATCAAAAAGAGAAAGGATGTCCCCCTTGACTTCAGAGACAAAGTTCAAGCTCCAAATTTTCTAGCTAAATGTAAGCTTGCTGCAGGGACCAATCTGAATTTACAGCTCGAGGATGTCATTTGCAGATTCTGGTTGTGGTGGTGGTGGTGTTTGGAGTTTCCTGTGTTTCGCTGTTTCCAGTCTCTGTTTGAAGGGGGTAAGTACAGAACCCAGAATCAGTCCTGGCTCTGTCACTTCCCACCTGTCACTCATGGCACAGTTCACAGCCCTGATGTCCAAACCCAGCAAGAGCTCCAGAGAACAGGCTGCAGACAGGATGTTTCTTCTTAGCTATTATATGTAACTAATTTTATCCTTTTATCTGTTCCCCATACCACCTTAAATGGCCTTTTGCAAGGTGTGCAGCTTGTCTAGAACACAGATGGGTTTGCTTAAAATTAAACCAAATTTCAAGATGTCAATGAAAATCAAACAAGCTGTAAATGAGATAAAGGAAACAGACTTACTCTTCCACATGGATCGGCACCTGGAGGACAGGATCTGCACACACAAAAAAAGAAAAAAGTCAAAATACTAGCATTGCAATGCCTTGAACTCACCAGATACAGGATTAAGGCAGGCCTGCAACATCTTGCTCCTTTTAGAAAGGCTGATGCACAGTTTGAAAGTGAACTCTCAGCAGCCTCCTCTTGTTCCTGGAACTTGGTTCATAAAATGGGAAACTACAGAGCACTTGAGAAAGTCTTCTGAAGTCCTTTGCTCAGTTTTACCAACACTAAATACCTCAAAATTACTGAAAGCTTACAAAACCCTGAATCACAGGATTTTCACTCCAACACCATAGAAGTACCCTGATTTATAAGACATACTCTACAATTTCCAAGACAAATGTGCTTATTAATGGGTATACTGGCAGAAAATACCTCAGAAGCCAAGAGGATGCAATCCTCTAAGTATCTCCACTTCCACAGGGAAAATCAAACTCCACTGGAATGAGACTGAGTAAGAGGATAAAAAATGACCAAGCAAACAGTTTTTCACCTCCTCTGTCTCCATGCAAACATCATGATGCAACAGGAAGGAAATAAGAACAAAAGCACTGATGTTTTGACAGCCTTTGACTGGGAAACTGGCACAGATTCTGGGCAGCCTGAGTGTACTGGGATATCTGCAGAGCTAAGCAAGACAAGAACAGGAAATTCAGGGTTCAGTACCCGGGGCTTACAGAGTCTGTACCACTCTGCAGGGCATGGCACCACAGCAGCTGCTGGGTTTGATGGCAATGGCCAGCAAGGATGACCTGGTTTTACATGGATTAAAAAATCATAACCCCCTACCCATGCAGATCTCTGGCTGCAACACAGCTGAAAGCAACAGCTACCCAAAGAAGCACATTTAATGCCAGAGACAGAAAGAAAGCAGGATATGAGGGATAACAGTATAGTTATCTTTATTTCCTTGATTTCTCTTTACAACAATAAACACTCTCAGAGCAGCTTTGTTCAAAACATAACTACATGTAATTTTTCTCTCTTCAAGCCTAAAAAATGTTCCAGGATACACTCCAAAGGTGTCAAAATAAACTCCATTTAATTCATTGAGAACCCAAACACAAAGGCCATAAGAATAATTAACATTCAAACAAAGGAGCTTAGTGACTCATCCTCTGTATCTGTCTCTACAGACCAGGCTGCTTAGTCAGACCTTTTATTGCATTAACAACATCAAGCAATTCATTTCTATCCCTTGTGTGAAGAAACTGGTTTCAGGATATGTTGGGAGGGACCCCCCCTCTCATTCATTATATGTCAATTGTTTCTCAGTGATTGCTTCAAGTATTCCACAAGCTTTATAATATCTAATACAGCACACGGTGACTTACATCATCAGCTCTCCATCCCTAGGGAAAAGCAAGAAAAAAGCATTTGCTGCCCATCATGTAAAGTGGATTGACTCGAGCTGAGCTGCTGGGTTGAATTACTAAAGGCAAACTGAGACCAAATTTATGGACTCAGGGTATCCCTAAATCTGGGTGAAATGACCTAAAAGAAGAGAGACATTAAAGACCAAAGGCAAGAGGTTTTGTAATCACAAATGCTTCATGGGAAGGGAATGCTCAGTTTTGTGAAAGAAACAGCATCATGAGTCAGAACAAGCGACACCTGGCTCAGAAGAAGCAACACCTGGCTCAGTTAAGTAAGATTTATTGCAAATGCTACAAGCATTGCTAAAGACAAAAGCCAAACAAATTTTGTAAATCTCTTGATGAACTGATTACACAGAGAGTGTCTTACTTGGTAAGAAAATAAACTCTTATCTGTGGTGACAGTGACTATTGTGAGACAACAGCAGCTTCACCAGCAGCACTGGGGCAACTCTTTCCTATTCCTAAAAGTGCCCTCAAATGATCACTATGAGTAAAAAAGCTGCACAACTTGTTTCTGAAGTGACTGAATATTTATTGTTTAAGTACAACAATGCAGATTTTCTATAAAATCACTTTCTAGTCAACCCAGCCAAAACATAAGACTAACTAACATAAATAGTTTCTTGTCAGAATAATCTTCATAAACTTTTAATTTTAATTAGAGGACTGTTTCTTTGAATTAAATGGTGGTGTGAAGTTGTTATATGTTATAATTACAGTGTAAAACTACTACAACCTGAATCAGTCTCCAACTCTGCTAACTGCACTGTTACTGTCAGGACACCTCAGCAGAGCAACACAGAGTGGGATTGCCTCAAAAACCTCAGTATTTCAGGGTTTTTTCAAACAACACTCAGGAAAACATGAACAGGAAATTTCAAAGGGAGATTATGTCTTCTAGCAACTGATCCTGGTTTGTCCGTGACATTTGCAGGAGATCCTGGTTAGTAATGCTTCCCTAGAGCTCCCTCTCTATCCTGAAAATACAGTGGAGAGTAGTAATACAGCAAAGCATTTTTGGGCTAATAGCTTGTTTTTATTTAATTTTCTAAGACTATTTTTATCAACCAGAACAAAGTGCTCCCCTCTGATCCAGTTAAAGATCTGAAATTTTTGCATGGTTTTATTGACCACACAGTACCACAGTGAAAGGACACACACACACATCTGCAAAAATTACTTGCATTGAGCTTTTATCCCTCAGCTTGTATTTCTGAGAGCTGTTGGGAAAATGTCACTTAAAGCAGTTTCCAATGTCATCAATAAATGCCTTCTTCTTTAATAAGCAATGCCAGAAGTCTCATGAATGTCTCTATGTTTTGTTTTTTCTGAAGCACTCCTGCCTATCAGATGACATGAACAAGTCTTATGGCAAATCCCAAGCTATTCAGTGTGTACAGAAGCATCATTGTCATGAAAAACCTTGAACTTCTCTTTAGTACCATGTCTTCAACATCATATACTTCATCAGAAATGAAAAAATTCCTGCTTTTACTTGATTTCTTAGTAACTGAAACTCAATTTATGAGTAAAGATAAAGAAATGGTAGATAGAACAGATTAAGAAGTTATGACAAAGCAGCAGGAATTTTTTTAGTACTTAGTGGCACATGAACCAAAGCACTGATTATTCTGATGGCATTTTCCTCACTGAAGTGTTGTGTATGAATTGTCAGAAATCATTTATGGATTTTTAATTAATTTCCACGCATGAGGCTCTTCACAAGGATGGAGGAGTTAGTTTTCTGAAGTGAAAGGAATTCTGTCACTACTAGCACCATCCACCTGGAAAGACAGGCTGTGGAAAGCCATTTCTCCTCATTTTTAGATATTGAGGTGATGTAAATGTTCTCATTTTCTCAACACTTTCATGATCTTGAACCCAGGTTGTGGCTCTAGAGAGATCCTTTGAAGACAGATAATAAACTCTTTACATTCACTTTCATGTGGTCTGGGACCTGTTCCAACCTCTGTTTCAAAGTTTGTTTTGAAATAAGAACTTCTTCTGAGATAAAAAGAGAATCTTAAGTTCAATTAATTGTTGCCAGTTCTTACAATAGTTTTCATATGCTTGAACACAGACCAGTAAAAGAGTGAGCCCTCTTGTGACTGAAGTCACCTTTTGCTCCACAAGGGATCAAACAGAAAAAGTTCTTGTGAAAGTCAGAGCACTGAGGCCTCCTCTCCTCTCCAGCTGCTCCCCACTCAAGTGTTGACATGCTGGGACTGAACCACGTCACCCTGCTTTCCAAACTCCCTGGACTGCAGTTCCCTCTAACTGGGAAAGTCCCTCTAACATGTCTGATCTGTTCCAATACCAACAACAGTGGTGACAACCACTGAACAAAGCAGCAACTATTCTATACTGGAATGAAAGCTGGACAGAAAATGTGATAAAACTGAAAAATGCATCTCCCTCTCCCTCAAGCTTCCATTCTATGTAGCAGGGAAAAGCCAAATTCTTGCAAGGTCCTACAGGAAGCTTTTTCCACTTTCTAGACTAACTAAACAGATGTCAAAACAACTCTGGAGCATGGTGGGGGTGAGTTAGGAAGCAGGACACCATCCTGCAAATAGCTCCAGTGCTGGAGAGAAGATTGAGTTTTCTATAGATATTTCCATGGGTTTCCCATTTTTTTTTCCTGCAGCCTCCACTAAGACAGATGATGTTACTGATTCCTACAATTAAAACCTACAATTCAGCACACACCAGCATTAGCTTTCTGAACTGGTAACACAGCCTCTGTTAGCAAAAAATTTGTAAAATAACTTTGTTAAGAAAAAAAAAAGTTAAAAGGAGATTGATCCTCCATTAGAAAGATTTATTCTAGAACTCCAAGTGTTTATTCATAAGTACAGCAGTTATTAGAAACCTGTTAACATAATGCCTGTCCAGTAATTTGGTAAATTATTTGGCTCTATTCCACTTCCCCAAATGAAACATTTTGACCTGGCAGCAGGCAGATGTCCCAATCCAGTTTTGGTTGCATCATGGCCAGAATATATTTGTGAGTGAGCAGAACACATTTCAGGTGGTTCTGACCCACACTTTGCATACATATATGGAAAAAAGCCTTATGAAACTGTACCCATACACTAACTATAATGCATTTGACTTTTCTCCATATTTCACAAACACATTGTAAGATAAATTTGCCCTTTGCCCAAACTCTGAGTATTTTTAACGTTCAAGATAAAGTTGCATGTCCTGACTGTAATGTGCCCTTAGAGCCAATGACTGAAAAGGAGAAGTGGGAGACTGAAACAGTGAGTAGGGCACTGCCCCACTGGAATGAGCTGGAGAAAACGGTTTCCTGCCCTGAGCCCTACCACAAGGTTTGGGCAAACGGGCCAATTTAAACCCATGTCATCCTCATCTGCTGCTGCAGGGACAGCAAATGAGGCTAGAGACACAAACTGTGCTCTGGAATTTGCTGGAAAAAGACTGTTCTACAACTGTTTTGTTTTGACAATCCTTATTAATTTACAACTATGCAAAAAGGTATTATTTCTTGTATGGGAAAATTCACTGTTACTAAAGCAGGACCTAAAGACCTCAGGCTTGCCCTTTAAAATCTGTATATTGGATCCCATAATAGATAGAATCTTTATATCTTTATCTTATCCTAAGAGCCCTCTAAAGTCTACAGGTTATGAGTGAGGTGTTGGAAACCAAAACCTTTTAAATTGTGGGCCATCATTTTTTGACTGCTACAGAGAACTGAAGATCATAACAAAATTTCTACTGGCTCTAAAAGAGGATCCAAATCTGCATATATTAAATGTTCTTCTGGCAAAATACTTTGAATTAGTTCTTAAGGGAAAGCTTTCAAGGAGCTTGTGAATTTAAAAAAAAAAAAAAAAGAGATCCCTTTAAACAATAAACAGGACAGAGAGAACAGAGGAACAGCCTGCCCAAGAGTACAGCTTGAAACACTGCAGCCTTAGCATCTCAAATTCAATATTGTGTTCAATAAACCAAGCTCTTGAGTTAACAGAGACATGCAAGGTGAGTTTTACAAAGATGTGAGGGAACGGCACAGTCTTAAAATCACACTCTTAAAGCTCACACTGAAATCAGAACTGTGAAATAAAGCCTGAAAGCAAGGAGGAAAGCTTTCTCCAGGTTCTGCCTTGCCAACAGATTCTCATGACCATCCCTTTCTCTGTCCACTTGCATGTAAACACAAATCTAAAGTGCTGCACCTCTTTACCTTTCAAAGAGGTCTGTAGGAAATTACAGAAGTTGTTTTATTTCCATCAATTTTGGGAAAGAGGTTTCATCCTAAGGAACCTTTCTGAGGATGCTGAGTGAGTATCTTGCTAGTGGCAAGTGCAGAAAATGTGGGAGCCTACGGAGCCTGTCCCACTGTCACTCAGGGCTGACAGCTCCTTGTATTGATCAGGGGTGGCACCAAGAGCCTCATTCAGCCCCTGATGTGAAATGTGAGCCACAGCCCTTCCAAGGGGTGCCTTCAACACCAGCTGTTTGTGTGGGGTCACAGCACAAACAAAGGTGCCTCTCAGAAATTATAGGGGAGGAGGAATATGAGTTTTTTCTCTAAACCTTCCAACCATTTGCCAGCTTTCCAAGGCCCAGGAAATGAGCAGCATCAGCTACCTGCTCACTGAAAAATCCTGAGAGCTGCCAGAGAGCAAGACCCATCGAAGCCTACAGGAAATGAAGACCCTCAACAAGTAAGTCCACAGTCTCACCACATGTAACTGCAGGGACACAGTTTATTTCTGAAAGTGGAAAGTCCTATTCCTAACTGACCTACTTTTTGCCTGCTTTATGGGCAGCACAAGTATTCTGACAGCCTTTCTTGCCAGCACTCCATGAAGGCAGGAAACCCAAACATGTTATTGTGGTGATAATCATTGGCTCATTTACTCCACACACCTAAGATAAGCTTCAGTGCTAAATTAAAACAAGCCACACATGGCAAGATATTCATGTTTGTTTAAGCACTGCCTGATAATGAATATGGCCTTGGTTTTTTTCCCTAATGAAAATAAAATGTACCTGAATTGCCCTTTGTTAAATACTTTACTGCTCAAGTGCAGTAATAAAATGTTCCCTTCCTGGTGAGTGCCACTGCAGTGCTTCAGGTGACCTCCACAACTTCTCAAAGCACCTGAGCTACAACACATGGTTCATCTGCTGTAATCAGGGTAAAATGGCAGCAGTAAGAGCTCTGCTTGCAGTGCAGGCAGCTTCCTGCCAGGTAGTCTCTTTTACATCACCAGCACATTGCTGACAGAGTGTACCCAACTACTGTGTTTATACACTAATATTAATAATGAATTCTGCACTATTAGGTGTTTCCAGAGGTTCAGCACAGAAAGCTGAATGGGCTTTCATTTGTTTCCAACACTGTCTTGTCTGTTGGGCCTCCCACCCACAGGGTGACCACCAACAAATACATATTTGCAAAAATAAAAAAACTCCCTCCCATTACAAATTAATTCACCAATTTATATGTACAGGCCCTTGTTCCATGTCCACTTAACTCAGTTAACTCAGGAGGCATCTTGGAACATTGATACCTACCACTAATTCTTCTTTCATTGACCCTTGTGTGTTGCCCTATTGCACAGAAATAAACTAAGGAGCAATAAGTGCTTTGCAAAAATCAAGTGAGCACAATTCCTGTACATAAGATGCAGAAGTTAGCAGCAGAGAGGAAACAAGAAGTTCCATAAAACTAGATTATCCAGTCTGGCAGTTCTACAGAACCAACAAGAGTTTTGCAACAATTCTTTTTTAAACAAGGGAAGTTCCTTGAGCAACACACGCTGATCAAGATCCTTTTCATTACCAAAGTGTGTTCATTTCTTCTTCAAAAAACCTCTTGTCACTTACTAAGTGTGGCTGCAAAGCAATGCCAGTTGTGATGCCCTTCTAGACTAGGACTAGGCAGGGTATATTTGTGTCACTGGAATGACAAAGAGACCAGCAAGTTTTTCTTAGCCTACAGCAACACTAAATTGGGAAGCTGACAACCTGCTTTTAGGAAGGGTGTTCAGGAAAAAGAGGGGTCTAAATTTAAACAGGAGATGGGAGAAAACCAAGAGCCTTCAAGAAAATACTTGGCTTAGCCCTTTCTACTCTAAGAGCTACAAAAGCCTTCTTTGCTCATTTAAAAAGTTAATTTTTGTCTGATAGATCTCCTTTCAAATACAAATGGCTTCACAAAGAAGAACAATTGGTTGGTACTGCAGACACCAGATATGCACAATCCATTTCCCACCACTTCAGCTCACCTACTAAACTGACAGGTTTAAAAGCAGAGGACAGAATGATGCAGTCACTGATGCCTTCCATTTGACTCTTTAATTTATTTCCAGAAATGAAGGAGCTACTATCACTTCTGCCATACATAATCAGAGTCCCACTAAACAAAATTTGCATCAAATACTAAATTTTTCATCAAGACAGAACTAGCTCTGCTCAGTAATTAAAATTACAAAATCACTTCCAGTCACTGAACAATGTTAAATTCTTTTACACAAGTGCAGTTCTTTTATTTTAAAAACTATGCTGTTCCTAAACATCTGTTATATAAAAATCCCTGAGGTTTGCACGATATGCAGTGCACCAGAGAATGTAGGGTATTCCAGAGACAGAATCATGCAATCCCTTTGCCATCAGTTCCACAAGCTGACACATCTATTCTGTTCTATGCTTGCTTATATTGCTATAATTCCCATAAAACATGACACCTACCAATTATACCACTGCACCTTGAACATCCAGGGGAAAACAAACAAACAAACAAACAAAACCCCCATGGACCTAAAAAAACTCACATAAACCTGGAAAATACCTACAAGTGAAATTATGAAGATGAACATGACTCTAGAAACACTGTAGCTTAATTCTGGAAGAACAAAATTTAAAAAGAAAAGAATGTATTTACCAGATCTTACAACAGTTGGAATTGGCAATTAATTTGACTGTTATTTCTGCTATTGAGTACAGGGCATCAGGACACCTCTTGCTCACCTTCTTTTAAAGTCCACTTGATTGCTCCTGTCCTCTTGCTGACAGCGTGCAAACTTCCATCCAGGGTTGAAACAAACAACAGTGTTTCTGGCACAGTTACTGAGCTGGTGTTCTGGAAAAGAAAAGCCCATATGACGAGTATGATTATTTACTACAGAGTTTACTCATAACTGTCTAGAACACTGTGTGTTCTAGCCCACAGTACATGGGCTAGAACATCCCTTCTTTTAAATGCACAGACTGAACAATTTTCTTGCCCCTTTGAATTCAGTGATTTTTGGTTTGGCTTGATTAATTTGCTGTTAACACTGTGGATGTTACTGTGCTAAATTCCTCTAGAAACAGACTGGGATATGCTTTAACTCCACCTCCATTTTCAATTTGATATCAAAGACTTCTTGCACTAGAATTAGGAGAGACCAGAGCCAGGGCTGATCTAGGAAAGGACTGACAAAAAGACCCTGCAGTAAGTTACAAAGAGTGAGGAAGTTCAGAGCAGCTCAGAGAACCCACATGTCAATGTCAGACCCATTCTCCTGCCAGGTACACAGAACATACTCTGCCAGGTTCAGTCCCCTAGAAATGAAGAGACATCAGCTGAGTGGAACCTGGATAAATAAAACTGAACAATGACCAATATTCTACTGTGGCTGAGACAAATGGAGCTGCAAGCATTGTCAGCTGCCTCTGAGCAAGGGCAAAATATTTAGGATAGATGCAGTTTAAAGGCTGGAGAAGATCCATACTGGTAAATCTCCTAATTATGGTTTTATACCTCATGTCTCCCAATATTGTCTTTCTGCAGCACAGAGTAAATAACACTGTTTAAGGAATATGACCCATAAGGATGAGCACATCCAGAGTCATCTCTCAGAAAGCAGTTGGCTGCAGGGTTCAAACCTCCATTTCACATTCCAATTCGTTCTGCCCCTGGGGAGCAGTTTGGTGCCACTGTCCTTCCTCCACCTAGAGCAGGTTTTGAGCCTGGCCCTTGCAGAAAAAGGAATTTTATTAAAAGGGCATCACACAAACACCAAGGACTCAGAACTATGCAGTTATTGTGGGAACTGAGACTAAGTCCAAGGTGTTCCATCACACAAAGCAGAACAAGCACATTCATTTAATGCCTGCTCTTCTCTTCCTGCCTAAAATGATCCCAGACATCCTAAGACTGACCCATTTCTGTTTTCCAGGGCTCAAGTTTTCACTCAAGTAACTTTTCATTTGCAGGCTGTATCTGCATTGCTCATCTGCGTGACACCTGCCACATTTCAAAGTTTCACAGTTAAATATAGTTCTTAACCTACTACACAAAATGAAAATGCATTCATTTTACATAAGTAATAATGTCTTCAATGACTTATTGTAAATAACAATTACTGGTCATGTTAGAATTACTGCAAAGCAAAATACTTAATTGCCAAATTAAAATACAAGGAATAACTTTCTTTGAACAACTATATACTTTTGTGCAGTCAAACTAAAGCATTATACTTTCAGACAAAGCACAGAGCTAAAAAGATAATATAACAGTACTAACTAGCCAACACTCAGGTTGCACCTGTTAATCTTGTACAGGCTTCTTTCCAGCCATAATCAGCTGGAACATACAATTGTAAAACACACAGTGCAGAAAAAAATGAAAGTACAAGTCAACAGTATACCAACCATAGATCAGAAATAATTGCTGGAAGGCCAGAAAAAAAATGGGAGAAGTATCTTAACACATAAATAAAATATTCATTACCTGACATTGTTAAGTTATGCGGGCTGCACAGCCATCTGCACTTAGCTAAAATATTTACATCTGGGATTAAACTTTGCAGTGTTTGTTCAAACAGGGACAGTGCATAACAGTTCCTCTCATGCTGCCCTATAAAAATGCACATCGAGATGCTCCTGACCAGAACTGAACTCACAGCATCTTTCAAGCCTCACAACCTGATTAGGTGTAGGAGCAGAGGGGGTCTGTTGTAAAGTTAGGAGATCTCAGTCGTCTGTATTATTACATTTGTTAAACTATTGTAGCCACTATATCAAAGTAATTAATGAAAATTTTGTCCCCTAGGTATTTTTGTACACAAAACTATACTTAGGGTGGTTAATTGATTAATTATCATTAGTCCAGTCTTCTTAAATCAGCATTTAACAAGCCAGATTCACTGATTCTGCAGTGAGAGGGGGAAGACACAACCTACACTCCAGTATCACAACCCCTCAGGGCTGAAAACCATCTGATTGTGAGGCTCAGTTTAGTAAACACAGTGAAAATGCACCTAGGATGAAACAGTAAGTTGAGCAAGAAAATATAACTGTAGACGGGAAATTAAAACTATTCAAGTTCCTTTAAATTATGAGTGGGAATTTGACACCCAGAATGTAATGGCTAGTGTTAAAGTTTAGTTGCAACTAGAATACAATATACAGCAAATCTACCACTTCATCTGTGCATACACACTTAAGACTGTTTTTCTAGGCTACTTCTTATTCTCTGTACAAGTCTTATCTTTTATCTTCTTATCTTACAGAATCAGTATATTCTTCATAAACCATGCTTTCTCTTCCTGTCTTCTGATTAAGAAATAAATACATGTAACATTTTCACTAAAAATTCGCCTGTAAAAGAGCCACCATGAGAAAGGTTTGGTATCACATATCAGGAATACACAGGGTATAGAACAGTACTTGTTTTAGATTGTAGATTCATATATTCACTTTCATATTTGACATATTTATATCTATTTATTGGGGCATCAAGGATACAGAAATTAAGAAATTAAATGTGAGCTCTGAAACTCTGATCAAAACATCAGTAACCAGTATTGTCTTCCAGATTATTGGTGTTTTAGCAGGTTCCTAGAACTTGGGACCAAGCAGAAAGTACAAACATGCAAAGGGTTCCTCTGCACACTGCACTCAGAGGAGGAAAACATTTCTGTACTTCCCTCCAGTCACAAGCTGAACAACAGAGAAAGAAAACATAGCTGAAGAAGTGTTCCTGCAACTTTCAGTGTAAAACCAAATGAACACCTGACTGTTGCCTAGACAGGTCTAAATAGTTCTCAGAAAGTTCACAGATGTGACCAAGATATGAAATCACAACAGCTTTTTCTAAGCTTTCCAGTGTAGGACCCCTGGCATGGGAGGGGAAAAGCACCATTTCCAGCTACCATCCCACGGTGCCTGGCATGGTTAACAGGGAGGTGTGAACTTTCCTGGGATGGGAAGGACTTGTGGCACTCACAGGCACCACGGGAACAATACCCTGGAAGAGCCATTAGGTCCTCCAGCCAGGGAACCCACCAGCTCTGGGCCCAGTTCTGCTCTGACAAGGAGTCCTGCCACATGCATGCATCATTTCCCTGAAAAATACACAGCTTTTCTGATGTTCTCCCTCAAACCCCTTCCCCCACCACCTCAGGTCCAGGTTTAAGTTTCACTTCTTCTGAAGGGCTTTCTTATATTCAGCTATCAAAGTCACATTGATGTGGTCCCTGCAACCCTGTGTGTTGAAGATAACATCTCCTTTGGGGGAAAGACTGAATATAGGGCAGATTTCATTAGTTCTTCCCTTACTTCTAAATTTGTATTTCAACACAGATGAAATACATAAAATGCCATTATTAAAATCATCCATTCACTCATAATTTTCAAAGCACATGATATCATGCAGTTGACATTACCCAGCTCAGTAGCACACTGACCCTGGTGAAGCATTTGACCTAAATTTAAAAAAACCCCAATGACTCTGTAGATTTTGCTATGCAATATTGCTCATTTATTTTGTTCAGTATCTACAGCAGTCACTTGGAGAAGGCTAGGGAGTTAGTATTATAGTATGGAAACAAGGCTTTCAAATTGCATCAAGCAATAGATAGAAAATTGAAGATTATTTAAATAATTACTTGTGTTTCACCCAGACTGAGAAATTAAAAATACTTTCTCTTGGTTTTATTTGTGACTTTTATCAGTGGCTAGAGACTGAAGTATCAAAGTTGCAAATATTGAATAGATTCTATTTTGAACACAAAGCTTTGTAATTAATTGATTAGTGGATTAATTAAAGCCTGGGATTAACACTGCAATGAAAAACCACAAAAATTATAAAAAATCTGTATGTACAAGACACACTTGTTTTCATTTTTCTGTGAAGTATGTAAGAGCTTTCTCTACCACAAAAAGACATCATAATCTCAGTCCTGAGACAGACTCTATAACAACTGGTAACACAGATCCTGTCCTCCCTCCCTGCAAGGGTGAGGTCCCAACTGTTGTGATGCAATGCGAATTCTTAAGAGACTTTTATTTCATATTACAATTCTATTTCTAGGAAGATACATCCACTGACTCCAAGAAAAATATGTCAGGACATGAAGCAACTAAGCAAAAAGAACTTAATTTAGTGAACAAAGAAAATGAGACGGAAGGAAAACCTGGTTTGGTTCCTTCTTTCATTTCATCTGAAACTGCAACATCTATTTTAACACATACCCTCTTTGGAATTCAGTAAGAGCTTCTACTGCCTTGACAGTCTGTACTCATAACAATCTTCTACATCAACTGCAATATAAAGTTAACAATTTACACTATTTTGAAATTACATAGGGACTGCTTTAGAATTAATTTTAATAAATTAATTCAAAAGACAAATTTTCAAGCTGTCATTGGATTCAATATTGACAAAAGTTTTAAAGCTGACTACTAATAATCCATAACAGCCTAAAATTTGTGACCAAGCAGAAAACAGCATTTTTAAGCTAGAACAGAAATATGCTATCTAATAGAAAAAGAAATTATATATACTAGTTAAGTCTCCCATAAGAATCTTCCCCTCAGTCTCAACCTATCATATTTTTAGATAAAATGTTTTAGAAATCCAAGTACCAAAGTTACTCAAAACAATTCTGAAGGACCCGGCAGTCAAGCGAAGGTCAGTGAAAGCTGTAGAACAAGTTCTGGTGTGTGTGTGGTGCAGTTCAGTGTCAAAGGTGATAACATCTTTCACCCCACAGCTCAAATTTTTCTAAGGGTTAGCAGAGCAATGCCTTAGCTTGTTTTATTGTGTTAAAAGAAAACAGATTCCCACGGCAATAATTTTTTCTATTAATTCATCTGCTTAAAACCATCATTTTTGAAATGAAGGTCACCATGTAGGCACGAATCGCACTGAAGTCAATGGGAAAAGCAGATAGAAAACCAGGCCACTGAGCTCCTTGAGGTTACAGCTCTGCAACCCAGAAATACGTTTTGCTGTGGGGGTGATACCACAAGAGGTTCTCAAGTATGAATAAAGAACAGGAAAACACTTCCCAGTGACCTCGGATGGGTGACAGTGTGTGCTGATTTTAAGAACTGTTACTGATTTCATAGAGATAATTGTGTGTTCACGAGTAAATAAAACAGTGCCATGTCTCAGCAGGGAGATAATTTTGTTTTCTGAGTCTGAAGTAGGAATATATATGCACCAAACTCAATGTGTTGGGCTGATGGATGGTAAATAATGGATGGTTTGCTAACTATAACAGCCCTCAAAGTTCTTTGATAATGCCTGGCTTACCAAACCAAAATGTTGACAAGATACAAATTATCACTCAAGGAAAAAAAAACCCCGATATTCCTCACTCCATACTTAGCCTCATATACATCAGGCCATGCACTCGCATTTTACTCAAAAACTATTAAAAACCAACTTCAGCATTGACAGCAGCAGACATTATCCTCACAATAACAAAAGACTTAGACCATAATTGATGCTACTGGAACCACAGCTGGTAAACCAAAAAGGACGCAAAGCAAAATATTTTTAGACATTAGCACACACTGCAAGCTCTTGGCATATTCATCACAGATAGCCTGTGAATCATTACCCTGGTTTTGACAGCTATCTCATTACACTGCCAGGCTACAGGCTAAAACTCCCTGTGCATGATAAAACCAGGCCATGAAGAAAGCCTTCGTAAAATTCAGTAAACTACTGGGGGGAGTTTTCCAGTATAACTAATAATGAAGTTAAGATATGAAAGAGACTTGACAAAAATATGTTTTATCTTCTTTAGAAAGTGAAATCAAATCTACAGATCTTTTAATCTTAAACTGAATTCTAACATGTCTTTGTTAGCCATTTCTCATCACGCTGTAACCCAGCTCAGTGAGTTCCCATTCATACACCCACCCCTCCATGCAACGGAAAAACTGAGCAGTACGGGAGATCCGCTCCAACCGTTCCCTTCCTCAACTCACCTTGGAGTGGTCTCTCCACCCAGGAACTTCCAGCTGAGCTTTCACATTTGATTCTCTGTGTAAAACCCAAATGTACTTCAATAGCCACAAGTACACCAACAACCCAAATGACAGCAAAGTTATAAACACATGAATTTATACTGCAGGACAGAGCTGTCCATGATAATTTAGGTGTGCAAGAAAAACTTACATTTCCATCCCCCACCAAAAAAAACTCTAAACCCTATTATACTATTTTTGAGCAACCAAGGAGATCTGCAACTCAAATAAAACATGTTAATTAATTCAGTGCTTGAACATGTCCTCTGTAAACCTTCTGTTGTCCCACATGGGTTTTCACACCTATCAGTTCCCTGGCCAAGCGCCTCACGCTGAGATAAAGAACACACCAGAAGAAACAACACCTGGCTGAGGCTGGGGTTTTTCCATGTCAGGTGCTGCCTACACAGGGTAAGCCAGCACTGAAACCCGTCCCACCGGCTGCAGGAGGGGACAGACCCATGTTCCAAATGCCACTTTAATCCCAGCAAGGTTGGTATTTTTCAGTTGCACTGACTCCACGTTAAAAGAGAAACAAGCACAGTTTTGAACATTCCAGGGCACATAAACACAAGGGATTTTTTCACTCTAAAGAGAGCTGTAAATCATTGCTGTGTAATATTGATGGCAACTGTAATTTACTGACAGCTCTACTGCATTTCTCATTGTGTTATCTGAGATTTCACCTTTTTAATGTGCTCCCATCCATTGGAGGGCAGTTCCAAGAGCTGTAAACTGTGTCACCCTAACAGCAAGAAACAGCATTTTCCTGTCTGTAAAGAACAGTCAGAAAAGGAAGACAAAAGGAAGACCTTGTATGAACTTACACAAACTAAAAAAACAATATTAGAGGTGGGATATTATGTAACAAAGAATACATTTACCAGCCAAGGAATCTACAGAACAGCAGATCGCCGCCACTACTCTTAGAACAAATCTCCAGAAAAAAAAAAATCTGGAAAATCTTTAGTCAACCTCATGCTTTCAAGTAACCTCAACAACGAAATTATATGCCAGTCTTTCTCATGGGAGTTTATTATTCAAGTGACATGAATAGTTTTAAATAAGCCTCCACAGTTAAATGGGTTATTCACAGGTGAGATGACTGGGACTAAGTTCACTGAAATGAAAATTAGTTCAGAAAAGTAACTGAAGTACAAAATAGATTTCAACTTGGAAGTCATGGTGAAGACCTACAGCTTGCAGAGCAAAAAGACCAGGGTAAGAGCCAAGAAAAGAAACAGAAATGGAGAACTCAGACACTGATCTGAGGTGAGACAGCAAAGCAGGGAAACCAAGGGAAGAGGGAAATTGAGAGAAAAAATGGGCTGAATTCTACCAGGGCATGAGTCCAGATTTTTGTGACTATGCAAGTAAAATTATATAAAATTTAGCAATAATCTGTTGATTTAAAAATATTTTAGGAATTTAAAAATATTTCTTAATGTTCTTATTCAGGACTCTCTCTAAAACTCAGTGTGTTGCAAATCAGTATTTTCCTTGCAAAATCTGAAACCCAAACCTGTGAGCACCATGAAAAGACCTCAGTCCAGCCTTACAGTCCAGTCTAAGACAAACACATTAGCACTCTACAATAAAGATTGTAAAGTAATTTTTGTTGACAGCCTGCATTTAATTTTTTCCAGTTTCCTAATGAAGTAACAAGACTAGGTATGTTGCCAGCTTAACTGCTAATGTGTTTACTTTACTTCTGAAGAAGGGGAGTGGAGCTATTATATCGCAGGTGAAAAACAAAGCCTTCAGCTTTGCTTAACCTGAACTAGAACTCCATATATTACAGCAGCTTTTTCTGGTAACAATGAACAATCCATCAAAGAACATAACCTAAAGCTTTCTTGTGCTACATTTGACTATAATGGAAACAGTGAATGCCAGATGGCCTTTTCATTGTCTCCTGATCTGGAGAAGCTGCTAACAAGCGCACCTTTCAGAAGTGAATTTTTGAAGTTAGCTATCCATCTCAGTACACAGACAGCAGACAGCACCCACTGTAAAGTACACTGTTTAAAATTATTACCTGTGTAAAAATAATCTGCTCAGCATTCCATCTGCTTTCCACCAGTTTCCCTATTCCATGCACTTTTATTGCTCCACCTATTGCAATACCTTATAACCAACCCGGTTATTTCTTAAGAGGCACTGACTCGTGCACTTTGTCTTCTACCTTTGAATTTAAAACTGTGGGTTTGGATCCCAACCAACCACATGTACATTATTGCACATTGCTACATTTGCTCTGGAAACAGAACGATCAAAATGCCATGACAGTATAGAGGGTATGTAGACAGTCACATGTATTTGGTCATCAATGCATATACAATGTGTGGGGCTTTTTCCAGTAAAAAAAACAAACCCCCTTACTTACCAAGGGACAGAGCAGACCTTCTAGCATGTCTCACTAGTTCACGACCCATCTACATAGTTTCAGTTTACAAAGTTTCTTTGTACTACTGTTTCAAAAGTTTCTCTGTGCTACTTTTTACAACTGCCGCGTGAGAAATTAACTGTATTTTCATATTGCGAGGATTATGATATACACGTCCAGGTTACATGCCAGGTGGGGCACAGCTGCAGGTACACGGCTGCTGGGCTGGGACAGGCTGTGGGGCTGCAGCCCCTCGCCTACGCACACAGGGGCACACGGCGTTAGCGACAGTGGACCAGGAGGTGTGTTGGCTCTGCGGACACCGCCGGGCTGCGGGCACCCCCGGCAAACCTTCGCTAACCCCGGCAGGAGCCCCCCAGCTCCCCTCCCGCGGCCCTCCCCGTGCCCCGGCTGTCCCTGCCCTTCCCCGGCCCAGCGGGCCCGGGCTTACCGCGAGCCTCGGCGGGAGCAGCAGCAGCAGCAGCGCGGCCAGGCTGAGGAGGAGGCGGCGGAGCGGCTCCATCGCTGCACCGCGGGGCNAGTCGCCAGACCGGGGGCCCGAGAGCAGCCAGAGATGTCCGCGGCTTCGCGTTGCTGCCGGAGCCTCCTCGTTCGTGTGAGCCCCGACCGAGCCGCCGCCCGCTCCGGGGCTTGGCTGGCAGCCCCATGGGGAACCGCGGGGTGCGGTGGCAGCTGGCTACTGCTGCTTTGTTTTTATAAAAAAAATACCTAAATCCAGGCAGCACCGGTCAGTCGCCTCCCTCCCCCACCACCCTGCCCAGAATAATTGGGTGGTCAGGCGTTGGAAGGGGCTGCCCAAGAGAGGTGGTGGAGTCACCGTACCTGGAGGTGTTTGAGGCATCTGGATCTGGCACTGAGTGATATTTAATGGTTTGGGGGCTACAGTGGCAGTGCTGGGTAGACGGTTGGACTTGATGATCTTAAAGGTCTCTTCCAGCCTTGATGACTCTGTTATTCTTGTTTTCCTACTGATTTTGTATTTTCGGAAGAGATCATGCCAAATGTATTCGGCATAGCTCCTGCCTTTGGCAGACTCCATTAACCCTGTGCCTTGCAAGGCCTTAAATAAATGCACAAAAAGCCCCAACATGCCTCTTTGAACCAAAAAAACAGGCCCAGGCTTCTCTGAACAGATAAAAATAAACACAAAAAGTATTGAACTAAATGGAAGAAGCTTTAAACAGAAGAGAGTAAATTTAGAGTGCCTGGCAAAGGTCCAGTGTTCAGCCACCTATTTATATAACAAAGCCACTTTGTCCTTGTACATATTGTTTGCTTTTTAACAGTGGTATCACTAATGGAGCTGCAGGGCACATGGAGTTCTGGGCATGCCATATGCACACATGAGCTCCCACAGTGAGCGTGCCTTTGATGGTGGGCAGGAGATGTAATAATCACCCAGAATCACGGAATATCCTGTCCTGGAAGGGACCGAGGATCATCAAGTTCAACTCCTGCACAGGACACCCCAACAATCCCACCCAGTGCTTCAGAGCCTTGTCCAAATGACGACCTGACCTGTAAGTCTGAATACATAAAAATATGCTGGAGCTACAAACCACAATGTGATTCCAGTTCTCTGATGCATTTTTTTATGGTGGCCTTGACATTTAAGAATTTGTGCCATGCAAGTACAAGCAAACCCCTAAACACACTGTGTGTGCTGTGGCAGCAGCACCCTGGTACATTAGAGGAGGAATTTATCAGTTGCTGTATAAATACTGTAGTGTGTCAGATCCAAGCTGGAGTTATTTCACATGAATGTCTCCCATTGCCTCAGAGGAGATTAAAAAAAAAAACAAACTAAAACCAGCTGAGGTAGGAGGGGAGCCGAGTGTTGGTGAGCACCCTCAGCTCACAGCTGCTCCCCTCAGGAACCACCTCAGCAGCCGCTCTGCCGGGGCAGAACTGACCAGGGCCTCAGCTTTTATAATTGTAATACCGAGCCATATTTCTTCACAGCAACAAAGCGCTAGAGCAAACTAGTAAGAGAAGAGTGCTACTGTTCCTGAAAAGGCGAAAGGCTGCCTCACACGACGGAGGGCGACACGAAACCACCGCACTCCCTCACACCCTCAGCTTGACCTACCCGTACCGCCCCGCCCGCTGCCCTCAGGAGACCCCGCCCACCCTCGCGCGCAACAGCACCCGGACCAGCACGTGCCCCCGAATTCCAATTCTATTGGGCGAGACGAGGAGGGCAGGGCTAGCCCCTCTATAAAAAACAGTGCGGCGGAAGCTGGGCCTTTCTTTTGGCGCGGGCGGCGAGGTGAGCGGGCTGGCGGTGTCGGACTGGAGCGGGTGGGCGAGCGGTGAGGCCGGGCCGCGGTGATGTCTCTTGACACGTGTTAGACTGCTGACATACATGAAGCAAAACTACTGCTGAGCGCCCCGGCTGCGTCCACCCTGCGGGGCGGCCGGGGTGTAACCGCACCAATAACCTCCCTTTACTCTCGGTGTTTTGCAGGGCCCGTGCGGCGGCCGGGAGCGGCGGTCAATAAAGCCTGTGTCACCCAGAACGTGTCCGGCTGGTTCTTCCGCGCGTGCCGCACTGCCTTTGACCCGGCGGGGCCCGCCTGGCGCCGCCGGCCAAGCAGCGGTGCTACAGCGAAGCGCTTGTTCATAACTGGCGCTGCTCGGCCCCACCCGGGCGGCGCTTTTAAAAGCAAGTGACATTTGTTTGCGAGCGTGTGTCACCCTCGGGGGGCGGGGGAGCCTGCCCGATCCTGCTGCCTCCTCCTGCAAGGGGAGCCCGTTCCCGGCCGGAGGGCGGTGCCAGGGCCGAAGCAGAGCCGGGTCACTCATCGCTTATACATGTGACTGAACCTGCCGAGGCAACGGCTGTAGTTTTCCTTCAGGAGTTCAGGATTAAGGAGTTTAAAAAAAGGAACAAACGTCCTGAGATTCCTGCCTAGCTGTTGCAGGAGTAGAGCCGCTGGGTGAACCAGCTTGGAGGCAGAAATGCATCCAGGGATGGGGGTCATTCTGCACGTGGTGCAAAACAATAGACTGCCGTGACTCAGCTGCAGCTTTTTAAAGGGCCACTCTTTTATACATGTTAATAGCGGGAGGTCCAGCATTTTCTGTCAGTACAGAAGATTTCTAACCACACAGGACTAGATATACAGGAATAGGGCAGAATCTAGGCAGACCAAGGGGTCATTGAGCTCCCAGAGGTTCTCCCAGTGACAGAACTGGATGTGGCACTACACAGTGTCAGCTCTGTTCTGTAACTGCTGGTAATCCTTTCAAAGTTTTACGAGGTATGCAGACATGTTCTTGAAGCATATTCCTCATGAATGCTGACTGCTGTGGTGAGCCTTAGTTCCATGGCTTTTCCTCCAGAGCTCAGCATTGGTTAGCCCTGAAACTGCCATGCCACGACCACCAAGTACATATAATGTGCTGCAAAGCATATGGCACACTCCCATTAGGAAGCTGCCTTTCTAATGAAGTTTCTAAAACAACTTGTCCTAGATAGTGGCTAAATGCTGTAAAAATAACATCTACTGAATGGTTTGACAGGGGATAAATTTATTTAATAAAACAAAGCAAGCAGATTGTAGTTACCCACAGTTTATGAAGTGCAGTATGACAATCTTGTGTAGTAAGTCTAAATCTGTTTACACATTAGTGCATCTAGTCTTTTGACTTCAGTTATTGCACATAGAAATTAACTCATATAAAAGACCTGCGTACAAGACATGCAGACTTCATGAAAGGCAAATAATGCCTACAAAATCAGCAAACCCCAGAATATACACAGCCTGGAATGGTCAAGGAGGAGTTCCGGTAACAAATATAACTACTAATATTTCAATTAAAGGTAACCAAAATAGGTGTTCAAATATAGAATTAATTTTAAATATATTAAATGCTTTTGTTTCAGGCAAGGTGCTGTTTAAAAAACCTTCAATATAATAGCTTCATTTAGAGATGGTAAATCAAGTTATAAATGGAAATTTTGATTTACATCAAATGTGACAACACAACGTACAAAAAATTTCTTAAAAAATTACTTGGAAGAAAAAAAAGAAAATCATGTTATAAAAGGAGAGCCAAAACTCCCCTTCTTTGTAAACTAAAACATTTTCTGACATCCATGAACAGTTGGCAACACTGAGTATCAGAAAAATATTAAGTGTTAAGGAGTGGATATGTAGTGTTCAAACCTTGAATTTACTGCATACATTTAGCCTTGATTCATTACACCTGACAAATAAAAGGCAATTCCCCATTCCCCTTTAGTTTTGGCCACTAATTAGCAGAAAGAGTCTTTAATCATGATCAGCTCAAACAACTGCAATGTTCAAATTCCTATGCCATAAAGTCCAAGAAACCAATGCATGGGGGTCAAAATCTGTCAGCCACAGCTGCTTCCACAAGCACCAGGTGCTGTCGTGTCTGGGGCTGTAACTGAGGATCTGGGCCCATGCCTTGGGTGTAAACACAGTGCAATGGAAAAGACTCAGCAACAAACTCCTGTCAGAAAGAACTGGGTGTTTCATCACAGCAAGAGGCTCTATACACAGGTCACTACTCCTGGAGATGTGCAGTGTTGACACTTGGTGTGTGTGCTCATGTCTCTCTAAACATTCAGAATTAATCAGGAACCAAGGTGATTGTACCTCACTATAAGGCGGCTTGCTATGGTTTGGTCGCATGGCTTTACCAATTTTTTTTTCCTAATTTACAAAAATCTGACAGTCCCACCTTCACTGATAGTTGTGTGTTTTATGGCTAATTGCTTCCCAAAAAAAGCACAAGTTCTGTATGAAAAAAGTAATGTGTATACAGCACATTGAATGACAATATTACCTATACATCCAATTTACATTCTTTTATCCTGAAAGCATTTTATATTTCGATTGCTTGACACAAGCTATTGACTGCAGAAGTGAAAGAACATAAAACAGTTCATTCTACACCTCCAACTGCCTGAGAAAGAAAAATATTCTTCCAGTTTTATAAATTCATTCCTTATTTAGGATTTTTTCCATTTGGCACGCAGTTCCTTTGCTGCCAAACAACTTTTCAATGCTTTAATGCACATTAACATAGCATGAAAACAAACTGAACAAAAGGTGCATCAACAAGCTCCTTGATCTGTTACATTTGAGTTCCTCCTCCCTCCCCACAAAGAACAGGTCACCTCAGCCTCCCAGTTAAAATCTTGATGACAGCCAGTACAAAAATAAATCAACAGCTTAATGGAATGGAACTTCATGTAGCTGAAGTACACGGGAACAATAACCAGGCAAGTGAGCACACAGGAATGGGGAAAGGCAGTCCTTGGGAGGGGGGAGAGTGGCACAAGTTAAGGACGAGAACTACAGCACAGTTTATAAAACCATGAGAGTAACTTTTATAATACTGTAAACTGCAAGAGTCTTCACATGTCATGGTTGATCAGAGGCCTCCGTGCTCAGATCTTGAGGAGGGCATGTGGAGGAGCGGGGATCCATGGCTGAGTGCATTAAAGGAATATAGACATCATCCATGTTTGGCATGACAAAGATTTTCTGGGAAAAAGATGCAATGAAATGAAGTTACATTACATATGTCACTTGAAACCTTAGTTTTCCAATTTTAGTTTAAAAAAATGCAAGACATTTAGAGAGAAAAGGTTCTCAAGCTCAGCATTGCTTGAGTCAGTGCAGTGCCTGTTAACTGAAACCATTTTGTTGTGTTACAGTTGTAAATGAAACTCAGAAATATTAATATTTCATTAAATTAAGATGGCACTACAGGAAACATCACCAGCTTTTTCTAACTGCTTTCTCAGCTCTTACCCATCCATATACTTTCAAAATGCACTTTTAGTAAAAAAGACTGATTTTGATTTCTGGTTGATTGTATACATTGGGGTCCAGAATCAAGCTGGTCACTATTCCTATCCAACATGTATTTGGAGTGGGCTTCTTCCTTTTAGCACTATGGTCAACGTGATTTTTTAAAAATTACTTTAAATGAAGTAGTAAGAGGAAGTAGTGCCTTATCTGTTCTTAATTTTAGGCAACAGTTTGCCCCCCTATTATCTAAAAACATACAGGATCATGTTCTTATTTGAGTACTACAAATTTTACCATGCTGCTTACTTCAAAGAAGTGTCATTTTCATCTCTAAAACAGATTTCCACCCACGTCTACGTGAGTCTTGAGACCATCCCAGCAGTCAAGTTTCAGCTGAGTTCTTAATATCCATCCCACTGGCCAGAAGCAGCAGAGGACATGACCAGTTATAAATGAAATAGGGGACAAGTGAAAATTAAACACCCCACCCCTTTAATTGACCAAAACTATCAACAATGAAAGGAGAATGTAAAGGAAACACACCTGGAACTCTTGTTCCAGTTTCCTTGCTATCCAGTCTGTTACATGAACCAGAGTCACTTCTCTCTCACCAAGTTTTGGCCGTGCTTTTAACTCCAGGTAGGGAGGCCTTCGGAAGCCGTACCTTGGGGGAGAACATAGAGCAGGATTTATTACAGACACCCCAACAAAATAAGTACTTAAACCTGTAACAATCTGCTCTCAATAACAGTTCCTACCTCAGTTACAACTAATTTGTACTGCACCTTGCCCAGAACCCACTAGAGCCAGGCTTTATCTTTTTTCTTAGCTGCAACCCCTCGTGTAGCATTGCCCAGCTCTGCTCCGAGCTCCTCTTACCATATTCTGTCAGTGGGTGGAGGTGGAATGTTAATCACTAGTGTTCCTCTGCACTCCTGTACTTCAACTGTTAGCAGCAATGGAGTATTGGAGACCTCTTCAATTTTTTTCTTAATAAACTCAGTCTCTGTTGCTTTCTGAAAGTATTTTGACTTCGTAATTTTATCCACAATTCTCATGATTTTACTTGTCCGATGTCCTCCAACATACCTTTATATAGAGAATAGAAAAAGGACGTAAAGATAATTTTCTTAAACCTATTAGCTAAGACAGACATGGATTTTCTATTAAATCATTAAAGTTTTTGATATAAAAATTCTGAACAGATACGTGGCCAAGCAGTACATCCCAGGGCCTGCATCCAGCAGCTGTATTCTGTCAGCTGCAAGTGTCTGGCAGAAACTCTGTTCAGTCTGAACACTCCTTCCCAGATGGCATTGGAAACAACCTTTTTAAAACTGCAAATACACTTAAGACCATTAATGCCAGCAAGCTGGCATGAGAAGTGACAACCTGCCTACTACCATTCAAAAAAAATTGTCAAGACACTGATGCACCAAGATGTGCACAAATCATCAGCATAAAAGGCCCAACCATTGTGTCTAATTATTTAGCTCTGTGTGCTGAACAAAAATGTTTAAGGTACTGTAGCATTTATGAGTATAAGGATGCTGAAAAAGAAGAGGAAAACAGTTTTGGAGTGGGTGGAATGATATTCCAAAAATGGTTAACTACGTCTGCAGAAAGTGGGCTTTTCCTGGCAATTGTGTCAGACAGCATTCCTGGCTTTTGAAACAGATGCTTTAAGGGCTGAATATGTTTTTCTTACCCCTAGCTCACATTGGAAATACACACTCCAAAAATAGCACTTTGGTATTTTCCATACACTATATCATGCCTAATTGTGGCTCTTGGTGTTATGTAGCAGAGATAACCTTCCTAAGGAAATGACATTTTCCTATCCAGGGAAAAAATAAAATTATTCTTACATAAACTTTTACAGTTTTGTCCTTAACACAACATAAGACAAAAAACTGTTCGGCTGATATAAGAAGGGAAAATAAATTTTGACTTTGGGATTTTATACTAGCTGTATCTTTACCCAGAGAAAGTAGTTATTCTCCCATCAGATTCTATAGTGGTAGTAATGCAGATTTTTAATAGGTGTAAGAATTTTTTTTCAGCATTTTACATTAAGATTCTTCATTCTCCCTCTTTGTCCTCTTGATAAAAGATTCTTTATATGATCTATGAATTTCAAAAAGATATGAAATGCATAAATTGCAGCAATTCAAACAACTATTGACACAATTTTCAAAAGTGTTCAGGAGTAAAATACTAAAATTCTCTGGAACATTTTGAATAAGTCATGAGTCTGCTGGTATATTCACTGTAAAAATCACTTAGATATGTTCAGACATAGAAAACATTGTGATTGTCTCAGATATTCTGGGTTCAGACATTCAACTTTCTCACTGCATGGCATAATTGCAATCAGATGCAGAAAGCAAAAAAATCAGAGCCGCAGCCAAAACAAGGAATGATGTGGCATCACTGATGTTGGGAAATTTTCTTTGAAATCCATGCACAGCATCAGAGGGCAGTATTGCACAGCCCAGACACGGGAGGTTCTCAAGCAAAAAAAAAGAAAAACTGAGCAAGAAAAACAGGCTTGAGTAACAGTTGTTTTCATAAAGAAAAGAA
Source organism: Peucedramus taeniatus (assembly GCA_013400575.1). NCBI lineage: Eukaryota > Metazoa > Chordata > Aves > Passeriformes > Fringillidae > Peucedramus > Peucedramus taeniatus. The sequence goes on from WBNO01029796.1 coordinate 160,830, forward strand.
AACGGAATGCTGGAAATAAGGGATGGGCAGGATCAGCGTAGGGGTAATACTGCATAGAGAGGGTTTCAAGTTTCCACACAAAATCCTGTTCTTGGCACTGCTACCAGGGAGGACACACTGGGGAAGGTCCCCAGAGCTTCTCTGGCCTCCCAGCAATCCAGCAGAGGAGGGACTGAGAGGTGCCCAGGGCAGCTGGGAGAAGGACCTGCAGGGCTGGGGTGAACAGGGCTCCACTGCTGCCCTCTGCCCTGGAAAGGGGTGACTGGGCTGCTTCATTGCTTGGACAGACTCACACCCTGCCATTCTGGGGGACCAAGAGCATCACAAGACTGGCACCAGCTATCAGGTGTGGGGGGAGGGAAGGAATAACAACCAGCTCACCCTTCTGCTCCTGGGGTCACCTGCTTCTCTCCTGCCAGCTCAGGAGCATCATCTTCCTCCGAAGAGCCAGCGCTGGAGGATTCCTCATCACTGTCTGCAAGACAATACGCCCTTGGCCTGAAACTGAAACAATGCAATTTCCAGGTCAAATGTAATATCCTTTAATAGCTATTCATCCTGTACAGCTTTGGCTGACGTTACAGGTTTCTGAACTGTCCCCTCCCCTCTTTTATAAATGCTATCTAAAAGAACAAAACCAAAACCACTCTGAAACCAGTCTGGCAGAACCAGCTTCCAGAACAGAAATCTCTTTTCCCCAGTGGAACATAATCCTTCATGAAAGAGGCTGGCATAGGGGTGGCTATTATACATACTCAAATCAGATGTGGAGATTATTCAAAAAACATCTGGAAGCATCTCTGTTGTTGCTCATGGTTTTTTCTGAGTTGAGCAGAATTAGGGTTGGACAAACCATTTTGTTTGAATGTCATGGGGAAAAAAGTGAAGTAATAAACAAATGTTGCCCTTTGGGTACAAAATACCACACAGTAGTGACTAATTCCTAGACTTGAACTGTGGAAGATTTTATGTACACAAGCACCAGAAAAGTTTCAAATCTTTTAAACGGATTTAAATGAGAGAAGGATACAGTGGATATACTTCAGAATTAACAGATCTTTACTGAATGCAAGAGCTTGAAACAGTTACACAACACAGGCTTCAATAGCATATGGCTTTAGCCCTAGGGACTATACCCAGGAATATAATACTCTACAGCATGTTCAGAATACACTTTATAGCTGTGTTCTTCTTCCTTTTTGTGTGTGTGTGTCTTCTTGGAAATGTATTTGAAGCATTAATAACCTCAGACAAGGCATGGACTGAGGCTACTGCCTGTTATTCTGTACACAGAACAAACTGGTAGTTGCTGCATGAAGTCCTAATGTAAAGGGACAGTTCAGGTGCAGCTCAGAGTGCACAAGACTCCTTTCCCACTGGAGCAGTAATCCCAGGACCTGTCCACACTGAAGCATTTCCTACCCAGGCTGTGGAATCAGAATTGCAAACCTCTTCCTATCCAGAGCAGCTTTTTGTACCTGCAGAGGACTGAAGGAGCAAACCAAACTGAGCCACCTCCCTGAGGATGTGGGGGTGGTGGGTGGTGCCTGTCACTGGCCCAAATAGCAATGCTGGGGCTGTTCTTCACAAAAATTCACGTTTTTAGGTCAGATTCAAACTGCACATTTTCTACCAGGGTGTGACCTCACTTCTCCTTCCTGTGCATGTTTTAGCATCCAGCTCAAATCATGCTCAGGGCATCCTCAGGTTTTTCAAAGGTGTCACCTTCTCAGAAAAAGGTGGTTTATTTCCTAGTTGAAGGGATCCTCTGAAGTGCCTCACAAGCACCAAGTGGTTCAAACCACAGGATTTCCTCGCATTAAACAAAGCAACAATAAATAAGCTTGAGTGAGATTCCAGGGGAGCTCTGTATACAATGGACCATTTATATGACACAAACATTGGCAGAAAAAAAATCACTTTGGAACTACTGTATTGTTCCTGTAAAGATTGCTCAATATTTTATGAATTGCCATTTGTCAGTTTGTTTTTATGTGTTTCAACAAAGCCAAAAGGACTGATGGGTTAAGAAGCTGCAGTAACTTTGGGTTAACCTGCCTGCTTTTGCCTCAACTCCTGTTTAGCAGCATCTGCAATGTATTACTTTTATAAAATTGGCAATTAAATAGTTTCCTACCCTTTCTGAGAGCAGCATTTTCCTGAGAGGGCATGCAAGACAGCATTACCAGACTGTGTCTCAGCACACTTCACTTCTATCTCAAACAGCAAGTGCAACAGTGACCCATTTGTCTTGCTTTACACTGACAACAGCCACAGACAGTTAAACCCCAGAGCTGTTCCCCCCATCTCCTCCCTCTGGATGAGTAGGTGCCTTTCTCACATCACTTTGTGGTTACTGCATCTCAAGAGATGGTTTGTTCTGAGCTCATAAGGGCCAGAAATGAGCTCAGCACCCAACACCCATCACTTACTGACAACGTGACCGTGGATGCAAACACATGCAGAGTAATTTGATTTGTCACAGCAATTGTCAACTGATAATTTAAAAAGCCAGTATAATTAAAATTAACTACCACATTGGAAGGCATAGATGAGAATCAAACTGTTCTATACTTTTCAGTCCTTAATTTATTTAACATCCATTTTGTTTAAGGGAAAAAGACAAACAAGCAACGAGAAAACCCTCATCCAAACTAGAATATATTAGACTGTTCTTTATGTAAAGCTGCTGCCTGGCCCTGAGCTTTGAAACATCCCAGCCCTGTGCAGGGAGCAATGCAGTTAATGCTGATACCTTCAAGTAACTGGTTGCTTGGCTACAGGCACTTAAATCTGCCTTGCTGGGGGCCTATTGCTCAGCCAGCAGCAACCTGATTTTTAAATATGAATCAGAGTGTTCACTAATTATTTCTGAGGCTGTTCCTGCACTGAACAGATATGAAAATATACAAAGAAAATCCTAAAGGGGTGGGGAAGAAAAGCAAGAATTTGATTTGTATAGACATTTCCTCCTCTATCCCCCATTTTTTGGGCAGGCAGGATTAAAGGGATTTTGAAAAATTCACACCTACCAGTTACAGTGATGTAAATTCAGAAATATTTATTTCAAACAGTGACAATGAGAATCTAGGTCGATTTTAAATCCTCTGAATTTCTACCAGTATATGAGATCATTCAGCCATTAGTTTTTTTCACTTTTATTTTTTTGTCATGACTGCACTGAAATATAGTGCTGCTGTAAGTATTACTTCAAGGTATCTCAGAATAAATGGTCAGAGCTATGACATAAGTATACAAAACATCTACCATCTTAATTGTGAAAGCCCATACCATTTTGTTCATAGCTAAACAAATGGCCAGATTTAGAGACTATTTTCTTGATTTGTAGGCAGTGGTTGTACATTAAATCAGAGATCACCTACTGTTCAGGGCCTGCACATTTCTTAAGTACAAAGAGTATACAGCACAAAAAAAAAAAAAATGGACCTCAGAGCTGGGAGTGAATCCATCCAGGGATGGATATTTGATAAGTGCCACTCACTAGGTTAATACAAAAGGACTGATGGATGACATTCAAACATGGCCAAAATGAGAAGGAAAGCACAAATACAAAGGAGGTAAGTTACTGTATGGTGTCTGCTAATTAGTTCATGTACATAAGGCATTTCACTTAGGCATAGCAGGCAAACAGAAGATGGCTATGAGGAAAAACAGAGACTAAAGCAGGGATGTGATTACTCCCACAATGCAATAAAGCTTTTGAAAAAGTCTTTACATAACAATTAGAGCCTGTTTACCTTCCACATTGTTTACTACTCCATGGTTTCCAGCTGCAGCTGTACCATGCTGCAGTAGTCTGTTACACCTGTCTCTCTCTATTTCTGCATGTGTGTATCTCCAGTACTTGAGTTTTATCTGACTAAACCTCAAATCAAGCATAAGACAAAACTAAATTTTAGTCACAGGACATTTTAAAACCTACCTGAAATATATATATATAAAATAATTGTACCACGGAAACCTTTTATTAAAATTATTATCAATAGCATAACCAAACAATAAAGTTGCACAGAAAAGCCATGTTCCACACCCACTTGTATGAAACACTCCTAAAACCCCTTTCAATCTACTGCAGAGCCAGAGCTGCAAATACACAAGGAAAATCCCAGCTTTTCACAGTGAAAGCACCATTGCCATCCCTTACCCTTCCCTGCCGATCTCGCCAACCTTAAACGCTTCCCCAAGCGGCTCTTTACCAAGTTTGGTCAAGTTCATCTTGGTCTCCAGGGTCATTAGAAAAGATCCATTGTAGGACATTTCCAAATCAACCCACAGTCCTAAAATAAACAACAGAAAAGATGTCACTTGAGGAGCAATCACAAAGCAAGCTTTCTGATCACATTAAGCTCATGGAACAAAGCCAGATATAAATCCAAGCCACGCTGAAAGAGAGCAGTGAGTGTAGCTAATGGTCTAAAAAAAATACTGTGATTTACACACACCTAAACTGCTTAAGAGATGTGAAATGAGATAAAGGAAATAGAATACCATCAGGGATTCACTTCAAAACTATTTACAGCATTGCTCCAAGCCAAGCAGTAATGGGGACACTCCTCTGCATCACTGATGCTGTCCAAGTGAAGCACAACTTGAAATCCCAGAGCAATATTGCCTCTCTCACATCACAACCTACTGCCCCTTGTTTTGCCAGTGATGTATTGAAGATCTATGACAAGGTTCCCTCAGTAACTGAGCTACAGGCATTCTTTTATGATTCAGTGCAAACAGGGTCATTATTTAGACAATTCTAGATGTGCAGTATTAAGTTAAATTTTATTGTCTGTGCAAACTATTTGCTTTTTGCAATCTCCAAAAGAATTGTCTTGGAAATACCTTAAGATTAGCTCAAGCCTTTTAAGTGACACCCTGCACCAAAGCTGTAGGATTTGTCATCCAGACATTAGAAAACAGAAGCCACTAAACACAGATTATACTTCTTCCTTTTCCAGATATTGCAGCTGCACAAAACGTTCCCTCACCAGTACCTGGCACATCAACCACTGACCCATTCCACTTTTATTTACTTACTTGGAATAAATTAATGGTGAATAAAACTGAAACCAGGATAAATGTTAACTACTCTTTGTGTTTTATTGTTCTAGAAAAGTCACACTTTATCAGTTAAAGAACTATTGTTTTCTTTTCTGCAAAAACATATCCTTATCATGCTCCCACCCACTTGTGGTAACAGAAACACAGGCAGCTCCCAAAGACCTGGTCACTGGCACCCTGTGAGGTGATATGCTGGAAGCAGGATGAAGGCAAGTTGGTGCTTTACTAACCCAAATAACTCTTTTCCATCACATTTTTTCTAACACTGTTATAAAAACCAAACACAAGAACTGAAACACAAGCATACAAGGATTTTTTTCACTTTACAGTAGGAAAGTATCAGTAAGATCATAAAAACCATGAAAACAGCTTAACAGACTTTTTGGATAATCAATGAGTTAGTACAACTCAGTCATCAATATCATTTTAACAGTAGATCAAATTAAGCACAGGATGCCATTACTGAGAGGGAAAATTCCTTCTGACCAGAAAATGTTTATACACTTTTTCCAGAGGGAAAAAAGGAGGGAGAGGGAGTGAAGAATTGGGCAGATGGTACAATTTATTCCATTTTCTGGTTCCCTAGCTTTGACAGAATGACAGTAAAAGCCACAGCATATGCTATCACCCAAGCAGGACTATATTAACAGAAAAAAAACTTTTTTTCTAACATTGTCTGTTAACAAATTTAGTTAATTAGATAAGGCATATAATAAAAAAAGCATTTTCTTTGTAATTAAGCACTGGTAAAAAAAAAA
>WBNO01029797.1:0-108840 GCA_013400575.1 Peucedramus taeniatus
GCATTTACACATCACCCACCCATATAGAAAAACTCAAGCCATGATTCAAACCCATAAAAGCAGCAGCAGGCATCATCTTACCATCAGCCTTTTCCTGCTATAAAACAGAAGTGTAATTCCAAAGCTTTTCCCTACATGCATTTCTTTTCAAGCAATGCTGCTAATATTTCTAAGAGCTGCTTAATCTTCATAATAGAAGATCATGTTATATGATGTAAAAAAAAATACTTTCATACTTATTAAACTCCATTCACATTTTAAGCAAGCAAACATTACATCCATGTGCTGCATCTAAGCATTAGCAGAAGCAGAAGCTGCAGTCATATGCCAATTATGTATCTGTATGTATACATGGTACAGTTAACTGAAAGGAATGGTACACCATTTTCAGACCATTTACTAGCTACCTATTTTATCAAGATGAAACAATTGTACAAGGAAAATAATTACACATTCATTTATTACCTATCTTTTAATTAGATAAGCAGAAATAGATAGGTATTCCCTAGATAATTCAAAAAAAATTGCAGTACCTTGGTTGCATCTGCAAATTCACTCAGATATCACCAAAAGGTCACAGACTGCCTGAAAGTTGTTTTCCTTCCATTTCAATCAAACAAGTATAGACTTCAGTATTCCTCCAGTGCTAAAAACTGCAATCTATATTACTCATCCAGTTTATTTCAAGGAAATGCTATGGGCTTGAGGTCAAGCAAAGTGCACGAGACTGATAGCAGTAACTTAACAGCCACACAACCTACCTTCACAAATGGGCACTGGCTAGCAATTACAGAAAATATGCAGCCCCTATAAATCAGATCCAATGTTAACACAAGTACAATATTCCAGCAAAAGAAAGGAATTAAATTACTATCCTTGTGCCAATTCATAGTGTAGACCAAAACTAAAAATCTTACTGCTTTATTAAGGACTTCTAAATTACACAGACATATGCTGCCCTCAAAACTAAGAGTGGAAATTTTCAGCAAATTTACTACAGGAAAGAAGACCACCAGTATGTTCCATGTGAAGAAAGGACAGAAAAAGTCAGGAAAATACAGAATAAGAGAAGGCATGCCTGCCTTTTATTGCAGCCCTTTGTGGGAATGCCTCAAACCAGTCTGTAATAGAAAGGCCTTGCATCACCTCTTGGACAACACTAGCAAGCCTCACTGAAAATCAAAACTGTCATGGCTGTGGAAACTCTCAGTGGTTTTGGCATGCCTGCTTAATTTGCGAAGTGAAACCTTGCCACAGCTCAATAGGTTTCCAGAGGATGAACAAAAGGCACTGTTCAGATATCAGAGCTTTCATACCTAGCTTGCTGCAAACAAGTTGAAAGAGTCTATTATAGCAGAAAGTATTACGCAGTCGAAATACAAGGCTCGCTGACAGCTTCCCTGTAACAGCCTGAAAAGTGCTTTCATTCTTTTAAATTGAAATGCACCATAAAATACTTAATCTTTACTGCACCACACAGAGAAATGTCAGATATTAAATATTTAACATTTCCCATTAGCAGGATCCCACTAATGGGAGCACTAAAACTAGGAAGCTAAGTTTTGTAAATGTACAGTCTTTCCCTCAGAGCTACCTATTGCCATCTCTTTCATGTTTTGTTGCCACACAGCTTTTTTTTTATTATTATATCTATTTATGGTCTGCTTGCACTTTTTGGCATCTAATTACTTTATAAATTAGCTTACAGTTGCTCAGAGTCCAGAGGCAACCCCAGCCTTTTCCCAGAGGCATTAAGATGATGAGGAGTTAAAAGTTAATTTATAAGTAGCTCTCCAAGGAAAGGCACACAACCACCTCAAAACTGACCTTCTTCTTTTTGTCTTTCATCCCACAAACAGTAGAAAATATAGTGAAATTAACGGAGTTCCTTACATATACAGGGCACCTGATTCTCTGGATCAGCCCAGTTATTTGCAGAGAATTCAAAGCGATTTTGACACTGCTTTGTTCTGTTTTAATGTTTTTTCCACAATGCTATTAAGAACAGCAGAGGTTTAGCCAAAATGGAAAGTACAAGAGGTCGTGCCATGACCACCTAAACCAAACAGGAGTTACAATCACAACACCTCAACTCACAGTCACTTGAATATCTTGACATTTCAAAGAGTCCTTAATTTTATTTATAGATTCACAGGACAAATCACGTTGGAAAGAGATCATGAGAGGTCTCTCTAGCCCAGCCTCCTGCTCAAAGCAGGGCTTGCTCTGAGGTCACAGCAGGTTGCTCATGGCTTGATCAGGTTGGTTATTGCAGACATCCAAAAATGGAAGTTGCACAACCTTTTGTGAGCAACCTGATCTCTACTTAGCTCTTTTCTACAATTTACTATATTTAAATAAGCTAGAAATTAACAAGAAGAAAAAAATGCAAACAAAAACAGATTTCAAATTTTCACTTTTCATTTTTTCACCTTCTGTCCTATTTAATTGGAGGACCTCTGGTCCTCCTCCAATTTTAAAACTGAACTACAAATAGATATACAATGACAGCTTACAGAAAGCTACTAATGCAATTCCAGGGGGGAGAGGGAAAAATTCCATTCCAACATCTGAGCGATTTTCCAGGCACCAGTAAATAAACCCATTTAAGAAGACAGTTATATTAGAGGCAACATTTCTTTACTCAGTGTCTGACAAGTCTTGGTTTAAAATGCACATTTCTGAGTATTTACACAGAATTCTTTTACTTTATCTAGGAAATATTGTACCCTGAAAAAAGTGCCAACTGCTAGAAAAGAAACACAATTGACTTCTATACTAGTACACAAGGCCAACAAGAGCTTGTGACTCACTAACCCATTTGCTAAACCAGCAAAGAAACCAACACGAATCAGATAATAATGTAACCAAATATGGAAGACCTGAATTACTGCTGTTCTACACAGTGAAAACAGCTACTCTTACTCTATTCCTATCTTACCAGCCTTTCCAGAGGAGACTGACTGAGATTAACACACCTCAGTACCCGAATACCAATTTCTAAACTCATCTTTGAAATGTGCCCAAGATCACCAAGTGTGCAGTAAAAACTCTAATATCTCTGAAATGCTGATGGCACCCAGTTCTACAGTTTTGATTCCTAAATGTGCAGCAATGTGCAGCAACAAGACTGTGGTAAGAAAGATTGATGCTGGATGGAAGAAGGAAGTGACCAGAATATATAGAAAGTCTTTTGTACACCCTCCAGTGAAGCAGAGCACACCACCTGCCAACTTGACTTGTCAATCCAGTTGGTTGGGGGGAGTTGCACAATGCTCCCTCAAAAGAGCACCTAGTCACGTGAAGGTAACAAGACAGGCAATGTGTACATATTCACTTCTAGAAATCTGAATTACCAGTATTTGTCATGCTAAACAGATTTGAATTAGTTTGGTTTAAAGACAGAAATCCTTTCAGATGTACAGTCAGCAGGATCAGTTGAGATGGTGTTACCAGGATTTAACTGACCTTGCTAGACCATGTTCTATAAAGAAACATTTACTTTATAAAACAAGATGAGTCAAAACTGTTAATCTTTTGCCAAGTTTCTGTGTATCTCCAGCATTTTCTCCAGGGTTTGGAATGGAATAGAAGGCAGCAAACTTCATTCCAACCAGAAAATAAAATGTTAAATTCAGGTATGCCATTCAATCATTTAGTGACAGTTAACTTGGGCTGAGGACCTTTTTACTTCTTTGCCATTAAAATAAATCTAAGAAACCTATGAAGATTAATGTCAATTAACTCCACTCCGACTTTAATGGTAGAACTATCCTGTCTCTTTCACAACCCCAAGAAGAAAGGCAAACTTAATTAAAGAGGAATTCTTTTCCTTTCCAAGTTCATATAAAGGTTATTTCACTATGCACAGAACATAATACTTGATCATCTCTCCATTTACTGTAAAATATATTTGTTCCAGCTAAGTTCACTCACTGTCTATTTCAGAATGTCTGGAGAGATTATGATTTAGAACAAAAATACATCATTAAACATTAAACATTTCTGTTCCATGGCACAATGCTACTTTACATCTATTAATGCAGGTGCTAATTCTGATTTGAATGATTTTATAAATAAAATACCTCACTTCTTAATATGTTTGTTGTTGTAAAACTTCAGCTACCCTCATAAACTCAACAGTAAACTGCATGTATGCAGCTAACAGCAATTAGGCAAAAAGTGCCCCCATTATGCTTTCTGTCCTTCAACTAATTGGAGACATTACCATGACTAATAAATCTCTGGGCACAAGTGACTAAGGACTAAATAAGTCTTTTCAAAATCAGGCAACATGCTTCTCTTCAGACATTAATATCATAGGTGTTGTATTGCACTAAATAGTTTATTTAGTTGTGGTCTTTGTATTGGGTGTTGGGAAAAACGTTACTGAGTATGGTATGTCATGTAGATTATTCCCCTTCCTCATCACATGGTGTCCCCCCATGCACTCCTTTCCACACACCTGGTGCCCTGCCCCCAGGGTTACCCCTCCCCATGCCCCACCCCAATGTTATCCCATCGGCCGCGGTCCTCTCTCCCCACCCCCATCCCCTGGAGTACAAAACCCCACTGCAGGTACAGGTTGATCTCTTTCCCTGCCTGGGTGGTGGCTGTGACCAGCAGGGTCCCATCCCAAGCCAATAAACAGGACACTCGCTCCCACGTGGGGAAGAGCACTGCTCGTCTTTTGTCTTCAGTCCATGCAGGTCCGTGTGGGCTTGGGCTCCAGCCAGACCAGACCCATACAAAGCCCAGAGAACCACGGATTTCTGCACATAGGGTTTTTTTCTCCTTCAAATTTGAGAAAAATCAGTCAGGTGAGCTTTGTGTTGCAATTAACACCTATCAAATTATGCAATGAACTGGAAGAAAAATTAATATAGTGGAAGTGTTCTGACTGCTATTTGCATCATGCATGTCAAAGTATTACACACAGAAATACTCCTATAGCATAAGTGAGAGTATTTAAATATAGCTAAATATCAATTTAGTTGTCCATTCCCAGGTTCCTATTTTTATCCAAGACACAAAAGGATATCCAGTCTTCCAAGATAGATTGATTTATAGGGAATCTGTAGACCTCTGGAAAAGTAGAGACTTGTAAGGGAACTGAGTTAACACTGCTGAAGCTTCAAGTCTGTGCACAAGCAACTCAGTCAAGCTCTTGGTATCCGTGAGGTTTAGACAACCTTCATAGTGGCCTTGTCTATTTGGAGATAGTGATCCTTCTGTACAAGAAATACTCTGATGATTAGTTAATAAATAAATAAGGAGTAAAGTGAGTGTTTCAGATCATTTCCATGCTGAAAGACCTAAAACAAGTACACTTCTTTCCTTGTTGTCTTACATACATGAAAGAAAACAGTAAGATTACAGTTGTGTTACTTCATTTGACTGAGGATCTTCGGTTGCTTCAGGAGTTTTACCAACACAGGGGTAGAGGACAGTGACACTCACCTAAACAATGAAACGTGCATTAAGACAGCTATTATTCACTGGCTGTGCTCCCCAGGATATGTCCTTTGTCTAAATATAATGCAATTTAACTTTTATTTTCTATTGCTAAAAAAAAAAAAAATAGTCTCAACTTTCAGAGAAATAGTAATGTCTCTTCAAGTGTAAACATGACAGATTACGTTGTTAGCAACAATACTGCTTCACAGGTTTGTCAAAATAGTGCATTTTGTGCATGCACAAAATAGTGCATGCAGAACGAGACTGGGCTTCATAACAAGTCAGTCAAGACAGGTAAGGTTCCATGGGAAGTTTTCCAACAGATCATCTAACCAGACACTAGCTTGTTCCTGAACACCAAGCAGTATATGCTTCTATATGGTAAAGAAGTATATTTCATGGCCCCATCAATGAGAAGTCAGAGCTCACATGACCTAGCCAAATTCCACATATGAAAAAAGACCTAAAGCTAAACATGGTCACTGACACACCTATGTCCAGAGTCAGACATTTGTACACAGGCTGGTGATGATTCTAGTTCAGAAGACAAAAATGCAAGTACTTAGTCGTGTCAAGTGAATGACCAAGGCATAGGACTAGGTGTAGATGAAAATCTGAACTCTAGCAGGATGATAAGTTTAAGAAATGCCTGAAGCAGAGCAAGATTCCTTAAATACAGAGAAAAATGCAACTTCAACATGGAAGGAATGAGTAATTACTCTCATGCCAGCAATTTAAATTATATATTTGCATATGTTCTTGAATCTTCTTAAGATAAAACATGGACGTCAGATAGACTTGTAGAATCCTCAGAAGCTGAGAAATTACCAGCACTCCTTCAGGTATGCAAATACTACTCTCAAAGAGCAAAAATAAGTAGGACCACATAGTCATGACTCATAAAATAGAACTCAATTCCATTTTTCTAGAAAATACTTTCTTGAAAACTCACTATCACTGCTAGCTGTCAGCAGTGAATGGTTTAAACATCTCTCAAGACTTATCTTTCAGACTTTATGGCTGACTTCATAGTCATCAGTTCCATTATAATTCTGAGAAAGTGAACTCTTGCATTTCATCATCAGCATCTTCACTGATATGCTTTATGTGTTGCAGAAATTTTCTGGGAAAATAAAAGTAACTCCAGGCAAAAAAATACAGCTACTGAAAATATGTGTCCAAAAAGCATTACTTACTCCTTGTAATCCTCGTAATATAGAGTCACTGATGTTATAGTCCTTCCTCTTTATCCTTCCCAAACTGGTTTAGACATTCTCTTGACAAAAATCTCTTTTTCCCCCATCCATTCCATCTCCACCGTTTTCATCAATTTCTCACCCTTTCTGCCTTGCCAGACTTGGGCATATTCTTTCAGTGTCAAAATGTATTTCTCCCTCCCACTGAAGTATGTTTTACTTATTCCCTATATCTTTTTTCCAGTACACCGACCACATACTGTTGGGTTGATTCTTTTTCTGAATATACATCGTGTCTTGTGCTCTTTGTCTTATTTTATATTTCTCTGGCTGTTTACCATTTCCCGCCCTGCTTCTTCTTTCCCTTCTTCTTCCTTAGTGTTTAGTGAAGGGATTAATTTGGACATTAATTATCACAGAAAAATGTGGAAAAAATATTAGAAATTCCTACACAGAAACATTTGAACACTAAATTAGAAGTATAAGCTACACAGGGAAGTTCACTTGGTATTAAATAAGCTTTTGTTGCAAAAAAATGAACAATCATAGCAATAAGAGAATAAAAACACGCACCTCTGGCGTTCAGTCCCTGTAACAAAAAGTCTTGCCTATGTATCTGAGTGTTTAGACTATTAACCTTGTGATATCTTCACACATATCATAAGTATAGGGTGATTAAGGTCTTTTGAGTATTTTCATCTTTGAAGCACATCTCTGAAAAATACTAAACATTTTCTCCAACACAAAATAACTTCAACTAACTTTAATCCCAGTAATACCTTCATTAAAAGCATTACCATATTTCTCATAAAATCTTCAACATCTTTTTGATACTTATATAGTGAAAACTAATCCAAAATTACTGAACAATACAACCAGACTTAGCTCTGAGCACTTAATAAAGGCACAATCTGACTGCAAAGAATATTTATAGAAATGTGGATTTTTAACAAAAATAACGACAGATACTATTAAAGTTATCTTCCAGCAGAACAATTTTATTCTGAGATTCACACAAATTGTTCTTCTCCAAGTCAATTTTCACATAATGCTGCATACTGTTTGAAATTACACTGGTCAAATGCTATTAATTCAAATGGATTTTACAGATCTCACAAAATTGTTATGAAGACTCAAAGCATCTCAGATATTCTTTATCCATCAGTCTTCTCAAATAATACAAAGTTTATCTTCTCTCCTTGAAAGTTCATCCAAACACTGATGTGCTCAGACCAGTACAACTGCTGCCTCTACTCCTATCAAGCCGCAGTCCAGAAATCAATTGACAATTTTTCTCACATCTCTCTAGCCAAGCACAGGTAATTCTCTGCACCACTTCAGAGCTGCTGGATTCTCAAACATATTCAGCTTGATTAGTATAGCAATCTTACTTTGACCATGTCTTTATTTCCATATGTGATGACAAAAACATTGTTTTGTAGACGTGAGGCAGAAAACAACCTGTTTCTACAACCCCCTTTTTGTGCTACACAGTAGAGAGCAAGCACTTTGCACAAGTTACAAAACAAAACAAAAAATACAAGCTGATTTCTGCAATTTTCCAGGGAAATTATTAGTTTTCACATAAAATTTAGAAGGGATCTTGAGAAGTTTACTTCTAGTCAAAGAAGGGCCGATCCTGAATTTAGACCAGGGTGCTTGACTAATCTAGTTGGTATATAAAATTCCATGGAAAGACATCCCAAAACTTCACTGGACATCTTGTTCTGTTGTTTAATTATCTTCCTAGCCATTTTTTTTCTTCATATCTAGTTGACATTTCCCTGTTGCAGTTCATCACCATTGTTTCTCATTCTGTTACCATGCACCACTAGGAAGTGCCTACCTCTGTTTTCTGAATCATCTTCCTGTAAAAGCTGGGAAATACTGATGCTGAATCCACACAAAGTCATCTTTTCTCCAGTCAGATCAGCCCTTGCCTCTTAGGACAGGTGCTCCTTCTTGACCCGCTTGGTAGCCCTCTCCTGAGCTCCCTCCAGTTTAAACCCCAAACTGGATGCAGTATCTACATGTGGTTTCTCAAGTGTTCAGCAGAGAGAGACAGTCAATTTCCTCAACTTCCTGAATGTGTACCTGTTCCCACAGCCCAGGAGGCTGCTGGCCCTCCCTGCTGCTGAGGTGCTATGCTTTCCAGCAGCAACTCCAGGTCCTTTTGGAAGAGCTGCTCCCCAGCCAAGTCCTGCTCCAGTCCTGCTGAGGTGGATTTTCCATTCAGGTGCAGGACTTTAGCACTCATCCTTGTGAATTTTATAATGTTCCTGTCAACTAATTACCCCAGGCTCTCCTTCTCCCTCAGAATAACAGCCCTGTCTGCAAATGTATGAACTTGGTAAAAAAGTAATATTTCAAGATGGAAAAAAAATGTCTTCAAGAAACACTATGCTAAAATCTTTATTCCTGATGCTCTAAGCGGTTCTTGCTTCATCCCAGACAAAGGAGGAAATAGGATGCACTTCTCACTTCTCTTTCCTTGCAGCAATTATTTCATCTTCTGATTACAAACCTGCAGAACATGTTGTATGAGATCTTTTCACAGAATCATTTAGTTTGGAAAAGACCTCAGAGATCATCAAGTCCAATCTTTGACTAATCACCACCTTGTCAACTATACCATGACACCAAGTCCCACAGAGCTGTTTCTTGAACACCTCCAGGGATAGTGACTCTACCACCTCCGTGCGCAGCCCCTTCCAATGCTTAACAACCCTTTCTGAGAACAAATTCATCCCAATGTCCAACCTGAACCTCCCCTGGCACAGTCTGAGGCCATTTCCTCTTGTTCTGTCTCTAGTTTCCTGAAAGAAGAGGTTGACCTCCACCTTTACAACCTCCCTTCAGGCAGTTGTAGAGAGTGATAAAGGCCCCCCTGAGCCTCCTTTTCTCCAGGCTAAACAACCCCAGCTCCCTCAGCTACTCCTCATAGGACTTAACCTCTAGATCTTTCACCAGCTCCATTGCCCTTCTTTGGACACACTCCAATACCTCAATGTTTTTCTCATAATGAGGGGCTCAAAACTGAACAAAGGACTTGAGGTACAGTCTTATTTTCTCGGTTGGTAAGTTCTACCTTCTTTGTGAGTTTTGGCCATACCTTGCAATCAAATAACCACAATGTAAACAGCCATAGTCCACTGTTCATCTAGACAAAGCGGCAGGAAACAAATGTAGACTTGAACAGAAAGTAAGAGGATAACCAAAGCAATTTATAGAACCTAAGTAAATATAACTGAAGAGGGACAACAGGTATTAAATAAAGGTCAAAATATCCCCAAACTGCTAAGGAAGGACACAGTGTTGATAACTTCTCTGGATATGTGAAACATGTACTAACCATGGCAGTACCAGATCTCCTGGGAGTTTCAGACTGATCATCACACAGAGACACAAAGACAGGAACACATAAATCCATGTGCCACACGTCAGCGCACCATTCACACACTATCTGCACTTGACTGATGAAAGGTTAATTGCCATCAAATTCAAAATGAACAGATACACTTTTGATGGGCTAAGTGCTTTGATCCGAGATACACTTTCCATAGTGAAACTAGACTTAAAACAAATCTTTGATAAATGAATGCTGAGAACCATAACCTCAAGAAAAAGAAGGTAACCTAATTAAATGCCATCCCACACTAACTATAAAATTCACCAAATTGCAAAGTCAATTTTCTACCTTAAAATATCACCAGCATCTCAAAAAATATATCAAATGAGCAATCCTTTATAAGGCATTTCCAATCATTTAAGCTGATGGTACTTCAACATATCCATTTGAACATTTGCTCTAACACAATTCATCACATATTTCCTGCAAAATCTTCAGGGGACAAGAAATCTTCTACAACCCTTCACAAAACCAAACTTATTTGAAACAGTTCCAAATTCTGATACACATGTGAGCAGGTACCATCCTCCTCCCACAAGAACCAAAGAAATATGCATGGACTGAAGCAGCAAGAACCAGAGGCTTGCATTGAATTGCACGTTGTAATTGAGGCATACAAGTAAATTCAGCTTGAAATTACAGAAAAAGCCATGCAACTTCAATAACTAGGCAATGACAACATGTACCCAATAGAAATACAATTAATAGGCTCTACTGAAATTTTAGTGTAAAATTAGCCAATTATGGAATAATCCAAAGGTCAATTAAGGTAATGAACAATTGTGTATAACGGTGAATATACTCTGTAAGGACTAATGGAAATACCTAAACCATGTAATCAAAAGCTTGCTGTCTCTATGCACAAAATTGTCTTCTCTGATGTAACTTATTGTGTATTACACGTAAGACATATCTTTAAAACAGGAGAATTACACCTCTTGTTAGATGGTGACTAAAATTTATGGTAGTGAGAGTTGTCCCCTGCTGGACACAACCCACAGGCCATCAGCTGGATGGCCCTTACTGGCAAAGCAAGAACCTAAGGTACAGGTCCATAGGTCACCTACAGCAGGTCTGACACAACCCAATCCATATCCAATGGTTGTATGGTGATGATATCAAGAACTGTGCTCCTCCAGAGAAAACAATGAGGACACTTTATTTTTTAAAAAATCTACATAATTTATTCTGTCACGCAAATTTAACATTGGACAATTAAATAAAAAAAAAAATTTGTGACTTACATTGACAGTTTACCACCTAAATGGACAGTTGATGCTATATTTTTTTTACTAATATAAATTCTATCCAGTCGAACTTTATTTAGAAAGAAAAATTGGACAATAATACTACATTACTAATAATAATAACACTTAATCCCTCATGGTACGCTGCCTTAAACAAGAAGAAAACCATATTAAAGGAAAGGACTAACAATCTATTTGAGACATCAAATAATTTAATCCAAAGAGGATGTATCTCATTCTACCTCAGATTTTTCCTATTTGCTACGTCTGTCTCTCTTCCTTAAAACAAAGAAAAATTGCTGCATATAAATTTAGAAACACAGAATTATCCATTCACACCTTACCAGACATGAATGTCATGACATAGAGAAGGACACAGAAAAGGATTTGACAACCAAGGCAAAAAGAACATGAGTTACACCTGAACAATGTTGAAGCTAATCCTCTGAGGGAGTATTGGAGCAGTATGAAGTAATAGTGAAGTAATATTGTGTGTGTATCTCTTCTTCAGACGAAAAAAATGGAAAGCGCTTAAAAGTGGTTAAGCAAATAATTAAATATTTTCTGAAGAAATGTAGGTATCTCAGACTACTTATGTGAGAGGAAAATGTAAGCGGCTATCAAGTTGTCTCTTAAACTACACGTACCAGGGATGTGCTTCAAAGATTAGTTCATATGACTGCAGCATGGGTAAACCCAATTCAGAGGAAATTTCCACTCTGCATAGAGTGTCTCCAATTGTGACACATTTGTATAGAACTTTCATTTTGGACCAGATCATTCATCCTGCAACAACTGCTTGGAATCTAACTGCACTGGAGCTTCCTGTCGCCCAGAGGTGAGAAGGTTTCTGCAACATATTTTGAAAGACTAGGCTGGAAAGAGAAAGGCCCCAGGATGTTTTCTGACCAAAACGCTGATTCCTTCAAGAACTGTAGGGATTCACTTGAGATGCTCTGAGTTCTTGTCAGGGCAACACTTGGCAGAGGCTATCAGAATAAGGAAGAGCTCTGATGAGTGGTTATCTTGTTGAAGAGCAGATGGATGCTGACTACACTCTGTTCCTGAAGAGCAGCTGCAGCCATTGGTCTCTACCTTGAGGCTACCCTGCAGAACCAGAAGTATAAAAGAAGATGTGGACTTCCCCACAAAGAGATGGACGTAGGAATCCAGTGGCTGAGCCAGGTGTAGCAGGTTACACTAGGAACCAGAGATCCACTGACTGGAAGCCAGAGAAACCTCAGACTAGAAACACTGTATAATATTTCATCAGATCCCTCCTCATCAAGTCTGTATGCAGGGACTTAGTTAAACTAAAGGTGCAAACGTGATAGACACATCAGGGTAAATTCTCCAATTTTTTTTAGCCTCTTATACAGTCTTATACAAGACCAGATTATCTCAACAGATCCTACTTACTGGAAAATCCCCAATTAAAACATATTTTAGAAACTATTATTTCCATCATATCCGTATCACTGAAACTGCCCTCTTCTTTGAAATAAGTTCTGTTCTGATGAACTCCTGATGACCTTCCTAGTCTCTCTAGTTATCTGTATTAGTTCAGTGTTGCTCCATGAGTTATCATTTTAGGTTTATATATATATATATATAAAATCAATTTTACATAGGCCTGTAGGCCACTGAACTTACCACACTATTTTCAGTCTTAAAAAATGTTTTCATGTGTAAAAATGCAAAATCAGGACTTCTGTGTCATCTTCAGATTAATTCAGTTGTCTCTGAATTACTCTGTACAAATTATTACTATTCAGAGAAATTGTTAAGAAATAAAAGTTAGTGTCATTGTCATCCACCAGCCTTTGAAAGGTTCCTGTCAGTGTGTTCCAGTCATTTGTAATTAGTACTTGTCTCTGCTGCTCTTTACCTAATAAGTTATGATATCGTTATTTTACTCATACACATTATCAATTTAGGATGCCATGCAAGAAAGAGTTATGCAGGTAATTCAAAAAGTGCTACTCTCTTCTATCATAAATGGTACTACAAAAATGGGGTTTGAGATGATCACTTATGGTTTTCTGGGAATTCAACACATATGACTCTTTTAGTTTATGTATATATGATGGCCCAAACCAAAGCAACCCACTTTCAAACAGTGCATATACCTAGTCCATTTAAGTGATCTTATCTACTAGGTGTTTTATTTGACCCAGATTAATACAATTTGTCTAGAGCTTCAAAGAAAAAACACCTATTCTCCTGACTCCCTTGTAATCTCCTCTGTAGACAGACTTCTGTATTCAGAAAAAGAAATTGAACAAGCTCAACAAGTGCTCACCTGTAAACTTTTCTGTCCAGCTCAAAAAGGCGTGAATTTGCAGTAAAGGTGCTTTTTTTAACATCAAGCATATTTAACAAACAGAAAGTTAAAAGTAGATGAAAATTTGTTTCAATTTGCTGAGAGCCTTTTCTTTATTTTACGGATTTACATAGTTTGAAGGTTTCCTTGAAACTGCTGTAAGAAGATTATGTGCAAAGAATATAAGTGTTTCTCAATATTTAGGTCTCTTTAAACTTTTTACCAACAAAAGAAAATATTAACAAACTTTCAATAAAATAAACTGTATTTTAAACCACTGGGACTGCTGAATAACAAGTTCTTTGTTGTCACATCATGAACAAAGCACATAAGCGTGAGGATAATAATGAATAAACATCAGAGATGTTCAAATGAAACAGTAAATCACTATTATCAAGCACTAAGAAACTAACATTGTTATGACAGGCTTAACTCTGATCCAGGAATTTGTATGAGAAGAAAACGTAGGCTGTATTATATATTTTCCTAACAGATACTTTGAAAAGAAAATATTAGTTGACATTTGTACCTGCTGACAGTTGCATTTCAGTAGAGCATTTATAATCGCTTTTAAAACATCAGATTACAAAATGAAAGGGAAAATATGACCAAAATTAAGTTAAGCTTAAAATATACTTTTAGGCATGCTGACCAGCACATACCATTTAAAGAAGCATGAATTAGAAGAAATGTTACAGTTACTGTGCACCTGTATGGGTGGAACTAAGAAAATAACATTAATTATATTGTCAGTTCTTATGCTCTGCCTATCAATTATCTGTTTATTTGAATTCAACAAGAATAATGGATTTGCTGAACATTTAGGACTGCAGTGACTGCTAGTTAAGTACTCTTTCCCTGCACACATCTTGTAGAAAGGCTCACGGCCCAATTTCTGCTACAGAAGAGATATCTGTGATTGACAAAAGTAGTCCTTCAAAATACTGACCCATGAAATTAAATCAAGTGCATTGCCCATTCTGATCTGTTAGTGCTGAAGGTGAAGAACTGGATGTAAACAACTGCTTTATGGGAAAGAGTTCCCACACTTTGGTGTGGGAAGTTTGATGTAATGTCATGGAACAGCTTTTGGGGCAGTATCTTTAAAGAATAAACTCTTGGTTGGGGTCAACTTCCAGTGCCCTTTCTTAGGCTCTAGCTCAGTTTTTTACAGCTGAAGAAACTTTATTCATACTCAGCACAAAGTACTTTGTGTATACATGCATACTAAAAATGATGCAATTTGCATCCTTTTAAAAATATGTGTTGAAAAGGCAGAATGGCTCCTGCAAGATAGTTTTAGAAAAACTGGCAGAGTTGGTGCAGCCTGGTCTACTCTTGATAAAAAGCGTTACTCCTGTGTTTCAGTTTGAGCTTCAAGGAAAATCTTGGGCTGAAACTATGGAGAGGCATCCAAAGAATGAGAAAAATAGTATTTCCATCCTACTTTGTAGCAGACTTTAAAGAGCGCCAGAGGTCCTAAGCTCCCCACAAGCACCCATGAATTGCAATGCACTACATACCAGAGAACCATGATCTGCAACACATGTCCATCTGAGGTCACTTAAAAGAAAAAAAAGAAGGGGGGAAAATCTTTCAAACACCATTTTTCCATGTAGCCTCTGAAAAAAAAGTCAAGACTGAAAATAGTTGATTCAGATACATGGATATTCATACCAAAGGTTCCCCTTTATCTGAGATGTCCTGGAACACAGAACAAAATAATGCATGTAAGTTACCTCTTTTTCCCACTTCTTATCAACTTATTTATAAATAATAATGTAATGAGATGCATCCATAGTAATCTATATCTAGTTTTATAATCCCAATCACAGTCTGACAAGCAAAGCAAAATAAATTTTTTTTAGCTAGTTCTCCTCCTTTGTAACTGTCTTTGAACTGATAAATTAGCATGCATATTCTTTTCTCCCAAACCACTTGATAATTTCTTTCACACCTGAGGTACAATATGATCATTAAGAAACATTCTGAAGATGCACAGCTGCACTGGTATCATTTTCATCAATGCCTTTGAAAAATATTTCCATAATTTATCAAGGTTTTAAAAGACACAGGTTAAGAAAAGTATCATCAGTGGTTTTTCTCCTAGGATAACACAGCAGCCTTCTGAAGATGAGAGATGTGATGAGATCAATGTACCTCACACATCATTCAGTGTAGGGAAAAGTCTAGAGTATGACGGACTTTAAAAAATGTTTAATGGATTTTTTCTCTTTATTTTTTTTTGCCAGCCTTGACACTACACATTTTTATATCCTCTAGAATGATAACTTTGTCCTTCATTTAAAAGAAACACACACTGAGCAACAGTCAAATGCCCTTTATTTATACCTAAAGTGCTGCTTTGTGATTTTTATGAATGTAACCTGTGGAATGGTTCACATTAGCTCTGCATCATTAATGGAGTTGAGCTATCACATTGCTTTTCGTTGTTATGGGTACTAGTAATACATGTACCCAGCTGTACCAAACTGCTGTTTCTTCAGAGGTCTCCAGCTCAATTTTCTAACTCTCCCTTAAAACGCACGTTTCCAACTTCTGGGACTTGAGCAGCTGCCCTGCTCCATCCCACGCGTGAGCCCGATGCCTCTGCCGAGCGCTGCAGCGGCAGGAGCCGGTGCCGTGCGGGAGGTCCCCGCACAGGTCCCAGCGCCGCGATGGGTGCCCCGCACCAGCAGCTGCAGGAGCGGCCGCGCCAGCCGCGCTCCNCGAGCTCAGCCTGGGGCGCGGTTGGCAGGTTCGAGTCCCGGCGGGGGCAGTGCGGGGTCCCCGCCGTACTCACCCGCTGCCCAGGCGCACGGTCAGCAGCAGCAGCAGCAGCCGGGCCCCGCGGCGGCGGATCCAGCGGGGCGCGGGGCCCCCCCATGCATCCATGAGCGTGAAGGCGTTCTCCCTTGCCCGAGTTTTCTCCGGAGAGGCTGGGAAATTGCGACCCTACCAATCCCACCACCCCCCGGCACACGGCAGGGAGAGGGAGGGGAGGGGAGGGGAAGGGGGAAAAAAAATAAAATAAAACACCCAAACAGGTAGAAATCCACTCTGCAAGGACCGAGCAACTCGCCCAATAGGCTCATCAGGTTGCTTCATAAATTATCCTAAAAACTGCTGGACGAATCAATCCCTAGCAGAGGTGGAGCCTCCTTTACTAGAAGGGAAACATGCCTGGGAGAAAGGGTGGCATTGATTTGGTATTTTTCTCCAAAGAGGGAAATGAAATAGACCTTACATATATACATACACATGTAAATATAAATAGGCAAAATGTATAAAATGTTAAATACCTGTTTAAAGCTACACATATACATTTAAATATTTCTATTTTTGAAGCTACTCAGAGGGTGACTCTCCGAGAGGCAGCCGGTCCGCTCCTCCCTGCCAAGCGGAGACCCGCAGCCGGGAGCAGAAGCGCCGGGGGATGTGCGCGGACACCCGCGGGGACTGCGCGTCTGGCACGATCGAGATTTTGAGGGGGGCGGCCCTAGCCGCGGGGAAGGGGGGCATCCGCCATCCCCTCGTTCGTCCCCGGGAGAGGGAGCGAGCCCTCCAGCCGCAGTCCCCAAAGCCGTGCCCGAGGCAGGCGGCATGCTGGGCGCGCAAGGGCAGNGCGCGGCGCTGCGCTGTCAAACGCGCCAGGGCATGCAAAAAGCAAGGGTATGGGGCTTTTCTTTTTTCCTTTTTGCTTCCTCTCGGCTGCTCCCTCCTCCCGGTCTCTCTGCGGAGACGTAGGCGGGAAAGTAGCCAGATGTGCCCCCAGCAGCCCCGCACACACAGCCCGAACCCGAGGCACGAAAGCGCCGCGGCCGCGGCGGAGACCACGGGTTCCGCGCTCGCAAGCTTTGACCGGGCGTGGGGGCGAGTGGGCACGTCCCGGCGGGACCAGCGCTTAGATAAGGCGTTATTTCTTCTCTCGGCTTCAGGCTGTCACCAACCCAAATCGCTGGTCCCGGCGATGCCCTTGTTCGCAGCTCTCTATAGGGCACTTACGGAATAACCTGTGCACCGAGTTCTCGGTGGAAGTAGCAAACCGTTTTACAGACATCATCATCATCCTCCTTCGAGTCAAGTTGTCACTGTACAGAAATGTAAATAATCCCCCATCCAGTGGTTATTCCGATGAAAGGCAATATTACATCTTCTTTACACATCATCTGGTTATTATTTTATATATACAGCTTACTGCTTTAATGGTTAAAGAAACTCACCATGCTTCAGAGAGCTGCAGTACATTAAATGAAAATTCAACGACTTGAAAATTAATAGCCAGTCCTGGGGGTACTGGCAGACGGTAAAGACACATATTATTGCATGACCTCAGGTCTCTTTATTGGTGGATTAACACAGCAGGCAGCATCCTAGCACGATGGCAAAGGCATGAGCTCAGAGCATATGCATTTATTACAAAGTGCAGAAGCAGCTCCTCTGCTGCAGCTGGTGGCACTAGCTCCAAGAAGCAGGATTGCTGTCTCTCTCAGCAAGACAATGAGCACAGCCCACCCCCCAGTCTCTTTCTCTCTGGGAAGTCCGTCTGCCCTGAAAATGGCCTTGGTCCTTTAGGTTTGTTATAAATGTATCTGTCAAATTGACTGCACTTTTCAAAATATGCAATGAATGCTTATGTCTTTGCATTCTGATGTTTGTGGAATCATTAAAGCTTCTTACCTGTCCATAAAATTCCACCTTGTCACCAAAATATATGCAATTAAAGTAACTACTGTGAAAATTTGACATAAGAAGTTTGAACATACTTGCAGGATTCCAAGACATCTTCTTTCTACATGAGCATCTACTTAAAAACTTAATTTCACCCCTGTGTAAATCCAGCAGCTTGCTAGCAGTGAAAGAGGTAGAAGATTACAGCTAAAATAACAAATTTCAGGTAGTCCCAAATCTGAATTTTTCTTGTACTTTCATGTAAACAATAGAAATCCATCCCTCTAAAAACTAGAGAAGAAATTGTTCCATGATTAAATAAAAATACTAAATGAGAAATAGGTATAAAAGTTTTGAAAAGCAAATGGAACATAAAATAACAAAAACATCTTTCAGCATCAGAAGAAAACACGAAGGGAAAGAAATCAAGTCAGATTGTCTGTATTCCTAAGGAAAATGAAAGAAGCAATAAATGAATTTTTAAACTGCAAAATAGAAAAGAGAATATCAAAGAAAATCTGGGGAAATCACCTAGTTGGGTGTCAAAAGAAGGAGCTGTTGATACAGGACAATACACTAAAAGATAGTGAGTTAGTTACCGAGGGCTTCAGATATTTCTCCTCTGCTTGGTACTGGCACAACTAACCTAACATCAGTATTTAAATTCTCAGTTAAAAACACCTTCTGATGCTGGAAGTAAGAAGTCCATCTTTAAAAAAAACCCACCAAGGCAAAGAAAGAAGTTAATTTTGTCACTTCAGACCTGCTAAGCATCATTTCAGAAACATCAAATTAACCAAAGTTAAGCAAAACTGTAGGATTCACATCACTGCTATTACTAAGGAGGAACAAACCAGAATGGCTTCTGCAATGGAGAACCATGACTCTGTCTTCTTCAGTCATATTTAATGAGTCTATCAATAGAAGAACAGAGCCTCATAATTCACTGTCTTTCAAAACCGTTTTAGATCTATCAGGAATTTGTTAAAGAAGATGCATAGTCCTGGGGTCAGTAGGAAAGTAAGCCATCTTTCAGAAACTGCTTGAGACTACTGTCAGCAATTAAATTTCCATGTTAAAAAGTTGAGTTGCTTCAAATCTGCTCTTGAGACTATTGTATTAAACTGATTGCTACTCACTGAACTAATGGTTTCAGAGAGAACAAATACAAAAATTTGCAGATGAAAATTTTCAGATTGGTGCAGTCTATAAAAAAAAAAGTGAATATATTGTTAAATCATCACAGTGTAGAATATCAGTTGTAAAATGGGAAGTGATAATGTGCTGACAAATTGAAAAAAAATAATTCTTGGGTTGAATTTGGTAAAGATTGTAAGTACCTAAATGTAAAATCACATCTCAGCTGTCAGCTCTGATGCTGCCTAGTAGTGAAAAATCCAGAGAAGACATATATTCAGAATTAACTGAAATTTCCTCAGGACTGTAGAGGAATACCCATACAAATGGGAGGAGCACTAATCTGAGCAGCTCAGCACCTAAATTCTGCCCAAGCTCACTGGAAAGCTTTCTCTACTCTTCCGATTTAAGGAGTGCAAGATAGGATAACCCAATGTAAAAGACCTCTAAAACACAGCCAGGCTAGATCACCAGTTCCCTAATTTCTTAAAAGTGTAATTATTGATTTGAATTCCATAGTAATTCACCTAACCTCGTGCACTATAAAAGGAGCAAAGGCACTTAGCACAAGCTCTTGATTTCCAGTCTGGAAGCCACCTATTCAGCCACAAGGTACCAACAATCTGTGATTCATCTAAAAGTACATGAGAAAGAATTTTCATTATTAAAGCTGAAGTCCAAATAGAAGGAGGAAAAAAATCTGCCACATTAATATATAAACAGCAAATATCACTGTATTTTTCACCTGAGAGGCTTCACACTTAGTATTGAAGAGCATTTTGATTCTTCACAATTCAATTGCTCAGGACCACAGTGGAACTTAAAAACACTCATATGTAATTTTACATAGTTGACATCCTACATCTGCTGTATTTCTCTTGGATATAGCTAGTTCCCTGACAGGAGCATATGAGAATTGATGCCAGATTTGTATGCCTGCATACTATTTTGAGTGCATAAGAGCTTTGAAAACCTAGACTTAGTGGATGGCCCATCTTCATTCACTGTGCTTGAGGGAAGTTAATGGCTCTCATGTGGTTCTGTAAGGAGCACTTACTCTGCTGAGAGCAAAGTTATCCAGAATGTGGAGATGGAAGAACAAATTATTATGGTGTTCTGTCCTCCACCAAAAAAAAAACATATAGAACAGCAAGAGCTCAAGGACCACTGCAGCCATGTCTTCAAAAGGGTAGGTTTGCATAACAATATTTTGATGAAATTGCATATGTAGACCTTAACTATGTATTCACAAAACAATTTCCTCTGTGCACCTCACACTTTAGATTTATAGAATCAGAGAATACTTGAGGTTGGAAGAGACCTTTAAAGGTGATCTAGTGCAATCTCCCTGTAATGGGCAGGGAGATTGGACTAGACACACATGTAATTTGTGTGCTTGCATTTGAGTAAGGACAAACATATGAAAAGAATCACATGCATGGTATTTAAAACCTGCAACCCAAGTAAAAACTGTTCCATTCTTCTTAGGGAAGTTCAGAAAATGTGGTTTTAAATATGCATCATCATGGTTATTCCTATCTGAATGTTTACTCTAACATAAATTTTAAAAGCTATCTTAAGCAGCATAGTACAATATACAATAAACATAGTACAATAGCTACAATAAATGTAAAAAAATCTCAAAAAATAAAGAAAACTAATGAAAACATTTTGGTACTGGCCTTTTTAAAAGAGGCCCTTAAACTTGATGGTGGTAGATATCCACAGAAGGAGAAGAGAAAGATCCAGAAATGTAACTTCAGTGCAGCTTGTATATTGTGATTTGAACCACAAAATAATTGCTTTCAGTGAAACAGTCAACACCTTAATAGAAAATAAATTATAAAATTCTCACTTTTCATAACTAAATACTATTTTAATTAAGATTTCATCTCCAATATATTGATTTAACTACTCACTCACATTACTCATTAAAATGATTACTAACACACACACATCTTCAGTTGCACTTAAAAATTAAGCAAGGGAAGTCATCTCAAGTAGAGAAAAACTGATGAAGTAAGAAAACCGCATGTATTTTTGCATCCAGGGGAAGGGGAAGTGTTGCAGCATATAAGATGATATAAGCATATAAAATGCAGCATATACTCCTTTACATTTAGCATGTTACACTTCCTCTCCATTTAAGTTAAGCTGAAATGAAAACCAGATTGAAGTGTAAACAGATCTGTGGTAACTAGGCTGGAGTGCTTAGGTACAGAAAGGTAACTTCAAACCACAATCATTCCCTTGGTCTGTTACTATTGTCATTGCCTTTCACTAGACCTTCAAGTATTTTCAGCATAAGCCAGCAAACAGCAAATAAATACTTTTTGATCTTTCCTGTCTTACAAGGCATAAGTCCACAATCCTTAACTCCTCTTCACCCTAAGAGCACAATTTTAACTTTGCTTCTCCCTTACCTATCAGACAATTTCCCAGTAAACAGAGACTAGGACCCTGGATTTCTCAGGATTTACCATCTGTCAAGACACATCCTCAAAGGCAGCCAACTATGATAGGGAATATGGTGACCAGTGAGAAGAGGGGTACTTCCAAGTGTGAGGCACATCTATGCTGCAGACAAGGCAGGGAGTCTAAAGGGGACTTGTACACCAAGGTGCACTCTAGGAGTTCATTTGGGAGGTTAAATCCAGCTTGGATAATCCCAAAGTCATGTGCAGGAGGTGAGCACTATTCAAACTCTTATCCAGTCTGTGCTCTCATTTCTCTGTCAAGGAAGTGACACAATTCAGCCCAGTGGACCCCAGTGGCACAAATGTTCAAGGAGTACATGGTTTACATTGGTACTGCAATGCAAATGAGGAGCATTCAATTCAAAAGTGGGCCATGAGGTACATGAAGGTGATTGCAGCATCTTTCTGAATGTGCTTACCAGGACTGCTGGAATGCACTGTGCTCCAGACTAATGGGTCTCCTGTCTATGGAACTAGATTGGTGCTAGAACTAAGTGAATCCCCTCCAAACCACACTTACTGTGGTGCTGCATTCTCAGTACCAGTGGATTGTCTCTGAAGATCTGCTTCTATTTCATTCCAGTATTTGCCAATGTAGCCAAAGCCACAGTGAATTATTAGAGGACTAGGACCCTGGCATGAATCATGGCAAAGCAGCATGCCAATGTATGTTTGATGTATGTTCACCCATACTTTGAAATCCCATAGCAAAGAAATATTTTCTTTTTGCTGATTTCTCTTGTCTCCAGCTAGGACAAAAATTCCCATCAAATGGTTAAGAATAAGAATAATTTCATGGCTTATAGGATGGTCTCAGGAGAATACTATTTGATTATCTGTCTGGTCTTATTTTGTTAGAGGCTAACGGGGCAGCTGTTCTACCTGACTACTGTGAGCACTTAGTGTTCCAGCCAGATCAGGAGGACAAAGACATGTGAAAATGAAAAATAATGGGGCAGGCAAAGACTGTGGTCTGTACTTTTTCCAGTTTCAAAAAGATTTGGTTGATACTTGGCCCAGCCTTTGTTGAAAGTTGAAAGTGGCTTTTCAGTAGACCCTATCCTGAGTAATCCTCCTCAGAGTATAAGAAGTTTTTTAATCTGCAAAGCACAAGAGATAAAAAGGTCTCTTCAGAAGGCTGGTCTGTCTGATAATTGGAAAACATTTTCTCCAGAATGACAATTTAAACTCTTGGTAACAGTATCCCATAGCAAATCTAAAGGAAGAGTAAAATAATTCTGTCCAGAACATTAACACTCTGCCTGCAATATATTATGTCACTTGCTGAACTTCCACAATTGCTACTAATTGACCTCTAGGTCTCTCAATTGTAAAAAAAAAATCTCAGATATTTAGAGATTGCTTTTTGGTATACTAGATTGTATTTTGCTTCCTTTTACATTCTCTAAAGTTTCACTAAATTTATCATTTTGCATCTCTATTTTTCTTAAGATTCCTTTTCCATCTTCCAGTTATTGGTTACTATATTACACTTAATGGAACAAATGTTTAATAACCAAATAGAATACATCACAGTCATGAATATCTCCTGTGCTTACATGAGAAATAAGCAGAGATCTGGCTGAGCTTCAAAATATTTTAATTGTTATTGAATATTCACTACATATTCAGATAGAACTGCCCTACAATATATGTTGGTGTAAACTCAGCTGTCAGGTCCATAGATTTATTTACATTTGTAGGATTGGGTCAGAATACATCACATAAAACCAGCATTGCTCCCTAGTTTAAATCTTGAGAGAAAAGTAGTCTATTATGACAGGTCCTCACTAGATAAGGTACATACTGTTGATTTATCAAAAATAATTTGTGGCTAATATCAAACATATAGACATTTAACAGCATTGGGATAGCATGGAGGTTAAAGAATATATGCACATTCCACTGTGTCATAATGCAGAAGTCTGCCAATATTTTAAATACATACTTTATGGTATGTTTTCAAAACTACTTCATTGCATCATCAGTATGATGAAAATGCTTTGATTTTTATTTTTTTTAAACATGTCCCAGAGAAGAATAATTTTCCCTCTCACACAATACCAGTAAATAGGACTAGAAGACCCTTAGTCTTAGATCTGTTGCTCCTAGACAAACACTTTTTTTCTGTGGTTGTCTTTAATCACCAACTTGCATATTCTAGCATTTGCATATGATGAAAATTCATCATTCTAGCGTGACAAAAAATGTTGCAGTGCAGAGATAATTCTAGTGAATAACAGAGAAATCAACTATTTTTGAAAGTGGACACATTAGCCTATGGTTTATCATAGCTCTCAGGAAGGCCATTATCAGTGTTGATTATCAATACCAATTCACACTTTTGCTTGGAGACTGATGAAACAGCTGCTTTGATTTGCATCATTGATGACTATTCTTTAGAATGATCCTTCTCTGGAGTAAATCAACCATTCTCTTGGAAGTATCTCCTAAAATAATACCACTGACAAGATTGGTGATACTGATATTATCTTCTGCTTCAGCTATGTTGCAAATGATACTCTGTATGTCAGAGTCTTTGATTTCCCTAATAGCTGTTAAAAGCATTGCGTGTTTTTTGAAGATTCACCTCAGTGATCACACAGTATTAGCCATGTAAAACAGCTTTATTTAGTCTGATAAAAATCATTATAATCTAGTCTGATTTAATAAAATAAAATGTAATTTAATTTTCTCATATATTTTGTTTCATATCTCCTTTAAATTATTTCCTATAAAGTACTTACCTTTTTCTTTTTTTTTCTTTTCTTCTAAATTCTCATTAACTCCTGGAAAAATGTTGTCCATCCAGAGACTCACCTTTACTTTTTTAGGAAGTATTGCAAAGGCTGCAGTAAGTTAATAGCTGCCAGTCTCAGTGTGCCATAGGCTTATGGCAGGTGCTGAGCAGAAGCCTCCATTTGTGCAGAGTTTGCCAGTGTCCCAGAGCTGGGGAATTTCCATGATCTGTTTTCCATATATCTTTATCATAGCATGCAGTGTTGGGCACCACAGTGTAAAAAAGACATAAAGCTGTTAGAGAGCATCAAAACATGG
Source organism: Peucedramus taeniatus (assembly GCA_013400575.1). Taxonomy (NCBI): domain Eukaryota; kingdom Metazoa; phylum Chordata; class Aves; order Passeriformes; family Fringillidae; genus Peucedramus; species Peucedramus taeniatus. The sequence goes on from WBNO01029797.1 coordinate 24,975, forward strand.
CCATGAGGAAGATGAAGGGTCTGAAGGGGAAGCTATGTGAGGAGTGGCTGAGGTCACTTGGAGCCTGGAGAAGAGGAGACTGAGGGGAAACCTCATTGCAATCTACAGCTTCCTCACAAGGGGAAGAGGAGGGTCAGGCACTGATCTCTTCTCTCTGGTGACCAGTGACAGGACCAAGGGAATGGCCTGAAGATGAGTCAGCGGAGAATTAGCTTAGATAACAGGAAAAGGTTCTTCACCCAGAGGGTGGCTGGGCTCTGGAACAGGCTCCCCAGGGAAGTGGTCACAGCACCAGCCTGACAGAGTTCAAGAAGCGTTTGGTGAGTGAATGCTCTCAGGCACAGGGTGTAACTTTTGGGGATGCCCTCTGCAGGGCCAAATGGACTCAATGATCTTTGAGGGTCCCTTCAAACTCATAATGTTCTATGACAGTTCCCACTTCCTTCCAGATCAGTACCAGAATCTGGATGACTATTTACAGCAGAATTTGCAGCTCTTCCTGCATCACACTGTTTCTGCTATGAAAAGATTATTTTCAGAGGACTATACCCCTACTTGCATTTTTCCAACTTGAATCTTTTTCACCTCAGACATTTCCCAAAGTAGCCACTGTAGTATCAGAGACTTTGTATAATTTCTTAAACTACCTCATTAAATTTCTGAGCTAATTGCACAAAGTCCACTTAGTCAAAAGTGTAGGGTTTGAATGGAAAATCTTATGAAAAAAACAAAAAAAGAAAGGAAGACATAAAGGCAGCCACTGTTTTCAGTGTTGCTGTTCTTCAGAGCCTGTGTCCATCATGAATCTTGCTTGGCTTTGCTCATTCCACAAAGTTCTTCCAGTAGATTGTTACGTTGTCATCTGATAAAGTCCTGCCTCCAGGTTTTGACACTTAAAGCCTGGTTGTGAGCATTACCTGAAGTCCATCTGTGCTCTCTTGGGAAACCATGGCAAGAATGGGAGACCTTTCTTTTGCTCATCTTTGTTGTAGTTCCACATGCTGGGTTTATAACAAAATAGGATCTGCCCCTTTTAATAAATGATTGTTGCTTAGAAATGGTATTCTCCAATTCAGCATTCTCACAAAATCCACATACCACTTCCCTTCCCACCCCCCCATAGGTTAAGAACAATTTGCTGGAAACAACAATGAGATGAGAAAGCAAACAGTAACAGCAACAATAATAAAAGGTGCAAGAAAAATAAACAATTTGCATGGGAAGCTCCCAACAATAAACAAATACCAGACCACTCCATCATCCACACTGTTGACCCAAACAGGAGGATCCCCTTCTCCTGGACAGAAAGAGAATCCCTTTCCCCTGGGGCAACAAGGTGATGTGGTATCAAAAAACATGAGGGCCCTGGCTGTACCCTGTCCTAGCTACTGCAAAAAATTAACCCCATCCTGGCCAGAACCAAGGCATGAATATTGCACCAATGGAAAAGACACATTCCTGCTACCTCTTGGCTTCGGGTCACAGTCACATTGTGCCAAGCAGTAGTCCATGTGTAAGCCCAGATAAAGTGAATCACAGCTGTACAAAAAACAGGGATTGCCAGAGCCTACTGCAAATGCAAAACACTCTTCAATAGCAGTGCTGTAGTCCCCAGTCAAATTTGGTATAGCAGAACAATTTTGTCATGGTGAGTAAATACTGTCTTTAAGAAAGTAAGCAACGTGCATTTTCAGGATGATGAAGACTTTTGCTGTCAGCAAGTATTCTGGCTGGAACCTTATGTGAATGTGCTAGCCAGGAGCATCTATTTCTTATTTGGACTCAAAATAAGCTGCCTATTCACAAGTATACAACTCTTGAAGACTTGTGACAACTTGTGGCCTTACACACTGCATCTGTTGAGGACAGATGAGTCAATAATCCTGTTCATACCACTGATGATTAAGAATGTATTGAAAATAAATCCAGATATTAAATTGCATCTAAATAGAGTTTGGATAACATAAAATGGCAGGATGTGTTATTAGATGTACCTAATGTCATCTTACCTTACATCTGTTAATGTTTTTTGGGGTTTTTTTGGTTTTTTTTTTTTGTTTTTCTTTAGACGTGTTTCAAGATAGCTTTTATCCTGTAAGAATGCTCCTGAAATAATGTCAAACTTTCCTTGGAGAAGCAGTCTGGTAAAAAAAATCACTATACTGAAACAATCTTGCTTTTTTAATCTATACCTAGGTAAAAAAAAAAAGTCATCTGTATGGTTTATTGGTATGTGTGTTTGGAAAGCAAAATTCTCAAGTCCAAGTTATAGATTATCTTCAGGCTGGCACAACTTGACCTCAGTAATATCAATGTCTACAAATTGAAAGATGCTCCTGAGAACAGGCTAAATTGTTTTGGTAACCAAGTGCTAATCTAAAATTAAACTGATGTATTATCCTAAATTATTGAAGCTACCACATTTCTTTATTAACACATATGCCTTAGCACTCTGTTGCAGTGGTCCTGTTCTCTCAGCTGTAAGTACAGAGCCATGACTGCATTGCTGGAGTGTTTCTGGAATGAATGGGTCTGAAAAAGTCAAGTAACTACTATACACACAAGCACTACTCTAGAAGGCATTATTGTGGTGGTGGCTTTTAACAGTAATTTTCCTATACAGTAAGAGAAAATCGTATTGACAGTGCCCTCAGTACCACAGGTGAATTCCATGCAGCCCCATAGATTTGTTTCTGAGAAGAACAGGTCACTAACTACTTCCTCCTGGGTTGCAGGGGATCCTTGTCCTGGTCTACCAGCTGAGAAGGCTGGCTGTCCTGAGGATAACTGGCCTTTCTGTTAAAGACTGAGGTAAAGAAGGCATTAAGTACCTCATACTTGGTGACAAGTATGCAGCGCTTAAGTATCTCATGCCTTTTCCTCATCATTAGTGACAATGTTGCCCTCCACATCCAATAAAAAGATGTAGATATCCCTTTTCCCTTCTTTTGTCATTAATATATTCATAAAACCATTTTTTATTATCTTTCACAGCAGTAGCCAGATTGAGTTCTCGTTTAGCTTTCGCTTTTCTAATTTTTTCTCTACATGACCTAGCAACATCCTCGTACTCTTCCTGGGTTGCCTGCCCCTTCTTCCAGAGGTCATAAATTCTCTTTATTTCCCTTGAGATAGAGCAACAGCCCTCTGTTCAACCAGGCCAGTCTTCTTCCATGATGGTATGTGTTTTGGCACACAGGGACAGCCTGCTCCTGCACCTTTGAGATTTACTTTTGAGAGTATGTCCCACCTTCCTGGATCTCTTTTTTGTTAAGGCTTGTTTCCCAAGGGACTCTCTGAACCATGAACATGCCAATGACCACCCTGTGGAAGTCCAATGCAGAAGTTTTGCTGATCACTTTTCTTACTTCAGCAAGAATTGAGAACTCTCTCATTCATGGTCACTGTGTCCAATACAGCCCCCAAACACCACATCTCCCACCAGCCCTTCTCTGCTTGTGAACAGCAGGTCTAATGGGGTACCGCCCCCGTAGGCTCGCTCACCAGCTGTCAGGAAATTACCTTCCACACACTCCAGGAACCACCCAGGCTGCATCCTCTCCTCTGTGTTGAGTTTCCAGAAGCCATCCAGCATCTTAAAGTCTCCCACAAGAACAAAGACTAGCAATCATGAAACATCAGTCAGCTGCTCACAGAATACTTCACCTGCCTGTTCACCCCGTTTATAACACCCCTGTTTATAACAGACTCCCACCAGGACAGCTGCCTTGTCAGCCTTCCCCTGATTCTTTCCCATAAACACTCAATTCTATCATCACCCTCACTGGTGATGATAAAAACACTTCCTAACATACAAGGTACCCCAACCAGCTCTCCTTCCTTGCCTGTGCCTTATGAAGAGCATGTAGCCATCTATTGCAGCACTGCACTCATTAGAGTTTTCCATTTTAGTCCTTTATCCTTGTATACAGAAGCATTTATGGCCCTCATACCTCTAAATAATGGTGACTTTCCAGTAAGTTCTAGTCTTGTTTTAAATTTCACATTTCTGATTTTGTGTGGGATACCAAACTATTGCTCAGGCTTGCAGGCCTAGAACCTTATGTTGCCTGCAGATTCTTCATCCTTATCCCCATGTAGCTCTACCACGCAGGACAGCAGAAACACATCTGTTGTATCAATTTATTTCTTTTCGGAGGGAAACAAATGTGAGATGGCCTATTAGAGCAGCTGAAATAGTTGGAGAAAACACACAATCTTGCAAGTACACCATGTCTTCACCAAGTCTGAAAAAAATGTGAAAAATTCCAAGCAAAACAGAGGTTAAGTGCAGTTGCTTTGGATTTGCCATGGTTGCATTTGTCAAATAGACAAGTTGAAAGCAAACAGCATTTAGCACTTGTTCAACAGAGAACTACAGGAGGTAGGAGATGAGGTATGTTGGCTTAATGATCAATTTGCAATGTGGTCCTCAATCAGAATTTTAGGTTTGAATAACTCCCTGAGTATTTGGTTGCTGCAGTTAGAGAATTGATGAATGGTGTCTGAAGGTCTCAAGAAGGGTTGACTTTTTGGAGCTGATTTCTCAGAATACCAGGGGAGTGTTCCAGGTCTTGGTGACACTATTTTTCCATCAATTGCTATAAGTTTTAGTACCTTTTAATGCCTTTAAATCTTTAATTATATCTTTTTTAACTCCTTGCCAGATTTATTCAAACACCCTTTTGAAAAATCAGCTCAAACTCTGTTACCTTGAAGATCTTCCACCAATGTGGCTTTTGGAAGTTTTTTTTCCCAGTTCTCTTTCTTTTCTGCAATGAGTTTTACTCCTTTCCAGAGTTTTATTTGTACAGGTCTTTCTTCTAATGTAGCCAGTCCACAGATTTCACTAAGAAATTCCAAATAATATTTTAAATATGTAACTGTCAAAATGTTGGATTCTGAATGGGAGAGGTAATGGTAATGTTGGTCTGCCCTTGTTCTGTTGCCAACCTGCTTAAGGTGGTGTAAATACCAATGCAAAACATAAATGGATTGAAACAACTGTTAAGTCTGTCACCAGAATTAAATAATGGTTATAATAACAACAGGCTGGAATCAACGAGTAAGAAACAGCATCCCAATCCTACCTACCAGTGAATTTTTCACATGCAAGGCACTCAAAGAGAATTACTCCACAGTTAGTCCTACACAGTTTTGACAATGTGCAAAGTGCACTAAGGATTTGAGTTCAACTGTTCAAATCTGCCCTCAGCTCTAGAAGCTACTAACTCATACTGACAAGTTATAAACACCAAAAGTAACACACTGTAAACTTTTTAAAATTGCTAGTCTGTTTCTAGTGACTGAAATCCCTCCTCTGGTAAAGCAGTTTACATAACAGTGATACTGCCATAACTAATAGGTATTAAAAACAAGTAGTTACCAAAACATAGCAGTATACAAATAGATGTGCCCATGGAGCATTCCTCTTTGTGGCATGAACTCTTGATTTACTCTTGAATGAGGCTGTGTGCTTGACTGGATTGTGCTAATATAATGCTACATTACTGGGAAAGAACAGCTCCAGGCTTTTGAAGAAAAACAGTGCTCTCCAAAAATTCAAGCACAAGATGCAGAATGGGCCTTAAAAGTGAAAGAGCAGGATGGCATCAGAACTCTTAGGGCTGCAGACCAGGGTAGTACTGGATGAAGAGGTAACAAAGACAGCAAAAGTCAAGTATCTAAGACATGGAAAACACACTGTATATACTAAAACCCAATGATAACACAGAATTTGCAAGTCACTGAAGAAAGAGCAAGTAAGTTAGTTAGAAAACACATAAATATAACACCAAGTGAAACCAGAAATGATGAAGAAGAAGTCCTACTGTAGTCCACCATTTTCCTGTAAGTGAAGCACCTCAGATGCTGGATCCACAGTATAGACACGCTCCCCTATTATATTCTGCTCAAGAGTAAATCCATCTATATACTGACCCAGAATAATAGAAGTGTGTGTAAAAGAGACTAGGAAATCTGTGTTCAACAATTTTATTTTAAATACGAGATTGTTGCAATTGTCTAATTTCAACTGTACATGCACCATTGTAGCTAGATTAGTAATATCAATTTTGATTAGATTCTAATACTTTAATTGGACTAACAATAAATTCCTGAGTTTGCATGAGGTGAGTGTTTCATTAGCCCAGATGCACTACACTCAGCATTTGGTCTGCTACCTTACCCTTCATTGTAATTTGAATGCAGTGCTCTTTAAAGCTATGTAACATAGCTCATGTATTATTTATTCCTCTTTACATATTCATACATATCAACGTAATGATAGACAAATTAGTAGGACAGCTTTTCTTTTAAGGAAGGGCTGTGCATATATGAAGGCCCAGTGAGTAGGTATGTTTCATCACTTTTGATGCCACGACAATCAAAATGAGAATAGTGGGAATTCTGCCACAGGCTGTCCTAACACCCCTGATGCTCTGGAAACAAGCAGGGATAGCACAGGGTAAGAGCACAAGCTACAGCAAGGGAGCAGCACTAGCTGCCAGCACTGAGTGGTGCTTGTAAATCACAGGAGTTAGAAGCCCTGTGTCACACACAAAGGAGTTACCTGTACCCTCAGTTCACTCAGACAGACACTGTTTGACTTCCTGTCCATTTCTGAAATGCCTGCATGCTCTGGTGCTGCAAATGCAGAAGAATATCTAATCCCATCCTGGTGCAAGTCTGGCTGGAGGGTTTGTCTTTTCCAGTTACAGTTCTTCTTCCAATGCTCCTGCAAAGCACCTGAGATCAAACTCTTCCCTTTGCACAGAAAGTCCTGCTTCTTCCTGTCTGCAGAAGATTTCTATCAAAAATTACATTTCTGAGACTTTTCTGTGAGGAAATCACACTGAAAAAATGTTCCTTAGATCTTTGATATTTGTTTGAGTATAATTATAATTTTTCACTAGTAGAGGCATACTGCATAAAACAAGTATTTTTTTTTTAAACAAGCATTTATAAATTAGTGATAAATGCTCATGAAAATGAACTTCTGAAATCTCTTATAAAAATCATGGCCAGTCAGACCAAGACAGAGTTACCGAAAGACAACAAACTACTTTGTATACCACAACACTTCTTTTGATAATATATAGCAGCCCCCCCTGAATACACAACCCTTGCAAAAGTCCTTTCCAGAGAATACATGGTTTTTTACCTCCCTGATGTGTCTGATTCCTTTACAGAGTTCTTAAATAATCTGCATCCTAACATAAATCAATAATTTTTAAGGAGAATATCTTCAGGAAATTTCTCTTAAAAGGAGTAACACAGTAGCTTGTGATTAAATTTTGCAAATTATTAATGTGTTTGCTTGTTACTTTCCCCATTCTGAATTGCCTAAGAATAATTTTTAATTTTTTCCCCTGTATCTACTTTGTAGACATTCTTTCCACTTCAAAATACTGTCTTAGTCATAAAGCATCAAAGACCTATTAAAGCTGACTTTATGTGGTGTCCTGAAATCCCTTAGGGAAGATCCAGCATTCAGCAGATTTAAGTAGTAGTTCTTCAAGACTGAAATGACATCTAAGTGTGAAATGTCCTTTTAGGAAAAAAAAATAGCTCTTGGATACTCTAGTAGACAAACAAGTCCTTTAAAAGACAACTCTTGCAGAGCAAAGTCACTACCTGGGTATTAATATATGTCTCAAGCCTGTTTTCATACACTAAATGTATGAAAGTGTCTGGGATAAAAAAGTCTGGGATAAAAAAGGCTGCTTGTGCTCCCTTGTTGTTTACAGTAGGCAGCACTGAGCTTAGCTAATGCTTAGTCATCTCCCAGCTCTACCTGTTGCTGTGTAAAGGCCTCTCTAATGGAAAACAAACCATTCTCACTTAAAATTAATTGCAATTACCAGCTGGGCTTTAAACACAGCATCTTGAAGATGCTGTGGTGACTGGATATTGTGCAGCAGCCCTAACATTCCGACAAAACAATTCAGTGTTTACAGACAATGAGCTAGAAATGTTCTGTTGCCAATAAACATAAAATGCTCATGACAATGAAAACACAACTAAAATTCAAGCAAGTAGTGCAGGTAAATTTACTAGTAGTACAAACGTGTAACAGAACTGGGGGATTATATCTGTGACACAATCCCCCTGCAACTACTCCTCCATGGCTGCAGTACAAGCAGCAGGGCACTGCAGGCTCCTAGGAGGGTTATAGTGTTGGAGGGAAGTGCCTCCTGGGTTAGCAAAAGCTTCATAAATCTCAAAATCAAACTTAAGAAAAGGTATCTGAGGAAATGAGACTTTGAGGTTGACCTTTCTTTGCTATTATTTCTAGAGAAGGAAGTGATGGGACCATTTCATTCTTCCTGCTCAGACGAGAAAATACAGATGTGCTCTTTGTGCATGCAAAATATGTGGGAAGAATTCTTGTGAGGCAAGGTAAAGGGAAAACAAGATAAAATTATTTTTCAGGCAATTCATACTAACTGAACTGGGAATGGAAATACTGAAGGAAAAGAAATTGTAAAACTCTGAGCTGTATTTTATCAAGAGCTACAATGTGATCTGCTTTAAGAGAACTCCCTGGGGATCAGTCCAATATGCAAGAATTAATATATGCTCCCACACAACACTTCAGTAATAATTTGAAACACCATGCAAGTTGGAAGAGATAAAAAATATCTTAAATAAATTCAAGTTAAATATCCCCTATAAAAATATTGTGAGTTTATTGAGCCAAGAAGCTCCTTTAGGACTATTTAACACTTGTTACAATTCTAATTTTCTCCCACACTATTCCAATACTCAAACAATCTCAATTGCTTCTCAGTGGAAAAAATACAGCAAGCTACTTTGCCAAAATACACCAGGTAAAGTGATTGCTTACATCTGATGCATCTAGTGGGAATTTTATTCCCAAAAGTGCTTCTAAGGCACCTGGCTATCTTCTTAACACAACAAATGTACTCCATCATTTTTATTATAGAGTACTAACATGGGATTTTCTGGGAATTAATAAGTGTTAAAATTGTCTCTAGGCCCTTTCTGAGCAAATTTTGGTTTCTGAAGGAAAAATCTCTAATGATATGGATCCTATGCTTGACTTAACTGCATGTTTTCTTTGATGTCTTGATAAGTTCTCCCACTGTCTCCAGCAAACTCACTGTAATTCTCCACCATGGATTTTTGAGATAACTTTCATTGCTGCTATTTTATCTTACTCAAGCCCTCTCTTCTTCTGCAAAAGGATGGGTTACACTAACCTGCATCCTGTCCTGGGCAGTCTTAAGTGAGTTTGCAAGGGAAAAAGAGGAGACAGCAAATACCCTGGCAGCTGGCAGTTCCCTCCTTGCCCTTGCTGCCCTGCAGGAGCAGGAGGCTCACTGTGCTGTTTGCACCCATCTGCAGCTCCAAAAACCTCTGAGCATCCCCTCCCTGAGCCAGTGGCTGAGCCAGCCTACAGGAACCAGGCAGAATTTCTCAGATGATTCAGAAAAGCTGAGGAAAGGATTATGGCTTTACATATATTATAAATGCTTACGCCTTCATACCTTCAAATCATCTGCAAAGGGTTTTATGTAGTTGAGATTTGCCTGGTATTTTGCCTGACTTCTCTCCAACACATGCAGAAGTTTCTGTAAACAAAAATGTTTCTTCTCCAGAGTTCAGTGCCTCAGAAATAAGAGGTGCATTGAATCTAATCTTCCTTGGGCTTGAGAGGAGATAGGAGACTCAGAAATGCTCTTATAAGCTCTCATACTTTTATAGAAAGAAATATGATGTTATGTATTGAATCCAAGGGAAAATTCATTTCACTAAGCTAAGAAGGAATTCAGTAGAATGAAACATGTCAGGAAAACAATCAACACCAAAATCTAATAGAAAACAACCCTCAATACCCAAAATGAATGGAATTTAAACAAATTATTTTCAGAAAATTTGAAGGTGTAAAAAAAATTGGAAAAGCACTGGAAAAGCCTGACCCTAAAGAAAAATTCTATTCAACTAAACTAAGGAAAAACTCAATGGGATGAAATGCTTTAGGAAAAAACAAAATCAAACATAACCAAATGGAATCTAAACAAACTGGTTTTGTAAAAAGCTATTCTTCCTCAATTGTTTAGCAAGTTTGCTTTGAGAAAGTACAAGTTCAATAGCTCTCTGTTTGTCTGACTTTCTGCTAGGAAAAAAAAAGCACAAAACTAAAACATTTTTCTTTTGATAAAGCCCTCCTTGCCTTGTGCATGCATTACAAAGAGCTGAAACACAATAACAACTGCCTTTATCCTGAACAAGTCACCTTGAGAGGTGCAATCTAACCCTGAATGTGTTTATAGTGACTATGAAATATGACTATTGAAATATGACTATATGAAAGGGATATATAGTACTGAAGAATGAATATGAAATACATTTTAGTTGAAGTGGTACATTATTGCATAATCTACCTTTGTTATATAGCCTCTTGTTATCTGATAGAAGACTGCAACAAGAAAAGTGAGACACTTTACGTAGAGGAAGATTTTCTAAAAAAACTCAGCGGCAACACAAGGTCCCTGTTAAGTATGAAATCAAATGAGCTACAGCCCCCTCTTCCAAAATCTCTGTGGGATAGCTTCCAAATTAAAAGCACACTTAAGTACTTCTGTTTTTGGGAAGAAAACAGTAAAAGAAGAGAAACTCATAAAAAAAAAGATTTTTCCATTGATTTTATAGAATGTGCACTTCTTCTTTCTTATGCATGCCTCTATCAGAGGGAAACATGCACAGGTTGGGGCTGCACATCTGTATCATCATCTGCCTGGGGCAAGATAGTAAGTCAAGGGTCTCTTTATTCAGAGATTGCATTAGGATGTGAGTTGCCTCAAAATATTGCCTATTGAAAATAGCAATAACATTTCCTAAACACTTATATACTAATTTTAAATTATGCACAAATAGTACAGGTACTGATATTCACATTCTGATGCTTTCTGTGTCAGATTGAGTTACTCCCCAATTATCTTACTAATGACAATTACCTAGATGTGTTTCTGACTCACAATGAGGGAAATAGTCCATGAAATGAAAATACACACTCCTATCCCACAACACATTTACTGAAATTCAGGTGCCTGTTAAATATTTTTATGCTTTAAAGAGTATTACACAGTCGCATGAACAGGTGAGATGGAAAACTTATACACATTTTCTTGTTATTTTTCTAAATATGAAGGATGAAAGTAGTCCAAAAGTAGTCCTTAAAGAACCAGTGACCTCTCTCATGGAAGACTTATCTCATTTTTATTATACATGCTCCCTGTGAATGAGAAACTTAGTTTTCATGCTTGTATATACAATGTGTTTTGTGCAATCTACATTTTTAACCCTAATCTAAGACTTTACTGAAATGACCATATTTCTGGCTTGGCAAGAAATATGTCTATTGTGCTTTTTGCTGAACTGCTTTTTAAAACAGATGTATCAAAGAACCATGTTCTTTTATGTAGTCAGATTTTTTGAAGTGCAAAAGAAAATGATAAGCATCAATTCTGAAAAGGTAAGTCAGACTGGGAGGCAGTTTGGATTAGAAACACAAACATATTCTAAGATTTTAATTTTTAAATCCATTCAAAATATTCAAACATACAAATAATATGCCAAATTGCCAAGATTTGTTCTGTAATTTGCTATGAAAATAGTGTGAGTCATTATCCTGAAGTATTCTACTTGAACAATTTCTCTCCTTCCAATTATTTCTCAATTAAAGTAATTATTTTCTTAGATGCTTTGCATATTTCATTTTCTTTTAATCCCTATGGTACTATACCACACAACAGATGTGTTGTAGCTTTTTGCTCTTTAAATTAAACCATTTTTGGGGAGGAAGAATGGTACATGGGGTAGGAGAGTTCATTGAGATACCAACAAAGGGCTGCTAAACAGATATGCAGGTTATTTTATGGCCTCAACATTTCTTTACATTTTAAAAGCTCTTATGCAAAATGGCAAACTATAAAAAACAATGGTCCTTGAAGGTTAGATAATGCACTCCAGGCATTGATCCTGGAGTAGGTAGTTTGAAAATAATTCTTGGTACAACGCCTATGGAAAGTCATTCTCTTTGTTGAAACAAAGTCCCGCTATGGACCACTGCAAGGGGAGCACAGAGCACTGGCCTCATCCTCACTGCATTCCATCCTGCTTCCTTTGGGACTGCAATTAAACTTATGAATGAGCTGGTCAGATAGCAGACCACTATGGACTTTCCATTGGTGCACCTGTACCATGAGAGGGTGATCATCAGGGCTCTTGGCTTCCTCAGGCAGTTTTTGGTGGCTCACTTACTGTGTCTCAAACCAAATAAACTGTCACAGGTCACCAGAGCACCACAGGATGTAGGACAGAGAGGCATCAAGCTTTGCTCTCCTACAGTGGTCCCACAAGGTGCCTGCTGGTGTTGAAGGGAACCAGAGAGCCTGGAGGGGAAAACCAAGTCATGTGGAGCAGATCTGCCCTCACAGCCTACCAGGACAGGAAGGTGCTTTGTGAAGAGGCCCATTAATTCAAACAGGATTACCTGAGGCAAGGGGGCATTGCCATATGGGCAAGAGGGCAAATCAAACATGACATGAGTACCAAAGGGTTTTGCTTCAACAGAATCCCATTCTGCATTTGGGTCACTGTGCCATTAACAAATGTGGGTTACCTACGGCCTTCCCTGGAAAGTATTCTGGTCACTGCTGCTCCATGACAGGGAGCCTCTGAAGTTCAGCAAGGTGGGAATACCACCTACACCCAACCCCTTCAGCCTGGGAGGGCTTGCTCTGCAATTCAAGCAGAGGTCTGAGCTAAAGAGATCCAGGGTGAAGGACTACTACTTTATAACATTTGATCTTTTCTCTAAATGAAATTTAATGTGTAGGCTATTAAAAATGGGAATATCGCATATACTATAAGGTCAGGTGCTCACCAGGTCAGAAATGCTTACTTCTCTGTGCCACTCCAGCCTTCTTGTTTGTTTGCAGTAGAAAGCTGCACTTAATTCCATCCTCAAATGCTATGGTTTTCCTCAAGGAATGGACAGGAAGCAGACTTCATCATGTCAGTGGTAATTAGTTCTAATACAGATACATAATTATGATACACAATGGCCCACTACTCCACTGAAGAAATCTTTAGGCTGACAGGCTTTTGTTTCAGATTTTACATAAGGTCTACATTTTAGAAATTGTAATCAATAAATGAACTTGAAAATTAAAACATTAATCATTGTGAATAATATACGTATCATCTATTAATCAGAGATTCAAAACTTATAAGATTACTTCACCATAACAATCAAAATAAATCCTGATGAAGGACACCTACAAACGTTCTGAAAAGTAGTATTAATCTGTGATTGCAACACTTAGCAATGAAAAAAAACTTAACTGTTACTGAAAAATAGAATTGGATGCAAGGATATAGTAATTGGTGCTTGAGCAGGTGTAAGGGATTCAGGAATATTTACTGAAGTGAGAAACGAAATGCTGGCATACATAAAAAAATAAATGTCAAAGTTATACTTCTATGTGGAAAGGGAATAGTTTAATCACCTTTATTTTTTAAAAAATCCAGTCAATAAAACCAGGTAGAAACTCTTAGTGGAAAAGAATAAGATCTGCAATGGGAGTTAGTGAGGGAAGTCAAGCTGAGATATATTTCTTGTCATAACCCAAATACACTGCTAAAATTAACAAAATGTTACTCATAGAAGATTCTCATTTCATTGTGATTATTCATTTATCAGTGACGACCACTATTTCATCAACAGTGAAATAATTATAATAATATTGATATGTGCATGACGCTCAAAGGTCTTGAAAGTTTTGCCATTATTATAATTTGTCAACAACACAATTACACTTCAGACATAAATACTTAGACTTTAGCAACAAGTGTGATGTGTGAGTAGTTAGAAAGGCAATAATTTCAAGTAGTCATCTCTTTATGACATTGTGATTAGCTCACAATATAAATAGAAATCATTTAATTGACATTAATTGTATAAAGAAGTGAATGGATAGTTTTGAAATTTTCATTTTGAAAATGAAGAATGGATAGCAGGCACAACATTGATTCAGTTGCAGCATCTTAGCATTAAAAGGACAATTTAATGCACTTTTAGAGTCATAAACATAAGATATCAAATTGCAATAAGAGATCTAGTCATTAAATACAGAAGAAATAACTAAAGTAATGAAACACATGAAAAGCCTTCTCACACACTGGTTTTTTGTGATGGGCTAAAGAGTTCTCCTTACCAGCACCAAAATGGGCCTGCAATTTTAGCATGTGTTTTACCACAGGAAAAAGTCCTTATTAAAGGGCAGGTGTTTGTGCTGTTAATATGAGCTACAGCTTTATAACTTTAGAAGGTACTGTTAAATCCATCCTTCCTTGCCTTACAACCTTCAAAACTCAGGTTTTTTTGATTCCTTATAGTGTAGTACTGCATAAACCTCAGTTGGCTCTTATTTTATGATTTCCTCTTTCCCATCTCCTATGCACCAAAGTTAAAAATATGTATTTGTAGCCTGGCAGAGGAAACAAACCCTCTTCCATGCTCAAATTACTTAAATTGTTCTAATTGGAGTACCAATTAAATGATTAACTGATTTTTCCACAACACACTGAAATGACACTTCTCAGAAGTGATCTATTGAGTCAGATTGTCTGCAGATTCAGGGAGTGCTGTATCTTTTGATGTTGAGCATACACTTCAGAGGCTTTCTTTGTAGCTGCAAGGAATAGAAACTGTTGTTCTAAGGCAAAATGAGACATCAGCATACAAGGTAAGAAAGGGGGCAATGGTGAAGGGTTGCCTACTGTGTTGACTGTTGTGGGAATGCAAGAGATATAGCTAATTTTTCCTAAACTCTTTCATGTAGGAAAAAATTATCTGCAGAATCAGAAAAAATCCTAGCACCCTAATAGTAGTGTTATACTACTAGTACTGCTGGAAAAGATGCACTCCTTGATGCCAGACTTTCACAGGTAGTGTCACACACATGGAGTTCAAAGGGTCAGCTGTCTTTAAGATGTTTGAAAATGTTTTCCATGAGTATTTTTTTTTTGTTACAAAGAAACCAATCAAGAATCAAGGTAAATGTAGGTCACCTGTAGCTCACCATACCCTCCTTCTACCCCTCTTTGAAGACAGGAGTAATATTTGCTTTCTTCCCATCCTCAGACTTTTGTTTTTCCATGGCTCTCTCTAAAAACTTACAGAGTGTCTCTATATTCCTTCCAGGTCATCTGTCCCTGCTTCCACCTCTTCATATTTGAGTTTAGTCCAGGCCAACTTATCTGTACAGACCTCCTGCCACCTTGGCTTGACTTGTTGTTTGCCAAGTTAGACTTTGCTTGAGGTTGGAGAAGAGTATGTTTGAAAATCAACCAGATGCTCTGGACCTCTTTTCTCTCCAGAACCATCTACCAAGGGACTCTTTCAAGCCTACCCCTCAGCTGCCTGGGGCTGTGGATGGAATTAGCCCTGTGCAGAGATTGGGGCCAGTCTACTCTCTTGCAGTCCAGGGCTGCTATCCAGTTTTTTCCTGGTCCCCTCCTCTAAGGATCCTGAGCACCTCCATCTCGTGGTCACCCAAGGTGTGCACATCACTGTCCTGTCCATTCCTTCTGTAAGTAGGAGTTGCAGCAGAGCTGCATGAGCTCCTTGACTCCTCCATCACCTCAGCCATGAAGTTGTCATCAATGCACTTTCAGAAGCCTCCTATATTTCCCTGTGTTCTTTCAACTCTTTTTTTGGAGATTTTTTTTAATACTGTGTCTTAGTGTGAGGTGTGAAGTTACCATTGGTAAATGGCAGAGTTGCCAGATGGATCTAGTCTTTGAGATTCCCACTATCACCTGATCACTGGCTCATTGCTGGACACTTGTTCTACTGTATTAATGCTGTCAGAATTCTTTTTTTTTTTTTAATAGAAACACTGACCATTGTATGCAACCTACAGTAAAAGCAGTTGAACTCTACCTATAATGAAATTCAAAGCATGGTTGACTCTAAACTCCCACCATCGCCATTTCTGAGAGCTCTACCCTGTTTAGTGTCAGGTGGCTGTGGTAGAAAAGAATAACAGAAAGGTGTTTTGAAGGAAAATGTGTTCCATCAGAAAGGTTTAAGAGCATTATGTCAACCCACACCTTGAGGGCAATTTTAAGTGCTGGTTCTTACTACCTCCAACCTTAACAATTGATTTGGGGGGGAGGGGGGGGGGAAGGGAGAGGAGTTCAGGAGTTAAATATGTTGCTTTACAAAAAAACAGTAGAAAAATCATCATAAAATTGTCACATTCTTTGTATTTGTCACTCATGTCCAGCATTAGCAAAAAGTGATGCTTATCTTTGGAAAGTTGAAGAGACATTAAATTCCTTCCTCTTTAATAAGTTATACCAGGGTCTCAAAAGATCTGTAAAGAACTTGAAAGCAGAGTTGCTTTTCAATATTTAAAATGTTATGAATATTCATCTTTCACTTTTACTCTCTGACTCCTATCCACCACAAATGCACAGGACAAAATGTTCAAAATGTTTTCCATGCTGGATCTACTTAAATGGTTCTTTTCTCCCATATGATTTGTCAACTCTGCAAATATTACTCCCTGTTTGCTTCTTATCCATACATAAAACACGTTTTTGAAACTAAATCCTTATTCATTACAGTCTGATTTTTGGATTAAGAGTTTCCTAAAAAAAATATACTGTATTTTAGAACATTTTCTGCATTGCTGTTAATCCCTCAGCACTCCATAAATTGCCTTAGGCAAGGACACCTTCTACTAGACCGGGTTACTCAAAGTCCCATCCAACCTGGCTTTGAATACTTCCAGGGATGGGGCCTCCCCAACTTCTTTGGGCAACTTATGCCAGTTCCTCACCACCATCAGAGTAAAAAATTTCTTCCTAATATCTAATTTAAATCTCTTGTCTTGTAGTTTAAAACCATTGTCCCGTCTCCTATCACTATCTACCCATGTAAAAAGTCACACCTCCTCTTTTTAATAAGCCCCCTTTAAGTACTGAAAGGCCACATTGGGATCTCTCCATAGCCTTCCCTTCTCCAGGCTGAACAGCCCAGCTCTCTCAGCCTGTCTTCACGGGACATGTCCCAACCCTCTGAGCATCTTTATGTCCTCCTATGGACCTGCTCTAACACATTCATGTCTTTCCTGCACTGAGGACCCCAGACCTGGGCACAGAACTTCAGGTGGGGTCTCACCAGGGCAGAGCAGAGGGGGAGAATCACCTCCATCCTTCTGGGCTGTGAGCACACACATGTGTCATGGCCACATTTTCACCCATGAGAACCCCCAAACCCTTCTCTGCAGGGCTGCTCTCAATGCAGCACATTGCACCTGGACTTGCTGAACCTCATGAGGTTCCCACGGGCCCCCTTCCCAAGGGTGCCCAGGTCCCCCTGAATGGCATCCCTTACTTCTACTGTGTCACCTCACTGCTCAGCTTTGTGCCATCAGTAAACTTGCTGACGAGGCATGGATCTCATTGTCAGTGTCCTTGACAAAGATATTAAAGAGCATCAATCCCAAAACAGAGCCCTGAGGGACACCACTTGTCACCAGCCTCCACCTGGACATTGAGCCATTTACCACAACTCTCTGTCTGTGTCCATCCAGACAATTCCTTACCCATCATATAATCCACGTCTCAAATCCATTTCTCCCCAGTTTGGACACAAGGATGTCATGTTCTTCATCATCCATGAAGAACATTTACGTGTTTCTTGCGAGAACATGCAACCTGACAGGAAAAGAAAGGATCATCCCAGAAAAATTGATAGCTTTTCCACTGAAAGACTTGGAATCAGGATGCTCATTTTAAAACAAAATCCAAACCCAAACCCACACCTTACTAACAGTATGGTCTTTTGTTTTTCCTAAGTAAACTCTGTTACCCCATATACTCCCACTGACAAACTAAGCTGTCTGGTGGGAGGTTTCTTATGCTCCACATCATTTGGTTGTTAGTGTTATACCCAGCAGCAACATGTTTTATAACCTTCAGAAAATATGAAACATTGCCATTTGTAATATGAATACATGAGGGTATTCTCATTATATAAATAGGAAATCTGTTAAACTCTCACCAAGCTGAGGAATATTTTCTTTCCAATATATTGTTTGTTTCCTTTGGGAAATACTGACTTTAATAAAAAAGCACCTTCATAGAGGCTGTAATGGGTTGTTTAAAATCAAGAAAATGAAAAACCCACATGCAAGTCCTAAGAGAAAAGACATGAAGAGAATTAAATATTTGTGCTGCCAAAGCATTAAAAACAAAAATACAAAATGTGCTATATTTAAATTAACTTTAATAAGAAGTACAAAAAGATAATGTTAAGCAATATTTTGCATGTGGTTAATAAATATTCTTCAACAGCAAGCAGTGACACATTCAAACATAAATCCAGTTATTTCTTTTACATTTTAAAAAAGTAACGATTTTCCCAGTTAAAACAAGGTCACAAATTACAGAATATTATCATCTTCTTTAATTATTTATAACTATGAAACCTACTAAATAAGTAAACTGTCACCCAGAAGATTTTATATGACATTGATGTTCAAGGTTAAGTATACTTACATTTATCATGCAGTTTCTTATTGTGCATATTTGATTGGTGTTTAATTTCAAAATTATTGGTTTCATTCTTCCCATTCCCTTATTTTTTTAATTATTTTAATTATCTTATAATTATTTTTTAATATACTGGGAGTGCCTATTTTCCAAGTCCTGTACATTTTCACACCTAAGTGACTCACTAAAGTAGATTTGTCATACAATGCGTAAATGTTTTCTGACTCCAGCCCAGCTGAGAAATTGCAAACCATGTATGAATCAGAGACCACTTTATTTCTACTATTTTTTTAATCAAGTATAACAACATTTAGTGTAATCACTTCCATTAAAATTAAAGTGCCTTCAAATGTTTCCTAATAAAGTGACTATTTGGAGGGGAGAGGTGGAGGGGTGCAGTTTAGGAACTGATTTTTTAACAGTTTATAGATACGGTGCATATGTATTCTAACAGATGTAAAGTACTACATTGCATTCCGTGCTATTGCTAAGCTACAGTAGCCTATAAACTGATAAATTCAGCCAAAATGAACACCTAATAAAGAATATCAAAAGCAGTCGATCAAAGTAATATCTTGTTCCATTCGCTATTTCCATCCATCCTCAACAGCATTGTTTGATGGATAAAGTATAGGAAAGCAAATAAACACTTCAACCTGTTGAAGCTCACCCCTTTTAATATCAGATGAATGAAAGCACTCATGGCAATCATTAAAAACCTTGAATGCATAAGGACACACTCCAGAACACCTTATCAAGTAAAGTATTCACATTATGTAAAGAATTTGAAAGCAAAATAGAACTTTTAAATTATTCAACAATAAAAATATAATCATATATATTTATGTAGACTCCAACACTAGAGGAAGAGTATACATTATCTTGCATATTTTAAAGTATCCTCCAAATTCCTTTTTGTTAGTGTTATCACCTCATCCTAACTTACATCACTTTCACAATATTCTCAAAGGGCATTAAAAAATATCAAGAAAAAAACAGACATAAAGTCCTGTATTCCAGTATGGTTGACACTTCTTTTAAGGGCTTATTTTCATGGATTAAAGAACTGACAACCCATATCCAAAGGAGAGCCCAGGTGTAGTTAAGTGTACTCCTTTTCTGTAGAAGTCCTTACTGACTTCATTGATAGAGATGAATATGATGAGGATGTAAATTAGTTTTATTTTAAATTCGGTGCAAATTTTGCCCTGATCTCCATCAGAGATATCAAGCCCTCAAAATTTACCCTCTTCCAGTAAGATATAATCGCAGACTCCAAAAACACAAGTTAAAAGATTCACCTAGAAAGATTTGAATCTAGAAAATTACGTGGTTTAAAGTAGAGAGAAAGAAAACATTTTATGTGATTAACATATGAAAGGCACTGTAACAAACTTTTGAGCCTTTAGCTTCTACTACTGAAGACCTAAAGTCCCGCACTGATTCTCAGATGGCTGTAATTAATAAATGGATTTAGAAAATAATTAAAAGTTCTATTTGTTAGGGAGTTTGGGTCATCTAAAAAATGAGATGGAGGTTTCCTTGACTAAAAAGGAAAAAAAAAAGGTAATAAAGGAATGTAACTTGAATTTATATTACATACTAAGAGCATTCTAGCAGGAGGTTCACTGTTGCTGGGATGATATGGAAGGAATCCTAACACTGCTTTATAAAGAATCATTCACTTTACTCAAAGCTGAAGGGTGATCTTTTACATAAATTCACATTTTTTTTTTAGCATTTAAATGTGTGTAAGACAAAAACTTCATATGTCACATGAAATTATATCACACTCAGAAAGTCTATTTAGGTATGTTTAGACATTTCTACAATTGTCAAACTGTTTTTTAAATGAAACCATTTAATTTACTGGGTTTATTTTAAAATGTTTTCTTCCTCTACTTTAAAACTCATTGCATGGCTTTATAAATTTTAGCATTATGCATCTGCACATAATCAGGCATAGATGATAGCTTCATATCCACACTGAAATAATCTTTCATGCCAATTTGTTAGGAGTGGTGACGTTCAGCAGCATGGACTCCATCTGTTTTGTGAAGGCCAAGGCAAAACCTGTGCACTACTAAGCTTTCAGAATAGGAATGAGAGGTATGGAGGATGAGCGCTGACTCTCTGTGCTTAAGTGAAAGCCATGCTTTTTAAGAAAACAGTGTAGAATTAACAAAATTCTACTTAATTTCTGAAGCTTCTTTTCTCCAGTTCCACCCAAGATGTTCCAAACAGCAGGAGACACACAGTATTGCATGGACTGTTTCCACAAAGTAGTCACTAGAGGCCTCTCACTTTCAAAGGCACAACTTATGTCCCTCAAGTTCAGTAGAATTATACAAGTATTTCCATTTTACGTGCTCTAGAAGTTACTGTCCACAACTCACATGTGGCAGTGAAGGCTCAGAATTGAAGCTGAAACAAAAATACACATTACCACCCTCAGCGACTTCCTCCTCAGTTATCTCACATTCCACTGCCATGGTAACAAAACCATTTGTGTGCTCTCTTTTCTCCTTTCCTCCCCCATAGATCCCTACCTCCTCCCTGCTGCTTTTGGTTGATTTTATGCAGACAGTTTTTGGTCTCTTTTGAAAAGTCTCATCACCCTGTATGTTATCTGTAACCTTTGGGAAGGGAAGGTGATTCAGTAAGGCTCCTGTTCAGTCTCTAGATGCTCTTTCCTGTGACTATACAGGCAAATTGGCTCCTTAATTTAGAATAATGTTCAATGGTATGAGTGGTCTGCCAAACTAAAGCTCATATCTCACAACGCCTACCATAATATTTTTTTTAAAGATGCTCAACAATGCAGCAGTTACAAGTTGAATTAGCTCACACATGAGAGGTGGAGGTAATTTAATTGGCCACAGCATAATTGAGAATTTTCTAAGCTACTCTTCTGTCATGAAGTCTCCAGCAGACAACTCTGGCTGATAAACTGTGCTGATCTCTACTTTTCATGCTGTTCTATAAATTACTGTTAAATTAACTGACACATGCATCCAGAAGTATGTGCCCCCGTACTGCACTGGAAGCCTATTTCATAAACCTCATTTAGAATTACTGTAATTCCAATCTAACTTTACCGCAGTGTTTTATCTTTGTATTTATTTTATTCATTTCTTAAATCATAGAACATGACACACTGACCCAAGAATAATAGGAGAAGCAGGTTAGATTAATATGTCAACCAAAAAATTCACTGGCAGATTCCATGTGCAAGTCCTTGATAGAGAAGTGACTTGCATTTTCCCACTCACACTCCCCACTTTAAATATTTAAGACCTGCAAGATTACTCAAATTATAGGAAACCTCTACATATTTGGCACATGGATTTGCGACATTAGCTTTAAAATCCCAGATACAGATTCTCTACTAAATTAAATGACACAGATTCCTTCTAAATTAAAGTAAGGCCTAACTCTTTTATTCTGGTATTCCTTGCACAATGCTCCCATTCACTTAAATCTTTACATTTATATTCACTTATCCAGTTGATAGTCTTACAAATCTGCAACTTCTGTGTACTCAGTTGGGCCACTGTAAATGTTTCAGCAGTGAAACAGTGAAGCATACTCCTTCTTCCCATAGAATGAGATTGCTTTTATGTAGACCAATTAACTAAATTTTCTGGAGCGTGCCCATTTAAAAGCTTTGCTGATGCCCATAATACCTGCATGTAAATATTTGATTTTTTTTTTCACTGAGTTTATATAGTATGCCTACTTTTCTATATAAGTGGGCAATAAATGTAACTTTACCATGTGATAAAGGCCTGTTTTTTCTACCAACTCAAGCAAGTGCAGAGAAAAGGGTCAGTGAATGAAAAAATAGCTGTACCCAACAGTTCTAACCAAAAAATAGTTGTACCCAATAAAACCAGTAGCAGCAGGGCTGACTAACATGAGACAGCATCGGGCTTCTTGTGCAAACTGAAATGGGCTTTTTGCATGCAGCTCTGAGTCACCCAGATGGTATTCCCCAGAGAAGTCTTGTTGGAGAAGACTTTACCATTAAAAGGCTTTGAGGAGGTCCCATTCTCGGATAAAGATGCAAAATCCTTCCTTATCAGATAATTCAGCATGACTGAGCACACTCATATTTGGCATGGGGAGACTCCTGACTGTACAGTGTTGTGCATGGAGAAATACTCAACAGTTTCAACACTGTGAAGGGTTTGAGTACCTGGGATGTAGCCAAGGGTGAAACACAAACCTCTCACAGACACTCAGTCTGGTGAGGTTGGGAGAGTCCCTTGATCTTGCCGATATGGGCAGAAGGTAAGAACTCTCACTAGGTCACAGGATGGAGACCTCAGTCACAGAAAACATAATCGAGCTATTCAAGTTCAAGAACATTTTAGCAGGGGCCTCCATTAAACTATACAGTCAGAGCCCTTTGCCAAAAACAGAGCTAAAAGTGAAGGGATTTTTCTACAGTCCTAATATTTACAATTATTTGTACATATGTACATATTTATATATTTATTCATACCTGGACAACATGATGTTGAAGGGAAAATTTTTAATTTACAAATGAAACATTTTAAAAATGTATGCTTATACCATGAAAAAACCCTTTTTTTTATTGCTTGCCTTCTAGCCTTTTGTTCATAATCACACTATTGCACACATCTCCATGTTACATGGAAGATCTACATTTACATATAAATATATATGAAAATAAGGATATTTTTATTTTATGTTCTGAGTAAAGTGCTCATTTTTAAGCTACTGTTGATGAGAAAGGTTTAGTCTGACAGTTTAATTAGAGGGAATTCAAGGGATACACACCTTGTCCATGCTTCTCCCTTTCTTTTACAACCTACTAAATGTCTTTATTTTACTGATGTCAACTCTGTCTTAACTATTAATTCTATTTATAATATGCATTTGTGACCTTGGCATCTATACTGTCACACAAAGTACAAAACAGAATCACATCAAAAGCAAAGAAAAAGCAAGAAAATAAAACAGCAAAAGAAAGCAGTGTTTCTCTTTGTTGTTTTTAGCACACTTCCATGTCTTAAGATACTCTTTTATTTGATTTTAGAAATATTTGTACAACTTTTTTTAAACTCTGAACATATCTATTTTATGCACTATACTCAAGTTACTGTACAAAACTGCAATAAATGACACTATACGACTACATATGTCTCTACTAGAAGACATCATCATAAAGGTGTATCTTTTTTAAAGGTCAACTAATAACTGCTAATGTATGTGTGAATCAAAATATTTTTGATTGGCCAAGTATACTAAAATCTAAATACAGTACACAATTTTTATTTATGCTATGATTTACCAGGCCTTTAGGGGCATAAAGAATCTTTGCAAAGGCTCAGAAGAAAAACAATTTTACTGATAGTATTAAATGTTCTTATAAAATTGCCAATGGCAGATCCAATTTTGTTATATTTGTGTATATGAAATACAGTTGATGCCTACTGATGATGCATGACCTTTTATTAAAAAAATAACATTCAAATCTTAGCAAAATCATTTCTAGTATACAAAGTCGTTGTAAAGTTATGTCAGCGAAATGTAAAGTTGCAATTTACAAAAGCAGCAGTAAATTTCATTATATGGACATATTCCTGAACTTAAATCATGGTTCTTGTTTCCCTTGAAAACAGTGCTTCCTGGGACAAATACAGGTAAATATTGTAATGGCAGGCTTTAGGAAAACATTAAGCAAAGAAAAAAAATATATTTTTTACTGATAAACTTAAACCTGAAAAATTTCTGAGTGATTCTATAAACCTGAAAATAATTCAATTAAGAACAAAATCAAAAATAATAATTAAAAAAAAAAATCCAGCTTTGCTGAACCAAACAACCCAGCTTAGTATTATCAAATAAATAAAACAGTGAAAAAATAAGTATCTCACTAGCAGAAGTTGGTTGATATTGAATTTGATTTACCCTTTTCCCTGAAATCAATTAGATGAATTTATTAACAACTTCAAAGAGGACAGAAGTAAGAAACGTGTGGCTTTTGCCATACAGTAGTGTTTACTACCTCTTCAGTCTAACTTGTATCCAGAATGTTTGTGAAGAGCAGAACTGTACGACCTCCGTACTCTGTTATGTACATGGGTACTGCTATTGTATGAAACAATTACACCCTTTTAAAAAAATCACTTTTTTAAATGACAGTTTCTTTCACTAAAGTAGAATTAGTTACTTTATAGAAAAATATTTTAACTTTAAATTAAAAAAATACTGCTCCTAAATAATTATGTAGGATCACATCTTCATCTCATTGTACGGAGAGAATATAATTCTGTATATTTGAATCCTAGTTTAACAGAAGTCCCCTGGGTTTAACTTTTAAAGAGCTGGCTGTATTTGCCATGGGTGCTATCTGTTTACAGACCCATGAATTAACACTGTGTCCCTCCTTTGGAGACACACAGACAGACATTTATATACACACTGTACATAATGGTTCACAGATTAGCAGTTATTAGTCGGACTGTACATAGCGAACAACCTATCTGATTAGAATGATGCCTGAAGTCCTCAGTGCAAGTCAGCTTTTAGGTTGATGGTGCAAAGCCAAGTAAGACAGGCTCCCTGTTTAAATATGTAGCCCAATACACTAAATTAAAAGTACCAAATAAGACTGGAAACACTATTCTAGACATTCTGTCAATTTTGCTAACACTGTTGAATGTCTTCTTTGCTTCTTGTGGCTTCGCTTCTGGTTTTGCCTTGTTGGGTTCTGCAGTTGTAGCACTCTTGGAGATGGTTGGTAGCACTGAGTCCTTGGTAATATTTGGAGCATAGTTGGCAACAGCCACTGCATAGGCATTGTTTTTCTTAATGACAGATGCTTTTTCTTTTTTCTATTGGAAGACAGCAGGAAGTTAAATATTTCATGTGTATTTGCCAGAATAGACTTAATAAAACATAATTTCAAAAATAAAAGAAACAAGTGAGCATATTAAAATAAACACTGTGCCAATAAATTCAGATATAAAGAAAGACATTTCCAGTGTATCCAAAAGGAAGGTTGAGGTGACATAATATTGCTCTTGCACCATCAAATGCCCTACTGAAGTTATGTGAGGAAGTCTCTGTTACTGTGATTGTAAGCATAACTGGAAGAGAGTTGGCCTTTCTGTAATGGTTTTGCATCTGCCTCCTTACAACAGAATTGGGAGTTCTTTACAATGTTTTCTGTGAAGATTACCTGTCATTGTAGTAAAATTAAAATCAGGCCACCTTCCTCACATAAAACTAGCATGACTATTATTTGGGCATGTCATAACATACCACTAAAAAATAAACTAATTTTAGTTAAGGGTATACATTTTTTAGAGACTCTGGAGAAATGTGTTTACACATATATATTAACACACACACATAAAGAGAGGTCAGGAAGAGATTGCAACTAAGTAAAAGAAGGAATCCAGACTGATAATTCTAGAACTGAGCTGAGATTTAGCCCTAGAAATATTTCCGGGTTTTATAAATTATTGGTTAAAAAATGCATAACAATGATGAAAACAGGACTAAGAACCTAAAAAACAGCAGAAAATAAAGAGAGTGGGATGAAATTAATTTAATGAAGCTCAGAAAAGGGCAATTTAAGTCCTGCATCTGGGGAGGAATAAGCCATGCACCAGTGCAGGTTGAAACTAATGAGTTAGAAACAAGCTTTGTAGAAAAAGCCCCGGGGGTCCGGGTGGCCACCAAGTTGAACGCAAGCCAGCAGTGAGCCCTCCCAGAAACAAAAGGCCAACAGCCTCCTGGGCTGCATTACAGAGGGTTCCAGCCAGCCAAGAGAAGTGATCATTCCCCTCAACTCAGCTCTGGTGAGGCTCATCTGTAATGCTGGATCCAGTTCTGCGCTTCCCAGCTCAAGAGAGACATGGACATAATGAAACTAGTCTAGTGAAGGACCACAGAGATGATTTAAAGCTGGAAGCATCTGAAATACAGAAGGCCAAGAGAGCTGGGGCTGTTCAGCCTGGAAAAGAGAAGGCTCAGGGGGAGCCTTGTCAATGTATGTCAGTATCTGAGAATAAAGATTAGACTTTCCCCAGTGA
Source organism: Peucedramus taeniatus (assembly GCA_013400575.1). Classification (NCBI taxonomy): domain Eukaryota; kingdom Metazoa; phylum Chordata; class Aves; order Passeriformes; family Fringillidae; genus Peucedramus; species Peucedramus taeniatus. Next base: position 51,644 of record WBNO01029797.1, read on the forward strand.
AATCCAGTTGAAGGACAAGAGGCAGTGAGCTAAAAATGAAAAACAGAATATTCCATTTAAGTATTAAAAAACCTCCAATTTTTACTATGAGCACGACCTAATGCTGGCACAGGTTATCTAGAGAGGTTGTGGAATCTTCATCTTCCAAGATATTAAAAAATATCTGGACAATGACCATGAGCAACCATCTCCAGATGACCCCGCCTGCACTAGGCTAGATAAATTTAATGATCTCCAGAGGTCAATTCCAACTTCACCAATTCTGTGTTGCTATGGCATTGTGTATGCTTTCAAAGGGCTAAAGTTAAAGCAGGAGCAGTTCATTGGAGAGTCCATGTGTACACATGGGCACAGGGATGCACAGGGAATAAATACAGCCTTGAGGTTTTAGACCAACACACAGGTTCACAGACTAGTTCTGCAATAAGACTGTAATGCTGTAAATTGGTCCAATGCTTTACAGCAATCTCAGACTAAGGAATTTCTAACAACCTACAAGAAAGCATGTAATGCAGTTTCTCAGGAAACAATATATATTATGTACATATATATAAATATAACATATATCATTTCTATTTAAAACAATACAAGAATATAATGTAATTTAAAATATATGCATGTGATTTAGAGACAAGCAAAAAAATATTAGATCTAGTCCATCTCTTCCACAAAATACAGATTTAAGCAGATTAAAAAAATAGTTAACTTCTGGATCATATAAGAAATCATCAGTTTTTGTATTGGTTTGGTTTGATTTTTAATCTGATGGAAGTGATAAAAGTAAGGGAATTCTTATGACATTTGTCATATAGGTGCATTTCAATTTTTTACCTCCACTGGGAGGCATCTATTCCATTTGCAATTATGGTTTTAAATTACATCCAATTTTATATTTATCTGGGCCATCTAAAAATCTTGCTAAGATCTTCATGGTTAGATGTTGTGCCTAAAATACTTTGTCTTAGGAGATGGTGTCACATAAAAAGAGAATCTGGGAATCAGTTGGGAATACAGCATTGTTCCTTATTGACTGAAGTGTGAGAAATAGTTGATCAAATATGTAGCATTTTCCTGCACCTGCTTTCCTGTGAGGCAAATTCCGTGTCAACAGCACTTAGACAAGAATTTCCAAATAATGTGAACACAGATGACTGTCACTGAGGAAACATATTTCATTTTAATTGGTGAAGAGTAAGCCTGGCTTTAGGTGTACAGATGCCTTCAGCTAAAAAAAAGAGCAAATTACCAAATCAAATTATGAGAGGAACATTTAATTCATCTCTTAAGTCCTTCCTTTCAGACACAGTTAGTGTGTTTTAAAAGGTATCTGTAATACCATTAATGAGACCTGCATAATAAAGCTGAACCATATTTTTTTAGGAGAAACTATGACTATGTTAAAAGCTTATCTTTTTGTCACCTCAGTTTGAAGAAAGAAGAGAACTGGACACATGGATGATATAAAAACCTTAGGATGTAATGGATGCTATTGTCTCTCCTAGTGAAGGAATACTGCCTAGTTGTTCAACAGCTGCCCCTCCTAAGATGATGAGACAACACTGTTGTACTTTGAAGGAATAACCAAAGCATGATCAGAGAGTTTATAAGGGCTCCCTACATTATTACAAAGCCAGGGCAATGAGCCAGTCTGAAAAGCTTCACTCATGACATGCTGATAAACTTGCCCTGATTTACTTCTAGCAGGAGGTAATAGATCCTGAAGTTATGAATAATTCATGCCCTTCCAGAAGTCATAGAGAATTATGAAGAATTAACATTTTTTCTAATTCTCCTTTACTATTAACTGAACATTTTGCTTCTTTATGCATTCAAAATGATGAAAAATCAGTTAATGAAACCTGTTTCACATTTACTATAATCATTCAGGAAGCAAATAAAATTCTATCCTATTTTAAGAAGGATCACAGAAATCTGTGTATTTTTCAGAAGAAATCTGTTTTCATTGGTAGAATCAAGGATTAGACAGGAAAAAAAGATAAAATATATTAATTCAGTCAAAACAAGTGAGCTTTAATAATTGTTCTGTGTTATTACAATTCTAAACTGCAAATACACAAATTTAGATGTGTCACTAGCTCATTCTGTTTGTGAAATGAGAAATTCTATCAGGTAAAAACTTCTGCATTCTATCCCAGCTACACCATTATAAAGACCAGAAAAGTAAGGCATGACTGTGTTTCTGTGTATCAGAGTATCATGTCATCATAGGTGAAGAATTTTATACATCTGCTATCTACAGTGGTTTTAAAATTAATGTCTAATTATCATTAGGAATAAGTTTCAGAATACTGGAAATGTTCAGAAGTTCTAGATTTTGTTATCATAGTACTTACATATATGGGTATTAATTTGTTTTTCTAAACCTTACATACCATGAAAATTAATATAATTATATATTTCTGTATTTTTTTAATTTCCAACTCAGTTGAATTAAAAAATACAAAAAGTGATCCACCAATATAATCTGGATTAAATTTCATGAATAACCAGATAAAGAGTTGTATCTGTGGAGTCAAAAAACAAGACAGACAGTTCCCAAAATAAAAAAATAACGTTCTTGATAACTAAATCTGGATTAATGAGGCCAAATGAGATTAGCTACATAAGAGAAAAAATATTCCTGTTCAGAACAGAAAATACATCTATATTATTTCGATTGAAAGCATCTTTTTTTGTTTATAAATATATATATAGGAAAATATAAAAACAATATATTAGAGCCGGTTGAGGTAATTGACTGGAAATAGGACTACTTCCTTAGGACTTACCTTATCATTCACTACACTTTTTCCATCCCAGGCCCATCCTCGTTTTGTGAAATAATTTACAGTTGCAAATTCAATTAATGCAGAGAATACAAATGCATAGCAAACAGCAATAAACCAATCCATAGCTGTTGCATATGCTACTTTGGGGAGTGAATTTCGAGCACTGATACTCAGTGTTGTCATTGTCAACACAGTTGTTACTCCTGCAAGGGGACACAAAAACAGAACATCAACAATTTCACTTGGATTTTGAATGTTAGCAAAAATAAACCAAAAATATTATGGTATGCTTTTGAACCACAATGAATTTTTTTTTAAGTTGGTGACAAACATTTCTAGAATTGTATTAAATGTTGTATCTGTATTTTTCTCTGAAGTAATTTCAGTCCAACTTCTTGTCTAAACTTCCCTTTTTTAATGAGCTGATAATTTTACTTACAGAATTTATTTTTTTTAAATCAGGGCAGGATAGGTTATTGTAAGGAACAAAATCAAAAATTTCTTCACAGATTCATAATATTTAGCAACATTAGAGTAATAATGATTAATAGGTTAATGTTTGGTAGCTGGCTTCTCAGCAATGGCTGCAGGTTTGGCACCCATGTTTACTGAAATTACCACACAAATACACTTTTGTTAGGAGATTTTTTTTTTACAGTTGCTGTCTTACTAACCATTCAGTGACATACTCGAAGACATAAACAGGGTAAATTCTCATTTAGGTAACATGGACTGCATTCTAGAACAGCACTGATTTGAAATGACAGATTATTGTAACTGTATTATGTGTCAGAAAACAAGAGCTGGTGATACAGGAAGGCTGTGCATTCGTTGTGGCACTTACTAAAAGAACTTTGCAGTACTTTTTACATAATGAGGGCCCAGTGAAAAAAAAAATCCCTCCCAAAATAATCAGGAAGAAGATACATGGGAGGAAAGGAAGAGAAGAACTTTTGTCTGAGTCAGATTTAGCAAGCAGAAATCCACAGCCATAAATACAGACTCCATTCCTTAAGTAAACCAGTTCTCCCACCTCAGGCTGAATCACACTTAGACAAACTAAACTATTCCCTTTGTGGCACACTATTAAGTACGTCTCCAGAATTAAAGGCAACACAAAGTGATATACTCAGCACAGATCAGCAAACCTACACTTCACTATGACAGGCAAAGGAGATGCCATGGCAGAAATATTAGTAACAGTACATCACAGCTTCAACAAATACACACTCATAAAACTGGTGTAGGAGGCTTCCCAAGAGAAAATAAAGTCACTCTCCCTAAGCCAGATCTTCTGCTGTCAGCAATCTGTCACCTTGGTTCTGGAGGATCAACATAGCTCTGATTTTCCTTCTGCTACAAGAGAAGAAGCAATTTTAACCACTGTGTGAAAGGGAAGAGAGGCAGCAATTGCATCTACTGAGACCTCCTCAGACTTCACAATTTTCATCCCTCCAGTAAAGATTCTCCATCTCTGAAGGTGCCACAAAGGGGGACAGAGCAAAGCTAAATGGACTCAGGCTCAGTTCTTTCAAAGGTCGGTGCAGCAGGGAAAACAACACACAGCAGCATCCTGCTGAGTCACACAGTATTGAGACACCTCAGCAAACATAAATCTCTAATTGCTGCTTTTCAGCCTCCATAAATTAAAGAAGTGGATTTGGCCTGGAATCAGCCATGACACTGTTGGCATCTACTAGCCTATACAATGAAAAAGAAGAAGCTACCATACGGTGCCGTATGAAAATCTGTAGACAAAATATATTTTGTAAAGAACTTAGTCTCTCCTAACACTTAAAGAACATATGGCTTAATTATTTTCAGCACCTCAGGGAAAATACAGCCTATCTTACATTTAAAATTATCACATGTAAATTTTAACACCAGTCCTGAGCTGCAGATTAATCATTATAATTATACAGAGGTATCAGTAAAGTGAATGTTTCTCAGATATAAGGTGACCTTATCCACATGTAAATATATACAGCTGCTAAGGTACTGCTCATTTTAAATACCACTTCATAGAGTAAATTAATCTTCTGGAAACCACATTGACTTCTTCAGAAATCTGATTTAAGATTTACTGCTGACCTTTCCTAGTCCCAGTTAAAACACTGTGAATTTATATCTTGTTACCACATGCTACCACTTGACAATTTCTCTAAAAAGTTCACCAAGTTACACCACTTTGTGACCCAAATGCTAATCAAGCAGCACACTTTCAGACCATTGCCAACACACTTTCATTTATTCCTTCACTCTATAAATTCAGTCATGTTCAAGCTACCACAGTCATTTAACCTGAATTGAATGGGAAAAAATTGGACAGAAAATTTCATCTGTAATATCTGTCAGTTTAGGACTCTCTCCCTTTTAGGTTGCTATTATTCTTCAGAGAAAAGACAGATGATTTTGCACATTATAGTTAATTGTAAAAAGCAGTTTTATCAAGTCTTCTTTATGAAAAAGTACTGAATGGAAATAACCTGCCTCCTTGCCACTGCTAAACCTGAGAGGACTGAAAAGTTACTAATGTGGAAGAACATGGTCAACTTGTAAAAACAAAACTCATTTATTTCACAAAGATTTAACTTAAAACCCCACAAAATCCATACACTGATCAGAACAAAACTCTTCCTCGTTGCTCACCTAATTTATAACGCTAGTAAACTAAAGCTGGTAAAAAACAGTAAGTAGAGTGTAGCCCCTACCATGAAGCAGTCAAAAAAATATTTAAAAGGCTATGTAAAGACTGCATGATATCTCACTATGATGTAGAAAAAACAGTTTACATACAAGGCAAGAACTATCTTCTATAGCCCAGCACCCAGCAGGTGTGGCAACTGAATTGATACCAGGAGAAACAGTCAGATATTATTCTGTAAGGGACCATGAGCAGTCATCAGTTTGTCTTTGAAAAAGATCCAAAAAATAAACCATCCAACCACCTTTTTTCTCCAAAGAAGACCAAGCATTTTTTACTTAACAGTAAACATCCTTACATGGTTTGTTCTCAGCAGTGCATGCCTACAAAGCTCAGTATCTTCTATCACTACATTTTATCCATTACAGCCAAGACTGGAGCTATTTGATTGCCAGGGATTTTTATTTATTTTTTAATGGTGCTGCTTTTGAAATGGCATTTGCTTACTGGAGAGAGAAAATCCATCTCCAGAGCTGCAAATTCAACACTTTTCACTAGCACTAAACTTGTATCTCTGGAAAATACCAGCTCTGTTACGCTTATAACAGTGGAAGAGGTAACCTGAAAAACTAGAAATGTCTACCTAGAAACACGGAGCGGAAATTGGAGGAGTTAACACACAAATACTAAAGTTAAAATCTGTAATGATGACTACTTTATGCCCACATTTATGTGCAAAAGTCAGGGTATTCCTTGACAGGGATATATTTTTGACCCTAATTTCACCTTTTGTGTATTAGTTGATTTTTCTAATTGGAAGAGATTTTATTTAACTAAACATATCTTTTGTGTTAGAATGTGGACACTTCCTTTGAAAGGGAAAGGCCTAATTAATGAGTTACCAAAGTTCTGTAATAAAGAGGTACTGTAACTTTGCAAATACTTTGTACAAAATGTTTTAAATGTGCTCTATTTCCCATAATTTCAGGCTGCTCGTCCCACTATTTTATACTTTCATCACAGAAGCTTGCAAATTTACATATAATGGTTGAAGAACATACCACAAAAGGATTGATAAATCACCTTTTTTTTTAACTTAGGAAATTAATTTTATTGTTCTATTCTTCTTTAACAGCAATTGCAAATGTGTTTTGGTAATTCCAACCTAGTTTAAAACCCAAAGAGATTAATAAATACAAATACCAGCAGAAAGAAAAGATTGTTGACCATTTCAGAGATACAGATTACCACTTCATTTTATCACTCCAAGACCAAATAGAAATGTAAACAAAAGTTTAAAAATTCTGCATGTAGCATGATATTAAAGCATTGCACCATAACATTTCACTACAGGCGATATTGTTTGCTTTTATTTACTCAATGTATATGTGTTAGTAGAGAATGCAATACAAAAGGAGTGTACCATGATTTTGCTCGAACACCTGCAGGTAAGTCTGAACAACCATTGAGAGAAAGATTACAGAAAATAGCTCAAGCACTCTGTCTACCCTTTTCACTAAAAGAACAACACAAACCAGCCTTTTTAAATAGCTTGGGAGGCAAGAACCAAAACAAAATCTATTTCCAGAAATGTTGATTTCAGTCAGTTGGGTAAGCTATGTATCCATATGGTGAAGTCAGTACCATGCAGCTTCACTGTATCAATACTGAGCAATGGAACACAATTTCCCATCGAGCAACAGACAGGCTTATTCCCAAAGCCAAGTGGCAAGTGCTATTTACCCCAGCTCCAGGAAAAGCTGCATGCAATTATGCCACCACTGGAATATGAACTAGTGTCTTCACACTCAACTAAGTTGAGGAGACATATTAGTTTGTTTGTAGCCAGCTCAGTCTCTTACTCAGGGCTAGTTTTCCACTACTCACTGCCTAACACTATATTATTAAATCTACATTTAGCAGAAATTCCCAATTAAGAAATTATAAACAGAAATGTGTGAGTGGTGGGAAATCTCTAAAGGCACAAAAGATAATCAGCAGCATGTGAAAGGAGAGAAGAATAAAGACAATTGAGATTTTTTTTTCAATGAAATGGAAAAATGTACTTTGTATTTATAGAATTGTTCAAAAGGACGGGTCTCTATTATTCAATTCCCATGTAAAAATAACCAGAGAACAAATCTGAACTTTTCTTGGGTTCCTCTTTCTGTAGTGTCACAATTTAAAAGTTTTTAAATGTTTAAAAGTTTAAACACATGCTTTGTGTTTGCATGGCAAGGTTTTGGTAGTGGGGGGCTGCAGTGGTGGCTTCTGTGAGAAGCTCCAGGAGCTTCCCCCATACCTGAGAGATCCAAAGCCAGCCAGCTCCAAGAGGGACCCACCACTACTGGCCAAGGCCAAGGCCAAGCCCAAGGGCAACATGGGCAGTGCCTCTGGGATGACATATCTGAGGTGGAGAAAAATTATATTGAGCAGAAGCAACTGCAGCCAGAGAAGACAAGTGAGAATGTGTGACAGAAACACCTCTGCAGACACCCAGGTCAGTGGAGAGGGAGAGGGAGGAGGAGCTCCAGGCACCAGAGAAGAGATCCCTGCAGCCTGTGGTAAAAGCCATGGGGAAGCTGCTGTGTCCCTGCAGCCCACAGAGAGCTCCACGGTGGAGCACAGATCAACCTCCAGCCCACAGAGGACCCCACATAGGAACAGCTGAATGCCTGGAGGAGGCTTTGACACTGGAAAACCTGTGCTGGAGCAGGCTTCCTGCAGGACCTGCAGCTCCACAGGGCACCTGTGCTGGAGCAGACTGCTCCTGAAGGACTGCACCCCATGGAAAGGACCCACATCAAGAACAAACACAGGAATGCAGAGTAACAATAAAATTATCACAGTGAACTGACAAAAGAACATAGCTTTGTGAATTTAAAATTCTTCACCTTGGACAATGTAATAAATAATAAGGCTAATTTTCATTCTTTCCTGCTTCAGTTAACAAAGATTATATACCTAACTACATTTACTTTATCATTCTCATTGATATTCCATGTGAGTTAAAATATAGATAACTGTAGCACTAAGAAAACTAATTTCTGATTTTCTGTCACCTGCATCTAATGCTGCTATTCAAATACATGTGATGCTTCTAAATGCCATGACCCATTAAAAATGAAGCAAGGATCCAGTAAGATTAGTTTTGCTAATATTGTTGACACTAAATGCATAACAATAAACACATTACTAAATGAAACAGATTGTAATCTTGCACTAAATGAAGGCATTATGAACCAGTCTTCTCTTTCATTCATTAAGAATGCAATCAGATTTATCTACTAGAGAAAACACATTCAAGAATTATTTAATAAATGATGACGAAACTTTCTTCTTCCAATAATTTAAAGCAAAGTTGAAGCAATATAGTAATACTAAATAGATGCCATAAAGAAAAGGGATTAAAGAGCTCAGTTATAAAATAAGCTTCATTATACCAACCCCTAACGCTAGCCTAGAATTTGAAACCACATTGCAAGAGAATAGAAAGGGAAAAGTGACTTCTTTCACCCATGAAATTACACATGCTAAGTGGTGCTTTGAATAACTAGAGTTTATGTTTCTTTGAAAGGAACAGTATTCTAGTAGTTGGTCCTTAACTCTTAAGAAGGTCATTGAAATAAATTTCTCATTGATTTTTAAAAATGTTTGTCAACCCATAACTTTTGTTTAATTATATTTTAATATTGATATATTTAATACACAGTGCATAGATGGGTATCTAGCAAATGCCTATTCCATATAAAAACTAAAAATTAAGTATGATCAATAAAAGTGTAAAGGAATACTACCCCCTACAATTTTTATATTCTCTTCTGACTGTAGCTTGTTTCATTAATGTAACTGTAGTATGGGCTTCTTTTGTCACTGGATGGATTCTACTTCAAAGTATCACCCAGATGAAACCTTGAGTGTACCAGCCCAGCTCCAACTGAGAAGAATATTTCAGTACACTAAAAAACCACTAAAGAGCTATAGACAAACTTTGTTACGAAACTCTTACTAAGTGCACATTTTTGTAACACATTCAGGCAAGAGACCAGTGGGTATCAGAAATCCCAGTGACAACTGCTTCCAGTATGTATGGAGAAAGACTGGGAGATCCACTTGAGGCTGTGTATTTAGAGAGCCCATTGGCAGCTTATGCTGACAATCTCATCTGGAGTGTAAATGAATGTTATGAAATTGCTCCTCAGGGAAAATCCAACCTACCCAATGGAAAAAGCTGAGCTTGAGGAGCAAATGCATGCTAAGGTTAAGGTTTCCCCAACAGGCAAAGCCTGGATGTGTCTTGTTTCCCTGGGTTAAGGGTTCCTGAAGGGGACAGAGCCCTTAGTGGCACACAGGGTGCATGTCTGTGTGACAGGAATAAAATACTACCATAAAACTGCTATGTCTGCAATAAACCCATCGTTCTTAGTAAACAGATTTCTGGTTTTGGTGTCACTGAGTGGTGTGATTCTGTTCTTGTGGCCCTCCTATGCACTCCCCTCAAGACATCCTGAAGCAGGACACTTCAATATTCAAATTATACTAAACCCCAGGAGAGCAAAGGAGCAGGTTGCCATACAGATACTACTTATTTCTAAAAAAATATAACTCAAATAGAAAATAAATCAAGAACAAAAAAGAGGTGTGCAGGAAGGGACACATTTCAGGAAAATTATCCCAGGGCCTTTTTATGGATGGAGTGCCTTGTTAACAGTGACACACTAACAGAAAGTGCATTTTAGGAAGAGCAGATGTGAGACTTTTTTTGGAGAAACCAGTCATACTGTCCTATATGTATTGGAGTGGATATAGAAAAGGGCAAATACAGAGATATAGAAAGATTTGAGTGTACTTGCAAGGCTGGAAAACAGGAGTGTACAATTTCATAATCAAAAATTGAAAAATTCACTTAAGATTTTGAAGAAAGACAAAGAATCGGCCTGATAGCTGCCTGGAAAACCATGGCAGAATTCTGGTCCCACTGAAACCACTGACCCACTTCATCTGACTTCTATAAGGCTCACATTCAAACCTGCAATTTTCACAGTGCTTTGTGTGGCATGTTCTCTACCAGGAGAGACAGTAAATGCTTTGTTGTGCATCATACTTAAAATGCATTTGAGTTTGGCCTATTTTTTGAAGAGTACACGGTGCTTAGTGATGACTAAGCCCACAATTTTATACAGCATTTTTGATGGATGATTCCACACAGACAATAATTTTATTGTGCTAATCTCTTTTTCTTTAAAAGCAAACAAACTAAATGAACTTTTCTTTGCAAATAAGAAAGACATTTGTTACTTTGAGAAACACCATTTTAATGTCCTGCTGAACCTGTGTGCTGCCTCACAGTAATCTCCAATTTGAACTAGCAAAAAAGTGTTGCCCAAAACTCCAGAACAGGGTTTCTTTAAAAGAACTTCAGCTTGAAATTTTAACACAAATATTTCAACAAATTCAAATTTAATTTGCCTAATTTACAAAAAAAATTAGAAATCTGCTTATCTACCAAGTACCAGAATACCTGGATAATACCAAGGTAAGTAAGATACTTCAGAAAATCATCTAAGTTTATTACATTTACTTTTTAAATAGAAACTTTATAATCTTTTTCTATTTTGTGCACTTTTTTCCTCTTAGAAGAGTCAAGGATATGAGGACAGTTTGCTTGCACTAATTTCCAAAACCTTTGGGATTCTCAGGAGATGTGTAAGCTGCAGTTAAAAGGTGTTAGGACTAGAAATCACATCACATTCCACAAACACTTTAATTTGAATGAAAAAGCCTTTTACTTCAGAGGTACTTTCTAGCATCTTCAGCAATTTCAAACAGAGCTAATGCTACTCAGTATACTCACCAAAGACTGTCCTGGCAGGTACAGACTCTCTGTTCAGCCAGAATGACACTTGAGACAGAATGACAGTCATGATGCAGGGGAGGTAAGTCTGAATGACAAAATAACCAATTTTTCTCTTCAAGTGAAAATGAGCCGTCATTACTGTATATTCACCTAGGTGCCACAAACAAACAAAATACAATGAAACAGAAGGTTATCCTCCAAAGAAAGTCCATTTCTTTGGTAAGAGAAAGTTTGCTATATTAATGTGAAACAAATGTTCTAGGGTTATATTGCACCAAAGGTATTTTGTAATAGAAAGCATCCTATAGAATATAAGAAAGATTTTGAGTAGAGCTATTTCTTATTTCCACTGTATTCCATGAAAGATGAGTGTTAAGGAACTTCCAGGAACTCCTGTATGCACTGAGAAGTACTTCAACCTTGAAGGCTTCTGCTTATAAGCAACTCTCTGTGTTCACACACCAGCTCTCTGAGAACTTAATCACAGTTATAAAGCAGTCATGGGGGTTCATGAGAGCACATGCAGGAAAACAGTCTAGAGTCTAGCAGAATAGTCCAGTGTTTAATGTCAAAAACACGATGGAAGGGAAACATGGTTGAAACTTGTCTGCTTTATCATTTAATAGACAAAATCTATGTCATTTACAATATGAAATGTAACAAATATCCCAAAAAAGGGTGGCAAATGTTAGGATTAAACATGAAGCTCCAGACAGCATTTTAAAAAACAGTCACTGAGGGTAAGTTCACCTCTGTTATCACCAGCTAATTATAATTTGAAAGAATCAGTGAAGTGTTGCTTTGTGTTACTTGTACGGTACACGCCTAATGGATCACATTTTGCAACACTTTTTCAGAAGCATGTAACACCACCTGGAATATAGTTTTCACAGCCAGTAACAGCCTTTTTCTCCAAGATACTCCAAAATATCTTTTACTAACCTGTACTTGACTTAACTGTCTCTTTTCCAATTGTTTGGCCTAAAAGATCATACTGATTCAGTCTTGAGCCATCTGGTGCCACTTGCACTGAATCGGAAGCATTGTAAGTCCAAATGTATGTCACTTCTGAAGTTGTGTATGCATCTGTGAGAAACAAGGTAAAATATTTTGTCAACAATTTAAATCAAACCACATCCATCGAAATTCACAGAATTACAAGAGCTACTTATCTTTCAAATAAAACTCACCCCAAAGATTTTAAAATTATGTGGTAAAAATAACTGTGGCTGTTTAAAATAGCTTTACTGTAAAGTAAGTGGCTATTGCAGCATGGAAACAGGGCACTCACTTCTGATCTTATTAACCACAATTTCTTTCTATTAAACTACAAACAACATCTCTTCTACACTGTTAAAAGACTTGTCAGAGATTAGATATTATATGTATCCTATAATTTGTGATAAGACAGATGAAAAGAAGGACAATTTGCAAAATTTAGGACACACAACATTTTTAAAAATTCATTCCTGTATAGTTCTGACCTTCCATTGTCTCCACTCTCAACTTCGGGGATGTATCACATGAATTTTATTATTAGTTGAAATCCAGACTTAAATATGGGAAGCCAGCAGTGACAACACCCTGGTACCTTGTCCTGCCTACCCTCTTAAATTTCACTAATTGCCATTATTTTGGGGGACACACAGACATTAAACAGGCTGCTTTCTCAGTACATTCATGATCAAACATACATTTATCCTGGTCTCTCAAAATAAAGTAGTATGAAAGCCAACCAACACTGTATTTTAAACAGCACTAATGCCCCTCCAGAAAGTAAGAAAAAAAAAAGAGTATGTCCTGAAAGTTTTTCCAGTCTAATATGCTATTAACAAATGGAATATGAAAGGAAAAGGGTAAACCACTGATGGAAGAAGTTGTGTGTTCATTATGATTGACTGAGACAAGTACATTTTAAATCCTACACCATAATTGCCGTGCAATTAAAAAGTAAAGCATCATTACTGTTGGTCTGCAAAGATTTTCACTTGAAAAATCTCTAGAGGCTCAGAACGTAGCTTCTTTATGCAACTAGCCATAAATTGCATGACTAACAAAATTTAGCAGGTGGGTAGAAAGTAGAGATTTTTAACACTTCCCATGTATCCTTCCAGCTTTACACAAAAATATCTCTGCTTTAATGCGAACTAGCAGTATGGCAAATTGTTGATTTGTCTCCATTCTCTTCACTGTCAGTTAGACTTTTTGAAAAGAATAAAGAAAAGCAATCTATTAAGCTACAGCTTCTCCCATACATTCAGTTTGGCTTTTCTCTTATGTATAAAAAGAGACATTCATACATGCTGATGATCCTCCTAGCAATGTAAGATTAGCAGCATATGAAGAGCTGTGACAAATATATACCACTGGCAAACTTGCCTTATTTAAACCAAAATCCTCAGGATTCCTGCTTATTTTCACCACTATTCATCATTCAGATTCTATCCCAGAATAAAAGCTGAAAAATGCACAGTTGTCTAGAATTGAGTCCTAGGTAAAGAAATAAAATGTGTGTGAAGCCATTCAAAATGAACAGAAATAAGAGTCCCCTGAATGTGCCAACAGGCAGGAACACAGGTGACTTTGAGGGAAATGAGACACTTTTTTTAAAATCACACTGCTCACATTTAGAATTCCTCTGATTATTAGAAAATCATAGGCAGAGAAAAAAGAGCAAGCTAGTAAGAAAAACAAACAATCAAGGCCAAAAAAAAAGACAAAAAAGGAAGTGGTTCACACAAAGTCTAATATACCTAGTCATAAGGGTTTCCAACCTAAAACTGCTCCTGAAGAAAGTAGTCTTTTGGCCTGAGTATCAGTTCCATTATTACAGGAGTTTTTCAAGTTGTTTTGAGGTTACATATGAGTCTTTTTTTTCCTGCAACACCTTATAAATCCAATGTGTCTTGTTGGGCACATATATGTAAATATGATTAGTCAGTAGCTGATTTTGGCTGACATCTCTGCTGTTAGTTTTTTAGGCTGCATTGCATAGTCCAAATATAATATTGAGGGGGCAGGAAAAGGCTCCATGCTGCAAATAGTATTAATGATCTTTTAACTCCACGGCTAAGATTTCCTTCAAATGTGAAAACATCATCAGAAGCACAGGCTTTGTTTAATTTGCTACAAACTCAAAGGAAAAGGGATATTGGAGCACGATGGAGAGTGCTATGACAAGCATCATGTGGTTAATTATGTCCTCAGTGGCAGCATATCCCCTGTTTTGTATTCTGTGGTTGCTACAATTACTGTAAAGTCAGCCACAATTTATAGGTTTTAACTTGCTTCCTCAAAAAAACACCCAATTTCCTTTCCTGGGCCCAGCAGAGAATGCAGGCTGCAGCCAAAGGGGAAAAAAATAGAGCTTTTAGTGTAAAAAAAATCCAGGAAATATATATAATGAAGAAGAAGAATAAGAATGGCTGTGATCTAAGAAAGTGAAATAATGCAGATGTTAAAAATAATACCAGTCAGGTCAAATTCATGTCTGTAACATGCAGAGGCACTAAAGAACGAATTTTTTATCACATAAAGCCATTCATTATTGCCATCATTGAATAAGAACATTAAAAATACTGTTAACAATAAAGAGAAACTAAGTTGTGGTGAAAAATTTTAAAAACCCACTCATTGAAGTCTTTGATCTGCTCTTTGTTCAGACTACACAGGGTACGTGCTTCCAGTTCTGTGCTGGTCAGTGTGATTTGCACCCTGCAATCAAAGTAAACCAGTGCACTGTTGATCAGGTGCAGGGTGTTTATTGTTAACTGCAGTAATGAAATCTTCAAAATACACTAGAAGACAACACTCGAGAAGAGAAAAGAGATTTTGATGGTCAGGTTACAAATTTTTTTAAAGTCCCATCTTGTGGTTTACATTTCTCATGTAACAATTTATTGAAACAAAATTATGCTGAGAAATGTTAGATTTGCCCTAACCAAAGGCTGTACTTCACATTATATACTTACAGCTGCCAAATTTCAGTGGGCATGAGTGAGCATCCATAGGGAAGTCCTCCAAGTGCATTGGACATTCAGCTTGGACTGTAAGCCTAAAAGGCAAAAGACCACTATGCATTTAAGTCATTTAGCAGGACAAGAAAATCAGTTCCACAGAAATGAACACAGTTCATGCTGATTTAGTAGACTGAATTTAAATTTTGTATTAAACTAGCAAAAATTTAAATCAGGTTTTATTTCTTCCATTTTATGTGTTCCTTTGAAAGGCATTTACTTATCACATCAAGAACCTGTAAAAGCTGACCTCAAAATTATGAAAAAAAGGTAATTTAAAGAAAAATATAAACTAAGTAATGCCAGGTTGTTAAGAAAATAATTTACTTCTCATAATATGAGGTACATGAATGCTACATTAAAAAAGCATCCAAAATACAATTAACCTGCCAAAGAACCCTACTCTAGTTTTCCGAATTTAATTCTTTTACAGTTTGAATGGAAGATACAGATAAAAGATACTTGTGTTCTTTCAAAAGGTTGCTGCTTCTCATTCTCCATGTTACTAGTGATTATTCTTTATATTTATGGAAAATGTGACAGTATGTTAACAAAGCATCCACTTTTGTCCATTTTTTGAAATATCCCAGTATCATATAGGGGAATTAGTAAAATAAAAAAATAATTTAAAACAACTTGAAGAAAGCTTTTCACGGACTTCCCCACTATTTTTAATTAAAAAAAAAAAAAAAAAAGCCAAAAAAAGCCCTATGTTTCTCCTTCCTATCCTTTTCGTCTTCTCTGGGTAGAGATTTTTCCTGTATGCTTTCCCTTCCTCTTCATCCAGCCCCAAACAACAGCTACATCCTTTTGTACTCCCAGTGGTTCCTCATCATTGTATTCTCTGCTATTTTCTCCCAGCCTTGCACCAAAATTATTTCATATTTCTACTCCTCCACTCCTCAGGAATGTTTATGTGAATTCAAGGGGCAGCAAGAGATAAGAATCAGCAAACAGCTGAAGGCAATGGAAAGAACTGCACGAGCCTGTGATATAAATCACACAATCATTTTATGTAGACACAATAAAAATAGCTGTTTAAAATCTAAGCAAAACAGTTAGATTAGTGTACACATTAATCTCATATCCTGAGGACCAACATATTCACAAGTAATGAAAATGCTTAGTCAATTATAATTCACCTGACCCAGCTTATACAATATAATGGTTTCAAACAGTATTTCCTATTAGTTATAGTATATGATTATTATACCCTCTGGAGGAAGAGAATTTCAACTTAGACAGATAATTCTCAAATATTGATTTAAGCCAAAGCAAAAATACAATACAGGGGGTCTGAATTTACTTCAAGCAAACTTTTCTGAATCTCTCCAAGCACTACATCATCCAATATCATCAGCAGTCTACCCATCAACACTCAGTAGTACAAGAGTTTCAGAGTTGTGTAGTAAAACTGGGTTTCAGGGATGCTGGCATGGCTGCATAGAAAAAGTACTACAGTACATGTTAATTTTGAAGCTCACATTTTCTGTCTTACTGAAGCTGGGATTTTAAGTTGACATTCACAACAACTTCAATTTATTAAGTATTCTCCAAAAAAAAAGAAAAAGAACTAAGTCACGGGCTTATGGAAACTTGGGTAAAATTTTCAAAAAAGATTCACATAGGTAACATTATAGCCAAAGTTACCAAAGAAGAAATCAGTCTTATAAAAATGCTACTAATATTTGTGTAAACGTGATTTTTTATAATTCTTCATATTCTATATTCTATTTTCTAAGTTAATTTAATACATTTTAGCAGCTAAATATTTATCTTAGCTACAAATGATGCACAAGATGAAAAACTTAAAATTCTAAGCATTAATTCTAAATATTTTAATTAGATATAAAGAAACAGTAATTACAAAGTAAGACATATCTTCCCTTTAGCTCTTGCTGGAAAGAATTTGAGACCTTATTATCTCTTCATTCTTGCTCTGTTTTTTTATTGCCCCTGATCTTAATAAAAAATTTGCTTAGGGGCTCACATATTCAGTACAACAGCTGCAGTAATAGGCTAAACTCCTACATTATTTTAATCATTCTAAGAAAGAGTTGGTAAACTCTTCCTGAAGGTCCCACATAACTTTATTCAGGTGTTCAATATCTCCAATACATTACAAAAATTGAGACACACATAGGAAAACTGATCTAACTCATTATCAGCCCAGAGACTTTTAACAGAACTGGAAACAAAACATACATTTTTCTAGCTTTCTTTCTGCTTTGAGAAACATGAAACAAAGGAGAGTTCTCCTGAAACCTCATTTCACTGTTCAATGGAAAAGTCCCAGCAAGAAATAGCTTGAGCAGAGAAGAGATGAACAGACATACCTCATGGTGTACAAGAGTGTCCCATCATCCTGGATTCGTAGGAGCTTGTTTGGCATTGTCATGTTATGAGCCACTGACTTCTTCCCATTGTGAAAAAAAGTATCTGGGGTCCAGATTTTGCTGGCCATTAGGTTGTTCAGTCGAAGAATGTTCATTGGGCCTTTAAACTTTAATCTCTCATCCTTCCACCTCTGACGGAAGAATACATCTATCGTGTACTCCTGTAATGGAATAAATATATGCTTTTTTTGACACAATGAAACACTGTGGGAACCCAGGGCAAGGGAGATATTCCAATGGCTGCTCTGGGGGACACAGAACCCCAGAAAAACAGACTTTGACCCTCACCCATGGAGAAGGCTTCCAAGAGTTTTAGATAAACTAGAATCCACCAAAGTGTAAAATAGATGATAGAGATTAGTGCAGCACATCACTGGGATGATAAATCTAGGTTTTAGGGTGTTTTAGTAGGTTTTAGTATGGAGCCAAGATGGACGACAGGGCGGTGGCCCGGGATGCTTCTTCTTCTTGATCTGCTCCATTTTCTGCATTATTGGTGGCACACGGTGATTGGAAGAGATTTTCCGCAGTTTTTGGTTACTTGGATGGACAGGGGATGAGTATTGGTAGAGAAATAAAAATAAGGTACGTTGCTAGAGTTAACTGGACAAGGTGATTATAAAGAACCTTGAGACTGTACGTTCCTCAGCCATTTTGGTGGTGTTTTTCCTGAGCGCTAAGTCCGGTGCAGAGGGTGCCAGGCTTTTTGATAAGATAACAATAAATCCAGAGATGCAAGAAGGAAAATGTTCTGCGTGTCTTCCTTTCCTGACACGGAACTGAGAGTGCAGGGTCTCCCGCAGCAGGGGAGCCTCCCAGGGGGCCCAATGTCTAGGGGCAAAAACCCACAACACACTAATCTGCTTTCTGAGAACAAAAATAGAAAAGCTTTGTTTGCAAAATTCCCTTGGCAAAATTGTCAAGGGAGAAGAATCATCACAAAAAGATGTATAGCACTGAGAATAATAAGCAGGAAGTCAGTGTATTAAGGGTATGACATTCTTCTTCACGATTGCTAGGTGTTGTTTTTATATTGAACTCTTTCAATATTTATATCTGTATCTGATATACAAAGTATCTGTGACATGGGTCATTTCAGTAAACACAGTAAGGAAGGAAAGTAAGGAAAAAATACACAAGATTAAATAGTTCTTTCAGTATCTTCTCCTGTAGAGTCACCCAGCATTTTAAGAGCATGGAGAATGGCTGAGCCTGGAAGTAAGGAAACAAGGCAACCTATAAGGGTTACACTATATACATGCAGAATGATACAAGATTTTTCCAAAGAGGAATGTAAGGCTCTGTAGCAGTGTGGATTTTATAAACAAAAGTACAGAGGTAGGAAACAACAGCTGATAATTAACAGGTGACACACACTGCCTGGTGAACCTTACTCTGATGCCTAGTCTTGGGAAGGCAGTACAGTGGGAAAAAAAGGATGCAAGCAAAAACAGACTGATGACCTAGACCAGATGCCTGTGTCAACAGGCTGGGTATTCCATCTGGTGGGGTTTGTTGCTGTTTAATTGTTTACACTGGGGTTAAACCACAACACAAACAAACAAAAAACTGATAAAACATTGATAATGTAAATTCATCAGCTATCTTCAAAATGGAACTGAAAATGGATTTTGTGTTTTGCTTCTGTCAGCACAGCATATAAATTGGATATGGGAGAGCTTAAAAACTATGTTGGAAGCAAACTGTATTTGGCGTATTGGCAAATGCTACCTTGGTGCAATTTTGCTTTGTTGGACAGGTACAAAATGTGGTCTCATGACTTCAAAATATTAGTATGCTGTAACACTGTGCTACTGCAATTGCTCTGTATAAACCACTTTCAAGTAAATTACTTTGAATGGACAAGGCCTGATAAAATTTAACCAATATAAAATTTTCAAGGGATTTCAATATAAAAGTGACTTCAAGGAACTTATCGGCCTCCATCATTTTCTGCTGGCTCCCTTGTGTGCTGATTAACAAGGCTTAAGGTTCTTCTCCATCAATCATACAGCGACACAAAAGGAGTGCTGACTAGACAGAGACAAGTGACAGCTCTCTTCAGCTCCTTTGGTCTGTGAGCCAAAGAGCTGTGAGGACCTTTTCCAGGTCAGGGCCAGAGGCTAAGGAGAGTATGCAGAATAAAGGAAAGGGAATTTTCTTACGCGAAGGAGCACGACAGGGGCAGGAGAGAAAGCAGTTCTCTTTGTGAACGGCCACAAATGCAAAGAGATATTTTGGAAATTATGGATACTTATAAACTAACCTGACAAAAAACATACACTCAGTTTTTTGCTATACCAAGAGGTAGCACATTCATGTAATAAAATTTTGTCTTTTTTCTAATTAAAATTTTAATTTTGAAAATAATATTTAATAAAACTAACACAACAGTACACTGAACATTAATTTGCTTGGTTTTCTTTAATCCCCTTTTCTATTATCTCTAATAGTATTTTAGTAAATATATGCATTTAATACAAAATTATGAACCTCTAAAGAAGGCATTTCTTTGATATTGTACTTGATTTTGTTCAGTACCTCATCACTGCTAGAGACAATGCCTCATAACAAGTGGTTTGCTCACTGCTCTATGATAGATCACATTTAATTGTCCTCTTTTATTTGCCGATTTATATGTTGTTTTATTTGTTAAATATCATCTGACTTAAAACCCCATTTACAAATAACAAGTTACCTATCAGTTCAGTTGCAGACCAGGGAAAGTGACAAAATGCATAATATCATGGAGGATCAGAAGCAGCAGGGGAGTATATGAAATCTGGATAGAAATACCAGGTAATTAAAGGAAAACAATTGCCCTAAGAGCCTCCTTGCGGTTTTCATCTGAGGGGCATTATCAATAAATCATTTTTATACTAAGACTGATCTTTGAGGTATAAAGAATTGGGAAGAAGAGCCTGAAGGGATTAAGACTTTGAAATTCCTCTGAAATTCAACAGGAGTGAGTGATATGTCCTACAGGTTCTTTTGACAAACATCCCTGCACATAAATGATTAGAATATAAATCTGAACCTTTTTGCAATGTTTCCATCAATAAAGAACTTCAAAGATCCTGCTTTTTTACTGTCTTCCAGTATACATAAAAAGAATTACAAGAAAAATAAAATAGAAAAAAAAGCAGACATGAAATGCCACTAAATCAAAACAGCAACATTTCACAAAAACCCTCATCTGCTGCATGGCAACAGCTAAGGAAGTAGAATGAGCACGAAAGAATGAGCAGAAGAATGAGCTGCAGCCTTGAGAGATCCTACTGAGAAATCTCTGACTGATCCCCAGGTAATGGTTAATGGCTCAAACACTGTTAAGGTAATCACAAAGGACTTTGCCCACTATGGCAAACTGTATAAAGAAGCAACTGCTCATCTGAGACCACAAAACTCCCCTCTCTCCCTCTCCCCAGTATGCCTCTGTGAATTCCTGGAAATTTGGACAGTAAGTTAAGCCTCCTGATGGGAACTTGAGATAAGATAAAGGTGCTACTATTGTCCCATTATATCAGGTCTAAGGAAAAATAAACAAGGCTGAAGAGAATTTATCCACAAGAAAAGCCAGCTCCGCAGATGTGCTGAAAATAAGCCTTGGCTGGGTCTGGCAGGGGGGAACCATAGCTGGCATAGCTGCCAGACTCATTTCTGGGGACTTCCACCTAAGGACTGCACATGATCCACAGCTGCAACAGATCCACGGTGTTGAAAAAGACAGTGTAAAACTCCTCTGCCCAGGAGAGGTGTCTGGGCATCCCCAAGTAAACCTGAACATGTATTAACCCATTGAACTCTATGTTTCACGGGCTTCCCCCACCCCTGGCAGATCAAAACTTTGACTAATAAACACTGAAATTACATCAAGTCTTGCAGACTCCATGTGTGGTGGTATCTTTCTATTCTTCTCCTACTCTTTCTTTCATTTCCTTACAAATTTTCTTCAGTGTTATTTTTATGCTTTTGTATTGCTATATTGTATTGATAATAATAAACAAAATGGCTAAATACCTCCTTTCCATTGCAACCAAAATTTTCCAAAATTAACTCATATATACATATATATATGTACGTGTATATATATATATATGTATGTATGTATGTATGTATGTATGTATGTATGTATGTATGTGTTTATAAACACCAGTCATTCAGTGTTATTTCACCCTAATCCACTCCCATGGATCAATTAATAAGAGCCAGTGTTACTCTCATTTTTAGGGTGGTTTGTAACACCATCCAGTCTGTGCTGGAGATCTTTATTTCAGAACATCTCATTTAGAAGATGGAAACAGGGAATAAACCAAGGTTTGGTGTGAATGAGGACAAATACCTTCTGTTTCCATTTACCACAACAGTAGTAAAATCTCACATAGTTCTTAAATAACTTATCTTTCTATAGACCTCTTTGCATTTTTTTCAATGGAAGTATTAGGATCTCAATTTTGTCTTTGTCCATTTAAAATGATTATTTAAAGCAAAATACAACCCCTGCCTTTGCATCTCAGTGCTATATTCACTGTTGCTATGTTCCCTTCTGTGCCAAATCTATTCTACTTGTGATCATTAATATCCCTACTGATGTTTACTATATTAAAAAATTCAAAAATAGGAAGGTATTGAAGTACTTTGCATATAAAAATATGATACAAAGCCAGCTACAAAAAGCTGCTACAAAAAGATTTTGAGACTAATTCCTATTTGATATTTTTGATATATACCACTTTGTGGTTAAGGCTGTGTAATGTTTACTTTTCAGTCAAGACTAATGTCCGTGACAAAGGCAAATATGGATTTTAGAAAAAAATCTCAGATTAATACCTGATACTAATTTCATTCATTCTGCAAATATTCTCCTACCAAAAAAAAAAACTGTTCTCTCTGGACATGACCTAACCACTCTCTAGTATATAGTGCAGTATCTCCACAAAATCACAGGAGCATACTTGCAAGTCTTCAGAGGACTCCTGTGATAATTTCTAGAGGAGAAAGTGCTTCCAACTGTGTTGTATCTAAAATGGTGCTTATACAGCCAGACTCTAATGCAGTATGATTAAACATAATCTTTCAAATATGTGTTTTACTACCTTACATGAAATTTTAGGTACAGGCAATGAGATTCTTGCTGCAGTTTTAAGAATCATTTGACCCTCTGCCATTTCAAAGAAGAATGAAATGGAGAGGAAATTTTATTCCTCTTTTAATATGCAGTTGTTGTGCATAACACTGTGCACCATAAAAAAAGATGTTAGTATCTCTGGCAGAAGCTTTAACTGACCTGAGTATAAGCAATCCCTCCCCACTACATAACAGTCTTTTTTTTTTTTTTTTTGGCTAAGGCCAGATTTGTATGGGAAAAGTTCAAACAACAAAAAATGTACTCTCATCTTTTCCAATAATGGTTGGCAGATTTTGGCAGTTTTAGCATCTGGAATAAAGATGGGCATGTTCCAAATATCTCAAAAAATTGTAAGTGTCCATTAGCAAGCAGTATTGTCCTGAAGCAGATGGAACATTTTATTAATTACCTTCTGGAACACAGCATTTTGTTAAATGAATAGTTCAAGCCAGAGTTCCTCATTCCCTATTTGTAAAGACTTTTCTTAGTCGTCTATCTAAAGTATATTTGTCTTTTTCCTGACCACTATTAAAGCCATTAATGGACATAAATATATAACCACAAAACCAAATTTTAAATACTGCAAAATATAAAACTTTTAAAACTCAAATTAAACAAAATTAAAAGCCAGCAAAGGGGAAATGGCACATATAGCTTTTCACTGAGTCCTTAAAACACTTAGAAATACTGTGGTTTATACACTGATGAGACAGTTCAGATTCAGGGACCTAAATCTCGCCTAGCTAATATAGAAACTGCATATTAATATTTCTTTTTACATTAGTATAATTTCCTCATTTTAATTCTTAAAATGTACATCAATGTTTTCATATCTGCCTTAAGGAAACATTTTTCTTTTGAATTCGTTTAAAAACATTAACAATCTTAGTATGCAACTGGTGCAGTAGAATACTAACATGACTGGTACGCATCTAAGCATCAAAATTACTTCAAGAAAACCAAGGAGTTTAGACAGAAGATCCAAAAAAATGCAATCAGTCAAAGAAAAATAATCTGCCCATTATATGCACTCTTACCATAACCTGATATTCGTCAGTGTGACGAGTGTAAGTTTGTGATGCAACTTCTGCAATTCAATTTATTAAACATGCACACTAGACATTTTCAGTGAGTGCTGAAATTAGCTCTACAGTAGGAGGCTCACATCATTAGTTGGTTGTCTTGGTGGCTGTCTCTGTGGGCAGATCCATGCAGGGTGCAGATGGCACACAGAAGGACTAACACAAAACAGTCTGCATAAGCTACTTCATCATTGCACTGCTTGGCTTTACCTAGGCCCACCTACCAGACTGGACAAACAATCCAGCTCACTTTCTATTTTCTCTTCTCTAAAAACAAGCAATTTTCATACAATATGAGGACTGAAAGAGTTCTCCTCTGAACCCCCTCAATGCTCCAATCATAAGCACTGACCACTCAGGCTATGTACAAGCACTTGTTTATCAACATCAAACCTCGCTGCGCAGATAAACAAACTGAGTCCATTTCCTCTTCTCCAAAACCTACCTTCTGATGTGTACACAACAAAGAACATAGAAGGAAATAGCAGACAGACAGAAATTCCCTTCAGGTCTTTGGGAGTGTGGATCTTACATACTAGTGACTAGAATCCTTGAAAATATTCTGAAGAAGGAGGATTGTAGTTTGAAACTGCACTGTTGGTTAGTTTTTATCAAAACCCTTAAAAGCCCTGTTAAAAATGGAAACACAATTCCATCACTGCATTTCAAAGGAACATGTATTCATTTTAAAATACATAAGTAATGTCTGCCAGATACATATGCCCTTTAATACTATCAAGAATATGTGGAATATTTCTAGGGAATTGCAGCACAATTTTTCATCATTTGAAGACCTCATTTCAAGCCTTTTATTTCTGCCTAATCCGTCAACTTCAGTCATTTTTGTCTAAGTATTTAATCAAAACATGAACTATTAAAAAATCTGGAAAAAATGTGTTTAACCAGTTTGAATGATAACGTCTAGGGAAGAGAATGTCTTTCTGCTCCTATTCATTTATGAAAAGGACCTTCTTTGAATAATTTTCTCTCTCTTTTTTTCCATATACCTGATGTAGAGTGAACTCTGAGTCTAAAAGAGCACCAAGGAGGGATAAGAGAGTTCTGTAAAAGATACGAATAGAGATTACTTAGAAAAGAGACTACAGGACATTTTTCTTCTGTCACTAAAAATAAAAACACTTGTCATTACCCTTTTTTATTCAGATATGGAGAAAGAGCAACCCTGAAACACAGTGGATGCCTGGTGCCAGGAACAGGAATCCAAACAAAGGTACAGAGAGAGCTAACGGCAGTGACAGGCTTGGACAGAGCCTCTGACAAATCAGTCTCCAATACTGATTCCCTTGGCAGGATGCTGCACAGAGGAAAAAGCCTTCCCAACTGAATAAAAGGATAGGAACTCTGCAAGAGATCATGGAAGATATTCTCATCAAAATTTCAGTGTATGGATTTAACTTGCAAAGACAATTACCTAAGCCAATAATATACTAATTTTTCAGAAACTGATCAATTATAAAAACACAACCTAGATGTTCCCCAATTCTCTCAAAAATTCCAAGTGTATTTATAATTTCTTTTACTCTTTAGTCTTCTCTTACTGAGTTCAAATAATAACTACATACAAGTAATTGCAGTACTTTTAAAAATCTTTTTGCAAAAAAACCCTATCCTGATGCATTTCTTTATTCTGTCCGGACTTACATATGATACCAGCTCTGTAAAGCTTCTCTTAAGTTAAGCAATTCTACCTAGTAATTAGACTCTGAAACAGAGTTGAAAATAAGTTGCACAGAAAAAAAATCCCCAAACAAAACCTGAAATACAAACTGAAATGAGGAAATCTGAAAAACAGACAGAAAAAAAGAAACAGGGTTCCAAGTTCAGTCACTATCTCCAAAAAACCATCCTCAAGTGTAGTGATGAATGCTGTAAAAATCCTTCTGATTACTTCTGTATTTGACTTTCAGTTTTCACTGAAAATTTCTACTCTGGCTGTATTTAAAGATCAGAAACACTTATTGACATTTCAGGTGAAAACTGATGAGATGGAAGTGTGTGTAGTGATGAACGAGCAGTGTATGATGATACCTACAGAGAAATGTTCCTGTTCCTTGACTTCAAAGTGAAAAACAGGAAGTCTATCATCAAGAAATCAGGAAAAACTGTTGTTTACAAGTGACTTGGGAACAAAGGTGTAACCATGGGAACAAAGGTGTAACCACAGTAAACAAAACTCCCCAATAACAATGAAAATCCAAGACTGCAAGTTGAAATACAAAAGTTTCAAAAGGCTTCTTTGTTTTAATATTCAAGCTAAACTGATTCAAGTCCTACCACCTACTAACCATGTGTTGGAGGAAAGCAGGAAAAACCGTTCCCGACAACAATCAGAGAGACTGTTCTGAGGCAAAATTTGCCAAATCTTAGCAAACCTTTCTTCACAGCAGACCTTATATAAAGGGTCTCAGTACCTACATAATCTGTCTTACATAAAATAACTATTGCTTGAGGAGTAAAAAGGTCTAATTTATTACATATATAATTTTTTTCAGTTGTGGACATCTGCTCTATGTCTATGGCTATGGGAGAAATTTTAGGAGCCAAAGTGTCAGGAGAGCCTGGAAAGACACCAAGGCTGAGAAAAAGAGGTAAAAATACATTGCTTCCAGTAATGAAATTCAAGTTAGCAGCATGTACATTTATAATGATGGTACAGTCTACCAGATTTCAAATAATTAATTTTTAAAAATAGAAAAATAATCAGGTTTAATGTTCAGTCCTTTTTATCCTACAAATTATAGTCCAACCAAGTTCATCCTTTACCTCTGAATTTTCAAATATTAAACATTTTAATTTCATCATAAATGCTTTAATTAGCCGCTGTAACAAGAATTTAGTACTATAACTCTTAAGAAAATTAAGAGATGCTTTGCTTTTCAGTTGTTCTGTCCAATTTTTCATTTGTTTGTTTTTCTAAATAATGCAGCTTTTCTTCTCTCGGGCTAATGTCAAAAAAATTTTTTATCACTGATCGGGTTGGAAGCCTATAAGGCATAGCATTACAACACTGAACTTGAACATTTCTGAGAAATAATAGCTCAAAAAGAAGAATGAAAGTAAAATCTGTTTAAACCCATGTTTTGCTTTGCCTTCCTTGATTTTCACTAGTTTGCAAAAGGAAGTTGAAAATCCTTATATATTGGCACTGCAAATTTGACATTAAATAGAGTGGTTGACATACAATAGCTTTTCTTTGACACAAATGCTGTAGATACCCAAATGTTTTCATTCATTTGAAGCACCGTTTGCAACAGACTCCTGGCCAAGAGAGAACAGAATTGGTAGCTGACTATTTTGGTCAGAACAGAGAGTAGCATCTTTTGAACTTCGTCAAAATGTTCATCTACTACAAGGACCAATTGTTTTTGACTCCTAACACATCCGGAAAAAAATCTCAGCCTCAGCTTCTACTTCCTGAATTTATCAACAGCAACTTCAGCTAGCTTAGAATCAGTTGAAGATCAAATTCCCCTGGATATAACTATTTTTTGACAAAGTTTGGATACTGGAAGAATACAGCCAATGTGAATAAAAGCCCATATTCTAGCAATCATACCATGTCACAGATCCTACACCATGCTATATTACCATTAATGGGAACAGCTAGTGAGGAAAATAGAAACGTCACAAATTCATAGCAATTCAACAACAAAGGTTAGAATTCCATTTTATCGACTTTGTGTATCCACACTACATGAGAACTGTGTCCTTAGCTCCAATCCATCCACCACTGCCTGTGTGTCAGTTCCTTCCTCCATATTTTAAATGCATATTAAACATCTCCCATGTCAGTGAGTCCCTTCCTGTTATCAAAAGCACCCCTCTTCTTCTAAGCACCATTATTCTTCACAAGATACTAACCAAGGATGAAAAAAACAAACTGGAAAATAGATCATGCAAAGGGGTGCAGTCACACACCTGATGATTTTATTACCATAAGAAACCCCAGTTGAAGGAATCCTAGGAGCAGCAAAAATCATGAGAGTTTTGGGCAACAGCAGTGTTCAGCTAAATACCTCATGTGACTGAGGGCTTTACCATTCACATTGTGCCAGCAGAGGACTTCTGGGGCTAGTACCCAACCTTCCTGAAAAAAAATCTGAGCTTGGAATCCTTTAAAAATTCTAGAGGATATGGGCAAGAATCAAACTTATTCCTCCAGTGAAGCCTTTTAAGGAAGAAATGTTAAAAATATATAATATCCTAGAGTTTCCAACATTTACAGAAGAAAATATGAATGAATCCTCTGTATAATAGTTTAAATTATTGATTCAGTCATGCAGCTCCTAAATGAAAAAGTACTCATGGTTAGAACTCTAATGTCACCTTCATGTTCGACAGAATATGCAATGGTTTGGAAGCTATTATTTCAAAATTCCCATGTTGGAATTTTCTAATTGACTGCTCATACGTTTCAAAATTATTTTATAATTATCAACAGAACAAGCTAAATTAACCCTGAAGCTTGTAGTAATAGGAATTAAACTGCTCTTACTTATCTATCTACTTATCTGCAAATAAACCTGCTCATTAGAGCAATAGCTGCCATTCTGATGCACTGCACTCTGCTTTGATTAACACCTCTGCACAGATCTGTAGCATCAAAGGACCTGACCCCGCACTAAACTGTCTGTATGTCCAAGCAAATAGACACCCTGAGTTCTCCATACATTTATCCACTGATGTCAAAAGCATGTTGGGAGTGAGGGGAGCTCAGGGAGCTTTTCACAACATTTCCATTTAAGCACACATGACTTGCGCAGCCTTGGGTAGGTCTCCTTGTGCCTCAGTACTCATCTTTAAAAGTGGATTAATATAATTTCCCTGTTACACAGGACTACCATAAATGCAAGACTTCACCACTCTAAAGTCATGAGATACTAGACCAACAGGGTCAAGATGTTCCTATCGTCTTGTACATAGCTGTGGATACCTTTTATACAAAAGTATTAACAAAATAAGAATAATTTCATAAACCTAAAATCATTAGGAAAAAAAACACCTCAAGAGAATCCGCAACATGTACAGTAATAAAAACAAGTCTATTTCTCCTATGAGAAGAAAGGCCTTTCATGGCCTTTCATGTGAAGACTTACTAGTGTATTCATAACTTTCAAAACAGAACTTGTAAACTGAAACTATCCCACACAAAAAACAAACACAAAACTGCACCAGAAGATATTTTCCAAAGCTAGGATTACATGGCAGTCAGTAAGCAAACAACTTTTAAATGTTCAATGTACCTTGAAAAATTTAGCTTCATAAACTTGTTCATAACATCATAATGTTCCCTGTTTTGTATGATGCATAAACCTGATTTTTTTCATAGAAAAAGAAATGTTGTCTGATTTTAAAAACATTAATTTTCAATATCTACAGATACAGTTAGGTGGTACTTCATATGTCTCATACATAATAAAGAATGTTCAAAACACTTCAAAAATAATTTCTTGCGGATTGTCAAGGGTAGTGTGAGAGACTGAGATGTTAATGGCTAATGGCTCACACAATCAGCCATTTGCAAGAGCAGCAGGTGCTTTGCTGAGGACGAGCACAGTCACAGCCCAGGAGCAGAGGGTGTGAGCACCAGGGGATGACCAGGACAGAGCAACCTTTGTTTAGCAAGAAGCTGGGGTTTGAGAAAGATAAGGTAAGAGGCCAAAAAGAAGCAGATCCTGTGAGGTGGATTAATACTTTTTATCATACTGCTGTCCTTCCTTATACAAGTGGCTCAGCTGTAAAACTCCTCCCCACTTGGGGGACACACTGGGACATTCACGCATAGGCCTGAAGATGTTCATCCCTTCTGATGGGGCATAACAGGCTCAACTGCACTGAGAGGCAGCTGTCATGTCTTAGAAGGTGTCATAAGTCATCAAAGACCCCCAAAATGCCCCCAGAATAATTTCTAGGTTCTTCCACCAGATGTTTGGGCAGGATCCACAGTGTTGCAACAGATCCACGGTGCTGCAAAAGACAGCGTAAAACTCCCCAGCACAGGGAAGGTGCCTGGGCATTCCATCTAAAGCTAAGCATATATAAACCCTCTGGAATTTGTGTTTTGTGGATTTCCCCCACCCCTGATGGATCAAGATACCACTTGGACCAAAGGACATCAAAATTGCAACAATCGAGTCTTGTTACTAAATCCACAGATGGTGGTATCATTCTGCTCTTATCCTTTCTTTCTCCCTTTCTTCTCAAAATACATTGTAAGCCAGAACAAAAAATTCCTGTCAATGCCTTAGTAAGTGCCTTGTGTCTGGATTTGTTAAGATTGGCTAAGTTTAAATTTGCTAAATTAAAGTTTGTGAAGTACTTACTTTAGCTGGATGTTGTTTTAACATTTGTCAAGTACCTTATTCTATCTTGATGTTCTAAATTTTGCAAGTAAAAGTTTGTTGTTGAATCTGCTGAGAATTTTGTTCTCTCCTGCACATTGCCCAGAGTCAATTAAACCACCTTCTCCTGAACCAGGCAAGTGAACAGCAGCATAACAGGTAAAGTAAGTTTGACATTGTCCTTCCCTTCCCTTCCCTTTTAGAGAACTACATACATCAGGTCTTTCTACCCAGTGTGAAACATTCTCCCTAATCTCTGTATTATTTTCAGTGAGCCTACAAGCAATTCCCTATAATCCAGAGCAATATTCTGAAAGTTTCTTTCTTTTTTAAAGTCCCTGACTTCTTTAATGCTTACTAAACAATGCAAATTATCAAGGGCAGATCCGTAAAACACCACAGTCATGTTGATGACCCAGCTTCCAAGCTAAGTCTTTCAAGAAGTTTAATTTAGATTTGACTCCCATCAGGTCCTTCAGTCTATTGCCAATATTAAGAGTGCTCCTTTCACTCCAGGTTTTCATGTGAGAGGAATCCAGTTCACCCATATCAAGATTGCTCCAGAACATAAACCAAAGTACAGTCAGTGGGACAATCAGAAGATTTACTGGTCTAAACTAAACAGCTAACACAAGCACATTTATCATGTGAAGTCCATAAATCAATTTCCAAATTTCAGACTACATGGGGTTTGGCATGTTCTGATTTCAGTGAAATTGTTTTGAATTAATCCACAATAAGTAAAAGAAGAATACCAGTTTAAAGGAAGTTTATATATATATTACACCATTTACCCATATATGCAAAAGATTCAGGAACTCACCATATCAGTATCTGACACAGGTCCAAAACTGGTCACATAGATGTTAGTGAAGACTTCAGTAATACTATCTGATATAAAAAAAGAAAGAAAAAACAAGCAAACATTTTAAATTGATAGTATTTTTCTAACTCTCTATGTAAGATTATGGGACATTTTGAACAGACTTCTCTCCTTGTTTACTACCCCTCACCAGTGTCCTGTTGTTAAATACTGGGGGTTTCTTTCCCACTCAACACAGAGGTTAACAAACAAGCATTTGTCCCATAGAGCAGTTTGTTTCAGTTCGTTCAGCTATACAATCACCAGCAACTACACACATATATCCCATTTCTCTACCCGCAAAAATAACCACAGCATCTTGGACTTGACATGGAAGGACAGTTTAAACACAAAATGCCTTTGTTGCAGATCTCTCCTATTAAAGCCTTTCTAGTTGAAGGCTGTTTTCTAAATTCTTAATAGCTTTCTCAAGGAAAAAGACAAGAAAAGGCAATTACTGACTGTACCAAATCTAACAGAACAGCATCCTACTTTTCAATTGGGTGTGTTTTTAAGTGGCACATATTTTAATATAACGGTTCCTTTCCTTGATACGCAATGCTCCTGATACATTGCTGTGGTACTGTCAACACTTTGAGAAAATGTTCTTCCTAATCATTGCAGTCAGACAGCCATGAAATCAGAATATTAGATATTGTACTGCAGGGAAAAATAACTGCTTAGTTTTCTATCTTCAGTTTTCAATTAGGCTCAAAATAGAATGATATTCACTAAGAGGGGTAGTATGCACAGGAAATTTTTTACAGCAGTTGCCAACTACAGTCTGCATCCTAGACATACAGTCAGCATTCTAGACAGTCAGTATAAGGAACTCTTTGCCTTAAAGCCAGCTGCTGATTGTAAAAGAAAAATTTGAATATAACTGGGTGCAATTTGACTCATCGCAGAATTTCCCATTCCCAAAAATAATACAACTGCCTGTTGTATAAGTCATCCTGCTGTTATATTATCATTATATTTCCATATTTAATCATTATTAAATGTGGGTAGTTGATAGTTTCTGTTTTCCTGAAAGCTGCTTTTTAA
Source organism: Peucedramus taeniatus (assembly GCA_013400575.1). Classification (NCBI taxonomy): domain Eukaryota; kingdom Metazoa; phylum Chordata; class Aves; order Passeriformes; family Fringillidae; genus Peucedramus; species Peucedramus taeniatus. Next base: position 83,827 of record WBNO01029797.1, read on the forward strand.
CAAATACATGATACAAGCAAATTTTACTTCAAATTCTATTGAAGCCAACAGTATAATCCCTGCTCCTCAGTGGGAGAAACCAGTGGAGCTCACTCATGACAGCAGTCTCTACCAGCTACGAGGAAAAGATCAAGACTGATCCATGAGCAGCTGCATGGGGAGCAGTGCATTTTCAAAGGGATGTAGCTGCAAAGACACAGTGAATTCAGACAACTTCTGGAGCATGGGTAAGGAATATTCACCTCTTCTCATCTATAAGAAAACTTCCTTTTTCAGCCAAATGCTAGAATACAGGACTTCATAAAGCCCTTCCTATCAAAAATAACTTTTTTTTTCCCCAGGATTATGTCTGCTTTTTAAGCAAATAAATAAAGACTGACTCCTAAAATTCCTCTGCATGTCCTGAGATACGTTTATTTATATGATAGAGACTTCTGGAATCCCTTATGAAGCATCCTTACACAAGGTGAGTAGATTTCTACTCCAAACATCTTACAAACAAATTTTAAGTCAGTGGACAGAAAAGGTGCTGAGTCTTCACTGTTTTTGCTATTCGGCAAGGATAAAGCACAGGTCTGGCTGAAGTATCCTACAGAAACAGCAAGTACATTTCAGAGGACTGGAGACTTCATGCTGCCTGTGGGAGACTCTCCAGAAAAGAAAAAGATTATTATCTCCAAATGGTTACCTGGCACAGACTGGAATGGAATGGGAGAGTGACAAGAGAGCTACTCTTCAGGAGGTAAAATGGTGCTGCAGGGACTAATTGTGAAATTTGGCCTGTACTGTGATGGCAATACAAAACATTAATTATAATTCCATGAAAGCCATTGGTATTACAAAAATATGACTGACAATCAAGTATCCCAACAGCAGAGTATCAAGACTAATTTCAAATATACTTGTATAACTTGAAGGATCCCCACTATAGGCAACAAAGTTACTTAGCAAATCTTTACCTGCACACTCCCCACCCCCCAAATGCTTGAAAACATGGTCCTCGCATAGCCCCACTCTACTGCTATCAGTTATTTGTATCTGATTCATTATTTGACACAGAGAAATGATTTTAATATTTGCATATAATAAACTACAGGACATGGAATCTTCAAGCTTGCTTTGCATTCCAGGTTTTAATTAAAAAAAAAATTCCCATATTCTGTTATATGATTTCTAAACTCTTCCGGATCTACTTTTCCATCAGAAATGAACAGAGAAGACAGAGAGGAGAACAAACATATTGACCACAACTTATGCTATTAGAACAGTCTATCGATTCCCTCTGTTGGTTTGTGTTAAGAAAAAGTACACCAAGGAGGAAATGACAGTTTTTTATATTTTTGCTTCTTATTTTCCCAAAATTCTGCATAGTTAAGAAGTTTCTATTCATACCCTACCTTCAAGAAAACAAGTCTTTAAAGACAAAAGAAGCTGAAATGTAATAAAACTTGAATTACTTCTGTTACCATTTGTGTTAGCAGCCTGAATCTTGTGTTTGCTTCGTCCTTGTTACTTTACATAGTGTTACAATAAAGGTTTTCTGAATTAAAAATTTGAATTTGAGGGTTCAGAATCGATGTCTACAAAAACAAAATATACATCATTATTTTTTTTACAACAAATATTGTAGCTATTGCTTTGAAGGAGTATATGCTTGTCAAACAAATAATTCAGAAGCACAAAGCACAGTTTCAAATGGGCTCTCTAATCAAAATTCATCCAGCAGGTGTCACAGTTACAGGCTTTTTATAACTCATCTTCTGTCAAGAACAGCACCAGTCATCATACTTAGCCCACCAGAGATTCAAACAGTTCTGGATCATCACTTCTTGTGGAAAAGCCAAGGAATATACTCAGCTAAAAGATGTTCAATGCAACATGTGTTTGCACAAAAACCTAGCATGTTTTTTTGAGAAAAGTTAAGGACAAGCTTTTTCTACTGGGATTATAAAATCTGTTTCCTCAAGTGACATATGACGCACGTAACTAATAGGCCTGATTTTCAAAAGTGCTTAAATCAATGGAGGCCTATGTTGAAAAACAGTCTAGATTTTAAAGAACCCTCTGTTGGGAGGAAGGGAGGCAGATTCACTTATACTTGTAGGCTCTTGAGTTATTCTGAATCACTGCTTTTGAAAGTTATACAAAGAAATGGGAACAGCAAAGGGTAAGGATATAACTTCTATTTAAGATGCTTCTTTAGGTGAAAAGATCTCAGCTGAAGAATGTAACACTTAGCTGCCACCATCACATGAAGTACTCTAAAATTCTGAAAAGGCTATTACAGCACCATTTCTAACTTGCTTTGGTCATAAATATTAAAAAATAAGCTCTAGCTGACTTGGATCAGACCAGTTTCTCAAATGATGAAAGCCAAGGGTAAACTGACAAAATATAGTCAATAAAGTTAATGATATACGAAGGAAGAAAAGCACATCCCGTGGAAGTAAAAAAAAAAAAAAAAAAAAAAGCAGTAATTATTAAGATCATATTGCACATGGTTCTCAAGCACTGGTTTCTTCTGATTCTCTTTCCTTACTTGAACTGACATGGTATCATTACTGGAAAAAATAAAAAACCCAGAAAGTAAGAAAAAGCAGTACATATACCAAATTGAAGAAGGTTTATCTGTCCTTAATGGAATGTTTGCTGTGTACTTTAATTACATCTAGGATTTTAAAAAACAGTAATTACAACAACTCCTCTATGAAGATAAGAATTTTATTATCCTCAGCTTTCCTTGGGAAGCTGAGGCAGAAGGATTAAATTACATGTAAGTAAGGTGAAGTACAGGTGTTTGCCAAGTCTGGTTACAGCTGTCCAACACTAAGTAACCACACTGAAAAATGTCATCCTTGACTTGTCAAAAAATTAGAAAAGTGGTTCAGAGCTCAGCTAGAGTTGATATCAGTGGCACCACCGATTCCTTTATGCCAACTCTCCCACTGCTGGGATACCCTTTCTGATGGTTTGAAATCCTGCTGACTTGTTCCTCAGCAGAAGAGCTGGCTCAGCTGAAGTAGGCTGCTTGGCAGAGAAGTTGCAGTGGCTGAAGTCTAAACCAATCCAGGCTGAGTAATGGAGATGATCAGAAAAGTCAGATGAAAAGGTTCCTCACGAGCATTTACCACTTTGTCAAAATGATAAGATTCCACAGAGGCATTTAAATTTTCAATGAGTTCCTTTGGTCTGCTGTCTGACAGCAATTTCTGAATTTTTTTTGAGTTCTTTCATATGTCCCTTCTCAGCTGCCTGCATCTCTGACAGAGTACACAGAGTTCCAGTCTGTGATGTGAGGTAGCTAGACTTGCAGGATTTTGCATCCCTGAGAGCTCACCCTTTCCTGGAGAATGCTGAGAAAGCATTATCTTTATTGAAATTAATTTTCAGAGTATTTCCCATATTTGAGAATGACCTGAGTATTACTCATTTGCCCTCTCACCAAAATAATCTAGTCCTTTCTTCACAGAGAGTAGGGACAAAACATGTATGGCTCACTCTATGCATGTTTAAAAGGAAGAAAGGAGTTTGATCACTGCAAAATCTTCAGGAAGGTTGCAGATGTTCATTTACATGAAACTGGCTTTATTTCTGAATAATATGTCAAGGCTTTTTTCACAAGAAAACAGGCCTGTTAGATTGGGTTGAACTTTTTATTCTTTTTAATTTCAATTTTTAGTCAATAAAGCTGTAAATACAGGTTTGGGGCAGCTAAAATAGAAGACAATCTCTTTGAGGTAATCAAAAACCACCAAAAGTCTTCTTGGTAAGATAGAACTTTTAAAGCATACAAATGCAGTTCTAATGTATACTATAAAAAAATCAGACAAACATTATTGTAAATGTAGAATTAATAGTGCCTGTAAGAACATTGCAAGGCTGTAACTGAAAGGCTGTTAAAGCATGCAGAAAAAAAAAAAGAGAGGCAGAAATAAAATACTGCTCTTTAAATATGTCAACAACAACAAAAATAAAGGAGGTCAAGTTGCCATGCTATTGGGAAACTTACTGAAGATTTCTGAATTTTTGTGGAAATTATGTCAGAAGCTTGATGTTAATTTAATTATTTTTCTATAAAAATTTATTTATCTGGAATTGACATTGTTCTGACATTGTAATATGGTCTCCAGGGGCATGCTTGGCAATGCTGCCCAAAGGCCTTGAAAATGTCATTCATAATACAAGTCAGAAATTGCACAGGTGAAACAGCCAGGGTCTTAATCCATCAAACACTGTTCCAACTCAACATGCTGCCCTTATCTGACAAGCTCCTTAGTGTGTCTGTTGACAGCTCAAGACACTGACTGGCTGGCAGGGAATGGGGGTCAGAGGAGGTCATGCAACACGGAGCTGTAAAAGCAGCAAAATCCGTGGGAACACAGATATTTCAAAATCATGCTCTGCCATTTCTTTATTTTTGGTTTAGGTGCTTTATGCAACAATTTTATTTACCCAACTTCATCATCTTCGTTCATTATCTACTATTAAATTACAACAGTCTCAAAGCCACATATGCCCTACATAAAACCACTTCCAATTTCTAAACTGAAGTCATATGTAAGAAGAAAATAATCCATTTCTCCCCTTGACATCAGCACTTCACTTCCAATAAAGCCACTTCCAATTTGTAAACTGAAGTCATCTGTGAGAAGAAAAAAATCCATTTCTCCCCTTGACATCAGCACTTCACTTCCAATGGCCTCACTTTATCCATGAACTATCAGCAGGAAAATTTCTTCATATTGGCCATGACTGTCTTTCAAATCTCCATCTTTTACAAAGTATATGTAGAGTAAACTCATCAGTAAGAGACAGTAATACCTCTAAGTATCATATTAACAGTTGCACTCTTGATTCACATTGGTGTAAATAAGACCAATACTTAATTTCTCATGATGTTGACAGGAACAAATATATATTCTGAAGAAAATGTCTGGAGGAAGAGACAGGAATTGAAAGCCTGTAGGCTAAGAGACCCCGACTGGCTTATCTCTGAAGAGCTGATATCCATTAACACATAAAACTTATTAAATAACTGACAGCTCTATGTAAAGTCTATCAGGGGCCCTCCAAAGGCCTATTCAGAACTTATGAAATTCAGCAGCCCTGTAAATCAGTGTCATAAATACTATTATGTCATTTACACTAAAAGAATAATTGGGCTGCATATAAGCCCACTCTTTTATTTCAGCAAAGCAGTATTCATTATTCTGAAATATTCAAAACTGGTTCAAAATTACAAGAATTTGCTATAATACAATAATTCAGTTAAACATTAGTGTTTCTTTAGAGATGAGTGAGACTTTTTGACCATCAAAAAAACACACTAACCTGGAAAAAAGAATTTAGCTTAACTGTCAACACCCTTCTCTACTGTAGCAAAAAATATGACTTGAGAAAACGTTTTCAGATGTGTTTTTAGCTAAACTAACAGCTTTTTTTAGGTGTAGGTTACTGACAAAGTGTGCACAGAATGATATGTAGGCACATCTGCAACACAAATAATGTGATATATTATCATAATCAGTATTTACTGTTTCTCCTGTATGTAGAAGACACTGGTGCAAACTGTCTTAGCACCATTACCAGATATCAAATGAAAAAACAAAAAATTCTGTGCCGAGAGAACATTTACACATTACTAAGATAATTTTCACATGTATATGACAAATTTGAGGTTTTACTCTCAGTCAAAAAGAAGAGTGCAGATCACACACACAAATGTTATATTTACTACTTTTTCTTCTCTCTCTCCCAAGAGACCTTTAATTTGCAAACCTTATTACTTCAGTCACAAATTTAAATTTCCAGAGGGTCCCATGAATGAAGAACCTTGGATAAAAGTGACATTTGAGGCACAGTTTTAACTTTATTTTATGCTTTCTCCACAAATTTGAGAAAGTTGATCAAGGATAGTGCTAAAGACTGATTTTGGTGCCCAATTATCTCTTGAAGTATATCGGACAAGCTGCACAAAGTTATTTAAGCTCCAAGATTCCATTTAAATCAATCAAAGTTAATCTGAATGTCTCTGTGGTCCAGATCATAATGACTAAATTTTGCACTTATATTTGTCTGAAACCCCTTTATTCCTAAATTGCTGTCTAACAGTGTCAGTACCTAAAATTTCCTGGCTGCTTATATTTCCACCTTAAGGCAAAAATATCCCAATGCTGCCAAGCAGCCTAAAGAACTGGCTCTCAACCAAGTCCCAACGAGTTCCTCAAACTATAAATAATTACAAATTTACTGAGCCAGAAAGATTTTGAGAGAGAAAGCAAGAAAACAAGCAAGAGACTGGTTCCACAGCCTAGCAGTACTCATGGGATAGAGCAGACTTAAATTGAAGCCTCTGCTCAAGATCTAATTATTTACACAAAGCAGAACAATTCCTTCCAAAGACTGAGGAAGCATGCTGTGTCTTAGAAAATTCACCTTTGTGGCCAAGACAGAACCTGACACACAGTGACTGAGTTCATGTCTCTGCTTTAAATTAGAGCATGCACTTGACAAGAGCTCTCTCTATTTTAGAAGTTTCCATTAAACGCGATCATCAGCTTCTCTCATGGCTCTTTTCAGGAAAGGAGGAATGACATGAGCTCTAGAGAAGGAACACCCCTATGAAGAGACTAAAAGGAGACTGGTAAAGTTTTCACACCCAAACTTGGTTGTTTCACATCTGTTGGTAAGGAAAGCCTTCAGCTGCATGCTCCTCTTCAGCATTTTTAATTACTTAGCTTGACAGATTCCTACTCAGTTTATCGACTTTGAGAGCCACATTTGTAGACAGTTATGCCCACACCATCTCTGAGATGTGCCAACATGCCCAGCTTTGCCCATGTTACACATAGGATGCCCAGCTGTTGGAAGCAATGAATTCCACTACATGTGGGGTCCAGGAGATGTGGGACAAACCTAAGCCCTCAGTCTTGTGGGGCCAACTGGCCAAAGACCATGAATGCCTCTGAAGGCCAGCAGGAATAAAGAGATCTCAGTCCATGTTCTGACACATATGTAGCTATTTTATACAAATAAGTAAAACATCTGCAGTGGAAGAAGCCACTTTCTCAGAGTGATCAAAAGCCCCATTCCTACATAAAAAGTTTGGAAAGTGGGAAACATGGATTCAGATCCCTTTTCCAAATGAGGTAGGGAGTAACCAAGATGTTTAAGCTAAAATGTACTTCATCCCTGATGAGAAGGCTGCTGTACTGACTGGTACAGCTCATATCACATTGGGCCAATCAATCAACCAGCATTTAGCCTGAGTCCTGCCAGTACTTTAACATGAAAGAGATTTCAAGCAACCCAAAAGTGCATAACTTAATTGGTTCTTTGCACTGGGAAAAGAAGATATTTAGATACTCTCACTCATTACTGTTGAACTTCATAGACTTTTGTCACCTCCGGCAACATTTTGACAATCTCAGAGGTATTGACTGCCAAGTGATTAAGAAAGCAATTAACTATCTAGACAGCTTTTTGGATTTTTTCCCTATCATTTAAACAGAGTATTTCTCCAATTTACAGGTTCACTGTAAAGGTATTAGTACAATATGGAGGCTTTGGTTGTATAAATACTTGTAAGAATTGGGTAATTATGAACATTAGTGTTGACCACTAAAAAAGGGAGAGACAAAATATTGAAAAGAGGTAAATTAAATATTTGGGAAGAACACTCTAAACACTTGGGCAATATGAAACTTGTTCCCATAAGACTATCATGAAATCCACCAAATCTCCCTTTCTTCCCTTTTTATTACATCTTCACATACCATGAAGAACAAAAAAAAACTTAAAAAGCATGCAGCCTCTAAAATAAACTACCCGTGTGAGGAATTTTTAGTTAAAGTTGCACAAAATGTTCAATAGAAACATGAAATTTAAAATATAGTTCAGTTTGGCTGGAAGAAATGTGATCTTGCTGAAACAGATTACTTAAATGTTGAAGTAAAAGGAATTTAGCTAACACACAACACATTTGGCAGCAAACCAAAACCACGTCACACAAATGAAAAATAAAACATCAGCACTAAACCTTGTCCCTTTTGACACTACAGCTTCCATCTGGATGAGAAGTGTTTATAATTACCATGCTGAGTAATAAATCTGACTGCTGCATTGTTTAGATCAACTGGATGAGCATGATAGAGGTAAAATGAACCAGACTGCCCCAACACTCTCTAAAGAATGAGACAGAGGAAGACAAAAAGAGCACTCAAACAAGTCTACAAGTCTGGAAGGGAGCAGACTTTGATAAAGTAGAGCAGTAATTATTTGAACTGACCTGAATCGGTGTCATCACACAAGTAGGGAGGGCAAAGTTATTACTGGCATGGGACCGTATTTCTGTCTACTCTGCTTACAGCTTTGTGCTACTAGAGAGAAAATCGTAACATGTACGCAAGGCAGAAAAATTCCCAAATTTATTTCAGATTGCAGAAACTTATACTTGGAAGTCTTTATCTCTCTTCTTTTTTTTAAATCTTTGAATTTTATGACCTCAGTACTTAGAGTCACAGAACACCTTGGCAAATTCTGCTGCATTACACTTCTAGGCTAATTTCAGGTTTAATCTCTGTGCTTTTTATGACTTATTCCAAGTCATAGCATTTATAAATCATCCCATTTGATACACTCACTCTGACAGTCCCTCCTGCATTTCAAACTGCATCTACCCCTAACAGCAATATCATTTTTAAAAAGTAGCAGCTTCTGTTTCTCTTCGCAGTCATAATGCAGCCAAGTCTGGGTTTCTTAAGACATGCTTTTATTGTATAGTGGCCATTGGCTCTTCAAAAACTTAATTTTTGTTGCTAGCTTATTTGCTTGTCCATCACTTATATAGGCCCAGCTGCTTTTCTAACCAATATCACTCATCCTAGATTTTATCCAAATTCGATTTCAGAAGCCACTTTGGTTCACATATGTATGTTAAATATGTAACATGTCAACCTGCCAGTGAAAGTACAAGTTATGAAAGAATGCTGTCCTTCAGGACCTTCCCACATCCTAAACATTAAAAAAACCCTAAATTCTTGTAATTTCCTGGAAGAACATCGGAAGTCTTTTGAATCAAGCACCTGTAAAATGGCCACAGAATTCAATGGAATGTCCAGGAAACTGTGATAATACATTATCACATATACACAGAGCATAGATATACATAGATATACATAAGCATATGATATACATAGAGCATTTCATTCTTTGGCTACACACTACTTTTTCTAAGCTAAAACAAACACTGTCACAGTGCTTATTAGCCTTGTTAATTATTTAATGAGGAATTTGGGTAGCATGCCAGAGCATGCTAGCACCCACTGAAGTCAGTGAAAAAGTCTTCACCTGGTGATTACCAGCTTCAGCAGAAGCCTTTGGATTATGTCTGTCTCTGTGGTCAGCCATGGCAAAAAAAGTTGCCACCCTGGAGCTGACAGAAACTGTGATGAAGCTCTGGGAAGGACTGTCTTGCTTGCTCTCTGGCAAAGCACTCACGTCACCAGAAGCTGGCATCTTCCCAAGGCTTGCTGTTATCAGAACAAAATATGAAACTCACATGTTCCAAAGTCCCAAAGGCTGGTGGAGGTCCTCTAGAGATCAACAGACATAAGAAAGCATTGAAAATGAAGATCCTTTCAGACAGATTAATTTTAATGTCTGTGCTTAGTGTCTGGGTATTATAATCCTGGATTGTATAGTCATTAAAAATGGAGCTGCAGCTCTTTTATCTTTTGCTAGCCTTGTACTTTGCATTCAAGCATGACAAGAACCAATGGTAGAAAGAGGTTGTGCCTTTATTTAATAGAGCTGCATATTAGTGGGCACTTTCAATGCATTTTTTTGCAGTAGGATCCTCAAATATATTTTTCATAGGTAATTCTGTATGAAATTCTGTAATAGTATTTCAGAAGACTGTGACACACTATCAAAAAAATAAATAAATAAAATCCTTCTATCAACCAGGCAGCAGTTCCTATTTCAAGCCAGGTAAAATAACTATGAAGTACAGGAAATTAATGTTTATCCAGACTACTCTATATTCTCAAAAAAGCTAGCCAGAGGAATTATTAAAATCAGCCAGAGGTTGTGTGCATGTTAACAACCAAAATACCCAGCATGCTTAAGCACACATAGACACACACCTTCCTCACACGTTCCTGAGCATCACAGTTGCAGTTTCAAGACAGCACAAATCAGACTGGCTGCCAAGCTGTCTTTAATTTTTTATTCTTAACATTTTTTGCTTGGCAGGACAACTCCAGGGATGGTCATGGGTATTAAGCTTCCTGCTAAACAAGAGTTCTGACAAACAACGAGTTCATAACTTGATTCAGCAGAGAATAATTTTATACTTAAACAAGCATCTCCCAAATAAGCAAAAAATACTGGCACAGACAGCAATGAAGCAAATTTTAAGTTCCATTTTAATATGTTGCAGAGTTGTCAGTTGTTTTTCTGTTTTCCAGTTAATACTAAAAAAGGTCTCAGTCTAAGGCTGTGCGAAGTGTCTACAAGAAGTGCACTGTAGCACTCAGCAGTCCCACAGCTGAGTCACTTGAATGTCTCCAAGCTACTTTACAGATAACAGTGTTTCCCAGAATCTCCTCTAAAACATACTCCCGGGATACTCCCAGAGCTTGGATTAAGCAGCCTTAAATTTGTCTTTTATTTTTGCCTGTGACAAGAGAATCTGCCTCTGGCTGTCCATGGAACTTTGAGACTCCACTAGGCTTTTATATGTGGAAAGAATATATATTTGGCACTGGAATCTGCTTTTAATATTAAATTAATAGCTTGGGCTTTTTCCACGCATAAATTAAAAAACAGGTTTTTTTTGTTTTTTTTGTTTTTTATTTGAAACAATGCCTAATATGAGTTAAATCAGAATCTAGTTCCTTAAAGTTGTTCTAAGCATAAACACTTGTAAAAATGCAGGTAACATCTACCGCAGATATTATTTTAAAATAGTGGATTACTTTAAAAAGAGCATATCATGCAGTAGCAGACCAGATTATCTGTTCTTTTTTTTTCCTTCTAATGGTCATTAAAGACAAAATGTCTAGTAAAAACATAAAGAATTCTCTGACAGCTTTCAGTACCCAGCAGATGAAAAGGGATTATTAAAAATGTGACCATTTCCTTATCTCAAATAACAGGCATTTATATGTCTCCCTTCTCATATTTATTTATTTATTTATTTATTGAGGGGGAAGTCTCTTCCCTTTTCCTTTCAGAAACTGCATGAGACAATGCAGTACCAAATTCACATTTAAAGATCTGGTAAAAAGAAGTTCACTGTTTGATGCTCAGTTAAAACTATTGACACAAACCAGTCCATGAAATGCTGCGGAATGCCTTAGGATGGCAGAGTGGTTATATAAACACAGCATTGCATCTCAGACTAAAGCCTTTGGTTTTCTCATTTATATACACCACAATACAACACTCTTCAGCTGCTTCTCATTCAGTGAGGTTTTAAATTATTATTTCAAATAGTGAGCACAAACAGTAGCCTTTAGATTGTCACTCAGAATGAAATATCTAGAACATTATGCTGGTGTATTAAAGGTAGGAATTATCCCTTCAACCCACCTCTAAATTCTTGACTATAAACACAGACTTTATTTCCTGTTCCATTCCTTTTCTGCTCTCTGGTGTTGTGCTGACGGGCTTACACACTTGCAAGAATGGAAATAGTAATAATAATAAGCTCTAATACTTCCCAATTTTCTGACAGAAGTGGTCTGAGGAGCCTATTGTCTTAGAACTGAGAATGGATACATGAAAGAAAAAGAAGGGAATGTGATGGAAGACAATTACCTCTCTCAGACAAGAGAATCAACACCAAGCAATTGAGATGAACAAAGAAAAACATTCAGGGCAATCAGTCAGAAGATACATTGCCTTCATGTCATCAAGGTATTTAAGAGATGGACAGTATGCAATTTTTTAAATTAAAACAGAAGAAGGTGGTAAATGAAGATAGGTAAGTCCAGGAAACTACTTTCACATCAAAAATCACAAATGTAAGCAGTTGATAAAATTTTACATCATGCACCAGTTTTTAACTGATTTCTGTTGAATCATATGCGAAGGTCAGTTAGTCTATAGCACTAAATTTTATCCTCAATCAACTCTAGTAGTCATAACACTACAAGATTATAAAATACTTAATTTACAGTCTGTAAAAAAAACATAGATAAAGTAGATGAAACACGAGACACCCAGGTTTTCCCAAACAAATTGCAGATTAGGACATGTGATCTCTACTGGTTCAACAAAAAAAAAAATGCATGGGGAGGACCAAATATGTATGTATATACATTAAAAAATGAATTCAATTTGTTTAGACTAGATCCAATCTCTGCAGCTGCACAACTTCACTAAAGTGTTCAATGTCCTCTGATATGCACAATAATCCCAGGTAAGAGGGGAATTTATTTACATTGCTTTCACAGTGTTAAATGCCTTAATTATTAAATAGCCCTCAACACATGGCAAGGAATTAAGGAATGTAAATCAGGAACCATGTGCTACACATTAATCACATAAATGGTTCCCAAATAGCAATACCACTTCTGGAAGATTAGCAGAATCATACTTTTGTGATTTACGCACCATTTCCACAAACTAGTGGTGAAGTACTCTGCATGATAAAGCTAACTATTAATAGGGTGGCAGTGGTAAATAAAATTTCTTTTAGCTTGTGATTAATTTCATTAGAGCATTAACACGGAAAAAACAGATATAAAAACGTGTTTAAATATTAATCTTGGCATATTAAAATACTTTGATTCTTATAATAAAAATTTATTAGACTTTTGACAGTATTAATTCAAAATCTTCTGCTGATGCTTTAATTTAGCAGTTTGGTGAACAGTACAGCAACACATTCTCTATGCCTGTTTCTTGAGATAGATGACTCATTGTTGAACAACACTAGTATCAGAAATTTAAATGCATGCATATACCATAATGATAAAATTTCTTATCTATTCTACTTTCAAGTTTACAAAGGGTATTTGAAAAAGCTATCATACAGCTGTTTAAATCTGCTGTAAATCATAATAAATCAAACAGTTGCTTAAAAGTGGTCAATGGTTAGTATGACAATTTTGTCTCCTTCTTTCACTCGTCATCTCTTTCGTTCTGCCCTCCTTCCCTTTCCCATGTTTCTTGCTCATAGTGTTTTTTCACCTTGGCTTGTATTACCCTAATGCTAGGTTGTTGAAAAACAGCTTTTTTTTCTACTTCATATATGTTATTTGGAGTATTTAGAAGTTACTGTTAGATATTAATTGTAGCCACTAACACTGACAATTAAAACAGATCAAAATACTGTTAGAAAAAAAAAAAAAAAGCATGTGCTGGTTTAATGTACAATTACAATGTCCTTCTGCATAATCCTTTCTGATGAAATACCTCTCTCTCTCTCTCCCTCTCCACACTATTAATTCTAAAAATTGGATGCACTAGATTGTGCATGGAAAAGGTTATTCTTGAAAGACAGTCACGAAATGGTAGCATTGCAAGAAAACAGAAAGAGGAATATGTAGTCAGGAGCACCGCCAGAAGCAACAGATCTGTCTCAGACCAGTCAACACCACCAGAGAACTGTACTGGCACAAAAAGAAGGCCATGCAATCTGTGGGTAAAGGATAATCTTTGCTTTCTACCTACCTAGGAGTCTGCCTTCACATCATTTCAACCTCCTCCATCCAGTCTCATTGGATAAGAAATCTTTCAGGCAGCTGGATGTCAGCAGCTGTACCTGGGAGGAGGGGAAGGCAACGCTGGGTTTTCAGCCCCAAAAATTCCTACACAGCTGCATCCACCTGGCAGGTCTCACCTGGACTTGGGTAACACTATACTTAGATGGAATTAAATAAATTCATCAAATTTTGGTCAAAAACGACACTTGGGCATTTTTTATAAGAACGGACAAAATAAATAGGTATCTAGAAAAGAAAAAGGCAGTATAAAACCAGAATGAAACAGGAGGAACTCTGGAAGGTGTCTCGGGGCACTTCCAACGGGTAGTGATTAGAGGTTCCTGGGTGCTTCCTGAGGAGGTGTTGATCTCTAGGATACACAGTGCTGTGCAGCTTTTCAATTCCCTGTACACTGCTGAAGTAAACTGAGAAGGATTCAATGAAAAACAGGGCCTGTCCTTTAAAATACTGTCTTTTCACATATTTATCCCTTTTCAGGATTTCAGTATAAGGTGATAATAGGAAAAATGTGGCAAAGACCATAAGGATATTTCCTCTTCATTTTTGCAGATCCTGTTTACCCACAGTCTTGTATTTTTCAGTGGGGTCTTTATAAATAATAAGCTTAAGAGTTGTACAACACTGTGCATCCTGCTGTTCTGAAGCAGTTTAAACTTTCATTTACACAGACTTCTTCCTTCAGCTATATCTTCAAGATCTAATATGCTAACATTTTTTTCACCTTTTCCAAGTAAAATGGAAAGCTGTAGCCATTATTTCAATGTCTTGCTGGCTGTCAGTTAAAGAATTCTTAGAACAACTGAACTTAAAAAGAACTTTTGGAAGGTCCAAAGCAGAGCAATCTCTGAAGACACAGCAAGTTACCCAGGTAATATTCTGTCAAATTGTGAAGGTCTCCACAAAGATGGAAACCCCACCACAAGTCTGAGCAGCTAATATCTCTGCAACTGTTGAAAATCATCAGCATTGGCCTAATAGTTATGAGTTTGCCTAGTAAAGATAAGGAGGGGAAGAAAATAATTCTTCTTCTTTTTTTAGTTCTTTTAGATTATGTCTCATAAAGAGACAATATTGTTACACTGTTTTGCCACAATCAGGCCTGTAATGCAGTAGAAACCCGTTGTGCTGTGCAGAATGAATGTCTTGTGGCAGTTTTTTCTTTATGGGTGCTAAAATACAGAAAATATATTTAAATGTATATTTACCATTAGAGGGTTGCAGAACAAAGGTTACAAAAACTCCAACCTTTTCTACACAAAGAAGTTGAAGGAGTTATACATGCTCATTTAATAACAAGATTTTAGTTTTCATTGAAAATAAAATGTCAAACCTTGCCAATTAACTGTCTTGAAATTTTTGCTTGACTATTTGCTTAAATATTAGTTATTGTTACACAAGCAGAAATCAAGATCACTAAACAGTGATGCTAGTCATATCACAGTGATATAATTGCCATTTTTCTTTATATCAAACATATTCTGAGGTCCATTTTATCACCTTTGCGAAGGGCAGTGTATTCCAAATATTGTCTGCATCCTATACATCTGAACCCAAAATGTCAAAGACCATCAATGCTTTATTATAAAATGGTTTAATTGTTTATAGCTCTTCACCAAAATTTTCACAATATCTTTAGGTGATTATATAACTTAATAAGAGATCTCTATAGCTTCCTTCTTACAGTCTCAATTAGCACTCTTTTTTTGGTGTATCTTATTTAAAAAAAATTTTGAAATGTAATTCTCTGTGTGTCTCCTATAAAAAGAATATACAAAACTGAGTACTCCATGGATGCATCACAGCAGTAAACTTGAAAGGACTGCCCTGATATTCTTTACAAGTGTATCCCAGAATACTCTTAGTTTTGTATTACAAAATATCTTTGTTTCTACAGACTAAATATTTTTTTTTTCATTGTAAGCAACATATACATTGATTACTACATTTTAAATTAACTTTTTGCTTGGTTAAAATCCACTAGTAAAAGTCCATGAAATCCACTAAAATCCCCCAAAGTTATCCCGGATGAATTTCTAATGCGCTTAAATATTTCTGAAAATGTTTTAGAGCTAGATTATTTAAATAATAATTATATTTCCAATTCAGGTAGCTTTATGCAAATTGTATCATTACACAAAGGTAATAAAGACTTTGGAACTATGATATTGCATTCCTTTGGTACTTAGCTATTTAAAACTAGTCAGCCTGAATGAGAAGTAGTTGTATATTTCAGATAGAAAAAAAAATCATTGCAAGATTTAACAACATAAAAGGTCTTGATGGAAAGCAGTCAACAGTAGAATACCTTGGATACCAGCAAGACCACTGCTTCTCAACCATTTCCTAAATAACCCATAATAACTGCATCACAGAGAAAAGGTGATTGTTTTGATGTCTTTGTCCATCAAATCTGGCTGAAACAATGTAACCACCCCATTAGTCTGATTTACAGTGAGCACCAATGAGATACAGAGAAATCTGCAGTATCTGCTTTCACAGCTTCCTTGCAGATAAGATAAAAGTAAGCAAAGCTCTAATTCAGCCTTGGTGTTGTCAGCAGTAATTCTAGCATTAGAAGCAAATGCTTTGCCAGGAGAGAAAAAAAAAAGTACTAAATATACATGTTCAGTGAACTGGGAGAGCCTCCCAGACTAGCTCCTCTATAGGCATATGTAACTACTGTACAGTACCTACATTTCTGTTAACTCATCTGAGGCAGAGCATTTGACTCTTTGGAATGGTGCTGTGCAGGCCCAGGAGTTGGGCTCAATGATCTTTGTGGATCCCTTCCAACTCAGCTTATTTTGTGATTCTGTCACTTTTTTACTTTGCATCATGCAACACTTTCCCCAATTGCACTACCCTGCACAGTTGTAGCATTAATTTTATTTTTACGTCTTCACTGCTGATTTAATCACAGACTTCCAATAAATAACCAAATGACCTCTGTCTAGCTACTCAGACCTATCCTATAGTAGACAATTTTTCTGGTTTGTTCTTTAGTATCAAAGAGGATTCTGTAGGTTTTTTATCCTTCCACTTTCCTAATGAATCATTCCCTGGAATGCTTATAGCTACTGAGTTAGTTCTGTTCTTGCATTTTAGCACTGTCTCCATGCCCTGGATAAGTTATTAATGAGATTTTCATATCCTGCTCTCTATTGATTCTCCATTTTTTACAAGGAATGCTTTTTGCCAATATACATTGTCCACAGCTCTAACATAAGTTTCTCTCTGACTCCTCTGAAAGCACCATTATGGACAGATTCCATATGGCCCTTCCAGGTATGCTCAAAAGAGGAGCATACAGTAGTTTACTCCTGTGTCCCAGCATAGCTACAAAGATAGTTGGCTTTTAGAAGATGCAAGTGCTGCTCTGAATTGCTCTGCACTAGCACTGGCAGAGAGATATTACCATTTCCAAAAGATTAACCTGGATCAAAGAAAAGCTAAGGAAGCAACCAGAACTGAGATGGGGAACTGCACTTCCTTTAAAAACAGTAAGGAAGCTTTCTAGTAGTGCTCTGCAGAAAAAAAAAAATGGACAAAGAACCTTCCTTTATGATACTCTGGATTTGCATTATGCATATTTGGGGCTGACAAACACCACCAGGTTTGACTAGGGGACTAGCCAAACTAGGGTCCCCCAGCTAGGGACTGCTATAGCTACAAACTCTTCTAAAGCTCATTAAAACCTCTGAATCATAGCAATGTATAAATACAGTGCCCTAAATTCAACATATTCCAGATTATCAGCATATGACCATGGCTGTGTTTCCTGGCAACTGAAAACCTCCAACTATTTGATAAAACACACACACACACACACACACACATATATATGGACACAGCTCTCCTGATCTGGGCAGCAGACAAAGGTAATCTGCGAAAAAATGGGTTTCCCCTGTGCTTATATTGCTGAGCACATCACACAACTTTTAATCACCAAGTCTGATATTCTACACCATTACACTGATTCTATACAATGAAATATCCAGTTCTCCAAAGATGAAAGACCACACCTGCAAGTGCTCACTGTTGACCATCTCTCTGATAGCAATAGTCAGCAAGAATTCCCCTCCATTCTTTTCAGTTTTTCTGTTCAATTGATTTACAAAGTGTTGGGAAAAAAGAGGATTTTGGTCGGTCTGTATGAGAAATGCAATGCAGATTTGTGTTTAAAGCAATCAGAACATTTGAAAGCAGAGATGGTTCCTTCAAAATAGAATCACAGTGCATTTAATTTTCACCTACCATCTTATCTTCCTCTTTTTTTAACAACCAGCATTCAACTCTGGTTACAATAAGAATGCCATTCCTGAAGCTGGTGAGACTGACCAGTTTGCAGAACGATCCTGACATTTCCATAGATCTTTTCAATGTCAACATGGCACTTAAAACTTTAGGCTATGAAGTCCAGTCTTCTGTCCTTGTACTTCCCTTTTCTTTTGTTTTGTTGTTTTTTGGTTTTTGGTTTTTTTTTCCTCCAACTTTTAAGGTTTCTATTCAATTCTGTTTTATAAGTTTCGGAGAGTAGAAAAGACAGAAGTTCTTTAGCTGTTGGAAAGGCTAATTTCAGATGTGAGAAAGTAAAGAAGGCTGAATAACTTATGGAGATAGTCACAATACTGAAGTATCCAACACAATCATGTCTGTTCATGGGGATGAGGAGAGCAGACAGATAATTCAGTCACTTACAGATATTTTGGTTCCTTGCTTAGTTTTAGTGCTCATTAATGTGTGGATTTCCTTTTCCACATGCTAATAAAAAGCAAGGGATTTATGAAAAAATGTTACCCTAAGTGTATTGCAAACATTACAGCAAACAAAAAGAAGAAAATACCTCCATGACTTGTAGAAAGTCACAAACAATTAAGGTCTGTATGACTTGCCATTTGCATGGCTATATTTCATACAAATTATTGCTAATTATAGAGGAAAATTTGTTTTGAAGTCAAACTTGCCATTTATTTTGATGACTAAACAGAAATGGCATTAAATGTTTGGGTAAAATAGTTCATTTCAGAGCTGAAAGTGCAGTCAAGAGTGTTCCAGCTGCAATCCTGTGCTTAGCATAAAATGAGTACAGAGAAAAGATTATCCCTCCTTGAATAAACCCATGCTTATCCATATCAATACAGTAGCTTGGGGTATATATCTAAGTCATATCAGATGTCTCTGGCTTCAGGGGATGGTGCAGTGTCAGCTTCTCCCTGCCCACACCCATTTTGCAGGCCATTTCATCATTGTAGTGTTCATACATCACTCAAGGATCTTAGTTGCTAGGATAGCCAATAGCCAATAGCCAAAACCTGTTTATTTGACTGAGGTGTACCACCAGTAAAACTTAAACCTTCTTCAACAGTCTATAGAAAATAGTACTCTGTTTTGAAGTGCATCAGTAAAGCATCTAGTTACATACTGTCAGTACTCACATCAAGTCTCCCAGTAAAATGAATTACAAATCTATCCCTTAATTCAAGAACTACCTCCCAACCAGACATTTACTTAGCTGAATTTAATATACAGACTTTGAAGAAGCCTGCACATTTCCCTTTTGTTGGTCAATAACTAGATAAAATGCCAATATTAACCCAAAACATTTCATTACTAAAGGAGTCGTTTTTTACAATGAGCTAAATTCTTGCTGTAAGCCATCTCTGAAAATGTCTTTCACAGCAAGTGAAAGTGGGCTGAGGAACAGCTCTTGCTTCCAGACAACTTTAGAAGAATCTCAGACCCTGGACTATTTCTGTTGTAGCACATTAGGCCAGATTGTGATCCCAGACATAGCAGTGATATGTGCATGATAATGCAAACTGCTATGCCAAAGTAAACATTCTGCTGCATTCAAATGAGCTATTTCAGATTCATAGAAATGGAAGTGAAACATAACTGAGACTAGGTATCTTGAATTAATGAAGTGTGGCATGGTCAGAAAGCAGTAGTCTCTTGCAAAAACACCTTTAGAAATTCCCAGGCTTACTAAGCACGCAGTGCTAAAAAAAAGGAGGTTAATTATTTCCACATCTCTTTTCAGACTACAGGTCAATACAGAAAAAGGAATAAACTAGAAAATTCCTGAAATATGAAACTACATAATTACTAATCACTATGTACAAAAGTCTTGTTTGGTTTGTTTTGTATCATGAATTATCACAACTGCCATTTACAAGTGTTCTTTTAAACTGTAACAATCCAGCCATCCACAACTGAAGTATTCTCGAAGATTAAGATTAATGTGTCATGAATCACCACGGTTTAATATGCATGACACAGTTTCATTTCACACATATTCTGCATGGGTTGATTGCCATGTATACCAATATCAAACAGATGTTAATTCCTTAATTTTTTTTCTCTCAGAGTACGTATTAATTATCTATGAGGCTTCATAAGAAAAAGAGGAGGTTATTTTGTAGCAAATTTAATGAAAAATATAAAAGAAAAATCCATTAGATTATTTCTTTATTTCATGTTCTCAACAATATAATTTCAATATTAAAAAAATACTTGATATGCAAAGGAACTGCAGACTGCTCTCATTAATTGGCTCATTCCTTGTAAGCAAGAAAACTATTACTATTTTTCTAAAAAAATGCATGATTTTAAATCCTGCCAATATAACATGAGCTTGGTGATATGAAATGTTTCTGCAAGTCACTGTATGTATACTATGCCTAAATTCTTAAATTTGAGTATTTTGCAAAGAAATTAAAACTCCATGTAAAATATTACTATATAAATTTTGGCATCAACAATGCTATAGGTCCCCTGTATCATTCAAATTGAGAAGTCTTTGAATATAAAATATTTCACAAGCCTCCACTGTACAGAGGCCAGAAATGGAAATGAAAAGACATCCTAGTTTAAATGAGAAAGCTGTTTTAGTCAGCATCAGCTCCCACTTTCTGCTGTGTCAGATGCAAGCCACAATTCTCCAGGACCAGAACAGCAACAGAGCCACAGGTCAGGATGGAATAGTGTTGTATAAAAACTCTGAGCTTTAACTAATGCCTAATTTGATCAGAGTTGTCATTGTCACATCCATGGAAGTGGCAGCTTCTCTCTAGCTTTGGGCCTGATCTTCCTGAAATCAACAGGATCATGAATGGCCCCCATGGATTTTGCACTAGAATTAGTTTCACCAAGCTGAAACACTCTCTAGGCAATTACCAAAACTGTTACAAATAATAATAATAGCAGTAGAAGAATAATACATGTCAACGTTAGATATTATAAATATAGATAAACAACAGTAGTTGATTAAATATTGTCAAAACTAAGATATTCAGCCCCTCCCTATGTCATATATTTTTCTGTACACAGTAATAGTTCCAACACCATAAAAACTATTAACATTTCTTGCCTATATAACACATACTGACATAAGATGGCATGCAGTTTTAAAATCAAAATGTGAACTGACATTTTGAAAAATAACTGACAGTCATGGCACAAGAGTGCAGTGACCTCTGTCCTTCATATTCTCTTTTTCTGGATTTTTTTTTCCAAATGCCCAAATAAGTGCAAGGTGCTCAGAAGTGAAATGCATATTACCAGTGACACCCTAATTCCAAAGGAGTCAAAATCACAACATTTTCACTGAATTTACTAGGCCAAGGAATGAATCTAAAACGTGGAATTTATACACATCACACAAGACACTTGTGCAGATTTCTGAAAACATACACTTATCAGATTGCAGGGAATCAAGACTGCATTCCTTGTTCAACCAAAATTCCCTGACTGGAATAACAGCTTTAGATGTTATTTTTGTTCACATTCTGTTTTACTATGTTAAAACACCAGATTTTTTTTCTTTTTACTTAAAATAAATGTGTGAAAGTGCCTTCTTTCCATTCATAGATGTTATCTTCCTCAAACTTCAAATGATTCATCTGGGTGAATGTAGTTATAAATAATTTATCAAGATACATACCAGTTGTTAGGGAAAAAAAACCCCGAAGGAAGAATATCACTGCATAAAATCTGAACATTAAAATTGATTTTTTAAAATCAATCTTTAATTGGTTTTATTACCTCCTAATCCAGGTCTGAGGCGATTATCATAACCATCCAGAAGTCTGTCTAGAATTCTTGTAAAGATGGTGATGTTATTCTTAGCTTCATCTTCCAGGGAGTCAGCCAGCACTGATCTAAATGGATATTTTACATTTTAGAAGGTGCTAAGTATGTTTTAACATACACTCAACATGCATTTTTTCAGGCTGGCCTTTACTTGCTGCATTCCAGCAGAAAAGGTGCAATTAACGGTGTACGAATACACAATTTATATATAACAAGTTCAGACATATAAGGGTCAACAGCACACTATTTAAAATATCAAGGAAGTCATTTTCCAGTAGCCTCTACTTGTAGGCATCATTGCATTACTGTGAGTGCTGCTTCAACCTCCCCTAACAGCATCAGTGGAGGCTGAGCTGGTGCAAAACCCTAGAAGAGCTTCCCAGGCTTTGGTGGCATGTCACTCCTGGGCTGATAACCCGGGATCCCATGCACAAACCCATCTCCTTCCAGCTCTATCTTATCTGTCCTCACTTAGGCATACTCTATCTCTGGGTAAATCCTGTGGATTTGCCTCCACCCAACGGTCATGTAATGTACATGACCAGAAGAACTAACATGAGGGAAAACTCCAGCGATCATGCTCAGGGAGTCCTCTGACGCCAGCAGTTGGTGGGAGGGAACACCAGTGCTGACTAGCAAGCTGCAGGATAGCTGTGGACAGCCTTAATCTTTCTAAAATGCTATTTTGTCATAAAAAGCACTAGCTGATATTCCATTAGATGGAGACAAATAATAGTTGGACGGAAAAAGGAATCATAAATGAAGTGTCAAGAATAATCTGTAGATCACCGATTGTTTCAAACTTCCCCAATAAATAAAGAACCATTAAAGCCTTCATGGATCAAATCTTTGTGGAACATGCTAAGGGCTGGAATAGGAACCTGCTGCCCAGCCAGCTGGGGTGCCCCACAGTCCTCCCAAACCTGGGCACCCAGACCAACAGGGTTTGTGCCAGGGAAACCCTGACACGCAGAAAGCCTTACACATGCAAATGTTACTGTGCCAACAATTTTAAGCACTATGCATGTGAAATACATGAGCTCATCAGTCCTATCTACTTAAAACCAGCATATTGGTATCAAGGAAGTAAAGCATCATATGCTACACACATTACCATTTATACCTTTTACAGCTACCTAAATTTTTAACCCTAAATGTCTGAGTATTAATCATCTCGAAATGAAGGCATTTTGAATGCCATAATAGCAAGCATGTTTTCCTCCTCCTCCTCCTCCAAACCAAAAGTAGGTTTGGGTGATATTTTCTCCAAAGCAGGCTATAAAATTATTAAAGACAAGGCTCTATGTTGGTCCTCAGCTCAATAGCATAAAGAAGTATTTAAATGTAAATCATTGCAGTCTGTGCTTTCCATCATATAAACCACAGAATTGACCCAAATCAGATAACTTATAATGAACCCATGAAAATGTCATGTGTGATTTTACTCATGTGTCAGTTTTTTCTTAGTTGCAATTACTGGATGGTTCCTTTTTGGTTTGTAAAATGTATCATTATACTCATGGATAACAGAGTACATCTCTGCCATTTTTAAGCTTCTTTTTGAGATACAACAGTTTTTGAACTCAAGATTCCACTAAAAATATTAGATCGATACAATTACATCAAATTAAGGTCGAATCCTGCAAACTTTACTCAGGCATAAACTCTTTAATAACCCTTATAGTCTCTTTGACGTCAGTAAGATTACTCACTTGAGTAGGGTTTGCAGGATCTGGCCCACTGTGACTCAACTAATACTGCACCATAGTTAGGTATAAAGTGAAATAGAAAACATAGTTTCAGAGAATATTTTATTTGCTGGGAAATAAACAAAAATATTGGAGACTGGTTAAATCATAGGAAACTTGCATTATATAGCATACAATCTTTACCATACTAGGACAAGACCTACTGCAGCTACAGCCAAAGCAAGTAAATCAAAGTTACAAACTGCAATTAATTATGTGTTTAGGGACTGTGAGCAGCACAAAAGCATAATGTAATAAAAATTACTTCCTCTTATTCTGTCACTTTAGAAATTGATAACTTTACACAACATAAGAAAAGTTGATTAATAAATGATGCTATTGTTTTATTATATGTGATTGTGAAGTTGTATGCTATCTCCACCTAGAGGTTTAAAGCTTAAGCATCATTTTGAATTCTATTATGTTTGACCAAAAAAAAAAAATCAAGGAAAAAAAAAAAAGGCATGCCCATATTAATAAATATATGAGCATTATTTTAAGGACAGTGATTTGCAGTGTGACTTCATGATAATTTATTTCTCCATTTTGTATGGTACAAAATCACAGTCATACAGTAACTCAAGTCTTTAAGATCCAAAAAGGCATTTAAAGAAATTGTTATTTTAATGGTGGAATAAAGCATCAATTCACAAACCGTTTAAGGACAAGAGATGAGGCTTTTATGGTCCCTAAACTACATTCTACTGCATTTGCTCTCAAAACTATGTACTACTGCATTCAAACAGCTAAGAAAGATTTTTTAATTACGTTACTACATACTATACTTTTATAACCCCCCACACAAGCTTACCCTTAGCAGATTGTAACGCACACGTTCACACTGAACAACAAAAATAATATCCCCTCACCTTGTTGGTAGCCACACCAATAAAACGAGAAGAACCAACTGCATCTCGGAGAGTGCCAGCTTCCTCTTCATCGCTGCTCTTTGCAAAACCTAACGGTGCAAGAAAAACACAAACCCACTCTCAGCCACAGTCAGTCTCCGCCAAGCAGTGCTTTCAACTTAACCCGAGGAAAATATGTCACTTCACTGGAGAAAGGAAACCACTGGATTTCCGCAGCACTTTTCAGTACTAGCAACTTATTGTATCTCCATCTTTCCCAACGATCCTGCTCTGTGCAAGGAGGCAATGTATGATCAGAAGTGGCATGTGAGCCGGCGCATCAGATGCTTTCCTGTTCCGTGATATGAAAGCCCCGAGACGAAAAGGAACAAAAAATAAAAACCGTATGTATGGGAGGATGGGGGTTTAACCACCCCTCGCCTCACTACGGCACACCGCAGCCGGGGGGGCGGAGGGGCGGGCGGGAGGCAGAGTCATGCCATTCGCCGGGGCTCGGTGCGGGGACCGCGGGCGAGCCGCCCCCCGCCGCCGCCGAGCGCCCAGCACGTTTGACAGCTGCTCGGCAAAGCA
>WBNO01029797.1:109041-165176 GCA_013400575.1 Peucedramus taeniatus
GTGAGGGGTCCTCGCCCTCGGGGCACCGGCACCGGCCCGAGGTGGCTTCCGCGGCCTCGGAGCCCGGAGCGGGCGGGCGCGGCAACGTCGCCGGTGCGCGAACGAGAAACGGGGCGAAAAGCTCTCCCCAGACCGGCACAACACATTTCCCGTAGCCCTCCCTCCTCGGCCTCGCAGTCGCCTCCGGTCAAGTGCTCTTTTGGCGGGGCACAGCCCCGGCAGCCGCGCCGCGTTCCCCCGGACTGCGGCGGGAGCGGAGCCGCCAGCCCCGGCTCCCACCCCGCTCCCCGGCTGCCTCATTAACATTCCCTTCCCCACTTGCCCACTGGCACAGTCTAATTGGAATGCAGAGAGAAGAAAAGTCTATCATTTAATGTGAGCTCAGGATGAAGGCAGACGAGGAAACAAACCTCGCTTGTATTTTTTTTTTCCTTTTTTCCCCCTCAAATTGCATTACTTTCTGTCGTGTTGTCTTTTAAAGCACGTTGCCCTCCTTTCGTATATGCAGTCCTTCTCTGGTAGTAACTGGATCGCTGCTGGGATTCATTCTCATTGATTTCAGGTTTTCCAGTACAAGTAGAACAGGACAGGCTTAATAATTAAAGATAAGGGTTTATATTTAGTGTACCCTCATTTTGCATTGTTAACTCGGAAATAATTAAATAACGCTGGCAATAATGTTTCAGCTTTTTTTTTTTTTTCTTTTTAAACCAATCCTCATCTATCTCCTTTCAATTTCTTAACTGCCCGAAGCACCTCTGTTATCCTCTCTTAATGTTACTGGCTCGCTTATTGTGTTTAACTGAAATTATTGTGATGAAGTTTGGTCCTGAATCAATACCAGTTCCAAAAGGAACATGTGAAATAGGATGCACAGACATGGAAGGGATCGGAGCGGGCGGGCCGAGGAGGGAGGGGAGGGAAATAGGAGGGAAGGAGAAAGAAGTAGGAAAAAAAGAAGAAAAAAATTCTTAGGTTATGTATAGAATTGGGATGTTCCTGCAAAAACTGAAATCTGAAAAACACTCGTTCAGTAGCCATCTAACCCTGGCTGTGTCTAAGACACAAGGCCCTCATCTTTCGCTGTCTAGATGTGAAAATGTGCTCTGTTCATTGTCAGGTATCTATGGTCGATCTAGAGTCTCCTTTGGATCTGCCTGTAAGTCCCACATATTAGGAATTAACAACTGATACTAGATGCAGAATCAACCCTCGCAGTAAAGAAAACTAGTTTTAACTACTTGTCCTAAGAAAAAGTGACTTCACAGGTATGAAAATGGAGGGAAAAAATAATCACTGAAAGTAAAGTCTTCATGATTTATTCTTACATGAAACACATTACGTAATCCAAGCAGAATGATTTTTTTTTTCCCCACAGGTATTCATGACATTCCTTCTCAAAACACACTTCCAGTAATAACAATAATGAAGCTATAATCTAATTTTCATATGTAAGTTGCATAAAAAAATTAAAAAACCACATTCATTAAGGAAAGCAGTCACAGTGGCTCCTTGTTGCTGTGATAGCACATTGTCATTCTTCAAGGGCCACATAGGGTAGGTATGTATTTATAATGAGCTTGTGCTCATAGACTTTCCCAAGGAAAATGTGCTGGTTTTTAGGCTCTAATCACAATTATTACCTGTGATGTTCTTTGAGGTTTACCACAGCTTCATGCACTGAAGTCATGCTTCAGATCTAAAATTTTAAAATAACCCCTCATACCCATTTTAATCAAGTTGGACAGGCCTGTGAGGCATCCCATATCACAGGAAAGCTGAGTACAGGGACAAACTACTGTGGCAACATGAAAAGTCAGAGTCAGTATCATTATTAACAGAGAGAAGGGTTTTTTTGCTAGGTTCACATACTTACAACCTGTGCTGCTGGTGAACTGGAAAGTATTTGGGGAGAAAACCGTGGTATTGCTGGGCTGTTAGTGTTTTGTTGGGTTACATGCAAGCATAGCTCAAATGTGTTAGCTGTAGGTGATTAGAAAAAATGTGCTTGAGCACCCCCAGGTGCACAGTCAGCAGGGAACCCTGCTTCCCTCCTGCATTGTTATTTGTGGTATGGTATTGAATGCTGTCATTCATTATTGAATTTCAATTAACTCTGTGATATGCGGCATCCAACTCGTCGCCTGAGAGTCTCCTGAGTCCTGATGCAAGCACCCTGGAAGGTGGGGAGTCAAGGCCTTGGTTTGAATAGGACTTGAAATAGTCCATAGAAAGGCAGCAGGTATACAAATTGTTACTTTCAGTGTATAAATATTTTTCTTAAAAGGTTTTATTTCTTTTGTGCTATATTTGCTGCAATATATAAATAGAATTCAATCTCTATTTTGATACTTAAAAATCTTAAAAACAAACAAAGGACCTTAAAATCCTATTATCCCTTGCCAAGGATCTCAAAACTCTGCACAGGCTGATAAACGATGTTTCAGAATTCTTTTGTGAGATTGGAATGACTTCCTCTGTGAGCACAAATTGAATAGCAGGGTAGGTATGTGACATTTCATAACCACTTCTTAGAGTTAAGAGGTAATAGAAACACAGAAGAGGTTAAGCCAAGGCCTCAAGTCATTATCCAGACTGCAAAACACTAGACTGAATGCTTCCTTTAAAATTGTGCTTAAAAGAATCATTCATATGACAAAGTTTCACCATCCTTCAGACAAAATTAATTACTCAAAAACAATACCTCCAATTTGTAGCCACTAGGGAGGTCTCAGTAATCATTTTCTGTCATGAACATAATCAAGTAACGCAAAACAGAACTTAATACATAATTCTGATCTGGGGTATATTCTGCTGTATAACATTTCCAGAAAAAAATTGGCAGATTGAGGTAATCAGCATTTACTTTGTACTGCTTGAGAATAATCCCCACTCTTATATCTAGGCCAGCAGCACTCTGAGCTGTAAGGATATAAACAGTAATCACTGGAGTTAAATGAAGTGATGCATATGTGTGAAAATTGAAGTGATATATCAGAATTTTTTGTATGTGATAAGTGGATTTTTTAGTATAAATTATGCTTTTTTAATAAATACTCTTGTCTCTAAAAATGCATAAAACATATTTCAATATGATATTAATTTTTTGATATACTGTTTCATCCTTTTAAAATTTCTATTTCTATTAATTAAAGTTAAATATAAGTTCAAGTGTTTGAGATATATATCCAAGACATAATTTCTATGTAATTTTAAATGTGTATGTTTTCTTATTTCTATAAATAATGATGAAATAAAATGTTGAGGGGGAGATTAGTTTTTGACCTTAGACTGGTTCATTGTACAGGTACATGACTGCTAGTCTGAAAAAAAAGAAGGAAGAAGCTGGCTATTTTCAGGAGCCTCATAAAACAATGATGGAAATCAGATTTCTGTAAGAAGACTCAGGTGTCTCCTCCTTAAGCAAAATTGCAGCACAAATTTCTCAGAGTTGAGATTACTTTGAGATGCACCACCCAACACTAAATGCTACTATAACAAGGAAGCACGAAAAATCTTACAACTTTATGCAGTACCCACCATTGTAAGGGTCTGAGCAACTCTTAGAGTTTTTAATTTGACTGTGTCACCCATGGATTGGGAAGAGTTTCTGTGCTTTTTCAAAAGCTCTAGCTATTATTGTCTTCCTAACTGAAGAGCAAAAGCAAAGGGCCAGTGCCAGCTTTATTTCAACTCTGTGTAATCGGCTTTAAGTTGCTTTCCAATGTGCACTGAGAAGTTCAGCAGAACAGGAAATTGAAATGAGCTTTCCCACCTTAAATATTGATGAATGTTTCTTCTTTCCCAGGATTATACTTCTCCCAGATTTGAACCTTAAATACCACATGAGGATTTTTAGTTTTCTCCGAATGCAAAGATATCTACAGAAAGAGTGAGCAGAGTCTTTGCTGTCTGTCACAAGTAGTGAAACTTTCATCATCCTTTTAGAGTAGATCTTCCTTGGTGGGAGAAATCTAGACAAGCAACAGAGGGCAATGTAACACATTGACCAGCTGGGACAGGAAAGCTCAGGTAAATAGAACTGGCTAATCACTCTTGGTCTGAGTTGAGAGGAAGGGGAGATCTGCTTTTATAAAAGCAATACTTTTCTTTATCTGCAAATCCCCGTTTTCTGTTTTATAGCTTACAGCAAAATGAGACCTTTGCTTGAGTAGACAAGACAGAATGCTGAAAATTAAAATATACGTTAAATTGTTCTATAAATATAATTACTTTCGTGTTATTTGTATGAATACAGTTTATGTTTCAGCTGTTCACTCAAGTATTTCTTGGACTCTGAAGATGTTTCTAAGGTATAGCAACACAGATCTATGATGTTTCATGTTTCAGGTGTCCAGTTTGGGGCAAGTAGATCTTGTTTATTAGAAAGATAGAAATATACCTAATATCTAAAAATCAGTGTTACAACATAGAACTACTTTGAGTTCCTCTTTGTTTGAATGTATTTTAAAGCTCAAAACCAAATCCCTTGGTATTGTATTGCTACAATGAAATTGATATTCAGAGAAAATTTTACAAATGTAGGGCCAGTTATAATCAACCCTTTTTCAAGGAATACAAAGAAAGGAAAGACACTAGACTTCTGCCATTTTGTGTGGCCTAAAAAAATGCCATGTGCTGACTTTGCAGCCTGGTAATATGAGGAATCATTTGTCAGTGGTTATCTTTGTTTCTGCAAAGGGCTCATCTCCCCTTGTCACTAGCTGATACTGGCCATCCTAAATAATGTTTGATGCACACACATTTATCAGTGACCACAGGATCTGCCTAAGCCTCAGGGCCTCAGACAACTTCTTAGAGAATGTGCTTCTGCACATCTCTGTCCAGCACCATAATGCAGGCTGTAGGCAGATGACACAATTGAGCAGTGATATTTCTATGTTTAAAATATCTATTTAATTGCTTAAATTCTGTTTCTGGGGATCAAGTAACATGAAAGAACAGTTAAAATAAGCAGAAAGCTAAATGGAGTATAGTATGACAAACAAAGTGATTAAGGAGGGATGAACTTCTCAGACAAACTGGTTCAAAAAGTACTGTCTTTTGTAAATAAGCACAAGTCACTCTAGAACAAGAAGCACAATACAGACCTTCAGATTGCCTGAAAATTGCTGAAATTGGCAGTTCTGGCAGTGCCAGGTTTTGAGCAGAAAATAATCATGGGGTGTTCATTCCTACTAAGAGTGCATTTAAATTTTAAATTTAAAAAAATGATGCTTTTCTAAATTCTTTATAAAATAATTTCATTCTTTGGCCTTATTTCAGTTCTCCTCCAAAAAATAGCCAGAATTCAGTTAGCAGTCTGTTCAATAACTGCTCCATGTCAGGAAAGCTTTTGTTGCTGATCCAAGACTACATTATCTTGGGTGGCAAAAAGTTTGCATTTTAAAAATGATTCTGCCTCCCAGGACTTCAAAGAGTTTCCTCCTGTCTTTGACTAATGTTAGCTAAAACACACACAAAGGTGTTCTTCTATCAGTAACAACAAATAATCCAAAGACAGTTCTAACATGAAATGTCTTGCCTAGCTTCAGCAAGAACAACAACAACAGAGAAAATCACAGCACTCCATATTTGAATTAACACAAATGTAGCTTCTTCATCTATGGTGTCTAGGAGGAGAAGTGTTGTGCTATGTCCCATGTTTTTTAGAAAAAAACATAAACCATATAATTGCTTAGGGGTGTAGCTGTAGTTTATAACAGTCTGCTCACATTTTGCAGAAACATGGAGCTATATATATCTGGGTTAATTAACTGTCATTACAGTATTTTTATGCATTTAAAAGAAGAATTTAGCTTTTCAGCACACTGCAGATGACATATTATGCAGGATGACAATTAAATCATAGTATAGACAATTGCATAAACAAACTGCTGGATTTCAGAGCCTGCTCTAAGCATTGCTGTTTCCTGAACTGCCCCTTGCTGCACCAACAGATAGATCAGGAAGCTTCCAAGCTGGGCAGATGAGAACCACCCCAGGACCTGAGGAGGTGGTTGGATGGGTGCTCAGCCCGCCCTGCTGGAGGAGGTTGAATTACCCAATGATTTCTCCTAGCACGCACATAACCTGGCAGTATGAACCCTTCCTTCACTCTTCCTTGCTTAAGCACAAGAGATCTCGGTGGGGATGAAGCTTCTCCATCTCACCTCTCCTCACTTCCAAAAATGCAGATGCCAAGTACAGCCCAGAGCCTGAGGAAAAGCTTCAGACTTTGGCTGCTGTCAGTACGGCTGCATTGGATTGCTTTGAGAATGCCTCGGGCTAAAATAAATAAATAACCAGATAAATGGATGACAGTCCCTATAAACAGTCCTGATTTACCTTCCTCTCCTTTCAAGCAATGAATCACCAGTGAAAGAGTGACGACTCACTAGGGGAATCCAAAACATGCTTTCTCTTTCATATGTGAGTCTGCAGTAGCCATCCATGCTCCAAAGGGGGAGAAAACTGGGCTGCATTTTAATATTCATTTTCACAAAGCTGAGTCAAAGCTGCTGGTAAGTGCCAGGGGATTTTCAAGGAAAAACAGCTGCCCTCATATCTCATGGATGGAGCTAGAATGTATAAATAGTTGCACATGGCAGATAGTTTATGTCAACACAGGATTGTATTTGTGAGAGTCTGGGTAGCAACTGCTGGATAGAAGACAGCTTCTGCAATAAAAATGCTACTGTCTACAAAGCAAGAACTGTGCTACCCAAAAGCTCTACATGGTGCTATTCAAGTTTGCCACACAAAAAGGGGTGCCTGGGTTAAGAGTTCATTAAACATCACCAAGATTATTTGAGAAGAGAGCTTGTTGTGTCCTTTTTAATCGATTCTGTGGTACTTGGCTTTGTGCTCTGAGCTCATTCTCATGGCCTCTGTTGTGTCTCTAAGAATCTGGACAGGTTATCACCTTGGCCTGGCCAGTCCCTGGTGTGGGTAGACAAGTTGCATGCCACATTTTGGGAGCATGGCAACAGGCCCCTCTTCCCCATTTGGGTTTCCTTCTTCTCTCTGCACTATTTCCTCACTGTGCCACCTGGCTTTAGAGGCTTGATTTGGTGCATTGCAAATCCCTTTTTCCTGGGATGCCCTAAGGAATGCTGTGGGTGCATTCCCATGGAAGGGACAGCTGTGGGTGCACCCACATGGAAGGGACAGCTCCTTTCCCACCCTACCTGGGGACTGCAGGGCCATTTTTGATGGAGGAGTCTTTAACCTAACCCCAAATTGCCACTGTATTGAAAAGCAGGCACGAGCATGGCCATGTGCCACAAACATGCTCATTAGATGGGACAAGATGCTCCCCAGTGCTGACTCTCCCTCAGCCCCTCAATCTGTTGTCACAAACACCAGAGGCAGAGGGACAGTGATCTGGGATGCAAGAGATTGAAGAAAAGAGTCATTTTCAAATCTAATTTACCAAGTCACACAGCTTAAACTTCCAACTTTACAGTCCTCACAGAATTCCCACTCCTCTCTTTTGCTTCCCGTTTACCACAGGCAACAGTTTACCAGGAACCTCATATCATCATATCCATGACTGTAAATTTTTTTAATTATGTATTTGCCCAACAGGATTATTTCCATTAAAAAAAAAAAAAGCATGTGGCTGTTACAATTCAATTCCCAATCAGTTTCTTGTCAGGAAAAAATATTGTAGCTGAATGGAATCCTATTTAGTTTTTGAAATTTTAAAGGCCTAGCAGGGAGTTCTGTTTGTAAAAAGATTTTTCTATTGCTCCAAACCTAAAGCCTACATTAAAATCTGTAGCTAAAATAAAAGAGATCAGTCTACCCAAAAACCAACAGCTTACATTCAAGAAACTGAAGAAAACATGTAAGATAGTCTTTGTGCACTGTTTATATTAGAGATGTACATGCAGCCCAATTTGGCAGACTTGTAGCTTTCACATACTTTCATTGGAGTAGTTTGGATTGCAGGCAAGGTCTTTCTTCTCTGGTTTTTACTCATGAGGAACTGGATTGAGTCTCTCATGAGTACATTCAAGAAATGGGAAATACTTTTTTTTTTTCTTTCTGCACAGCAGCACGTCTATCTTTAATTCAGTATAAACAGAGTGCTTCCTCTAATTAATTCTTATAGCGCATTTAAAAAATTTAAAAATCAATTTGATCAAGCTATTCAAAGAGACTGTAAAGGTATTTTTTTATTTAAATATAATTTATTTATCCAATTGCCTTTTTTTTTCAGGGTGATTTTCTTCTCATCTTCCTGCATTTTTTACTAGCCTGTTCCATTTTAGGAAAAATATCACAGGCTTCCAGCTGCTCCTATGTTACATCATCAAAACACTGGGAAAATTACTATTTCAAAGCTAATTGTTATTAATATTTTAATTTTGTGAACATTGTTTTAAAAGTAAAATATGTCTTTGGTGTTACATTCCTTACACTGAAAAAAAATATTTTGGCAGTGAAGAATTTTGTGCTTCACTAATGCGCCAGCCACATTGATAACATGTTTCAAAAATTATAAGCAGTACTTGTAAAGCCATGTAAGTCTTCTCAAATGACACAATTCGGCTGAAAATGAAAGAGTAAATTTAAGTTGATTTTAAATACTATTCAAACATATTATTTAAACAAAAACTGCTTGTTTGCAGTTTTCATTATTTTACATGTTTTGTACTTCAACTCTGTCAAAATGCACTTGGTAAAACATTAATCATATGCAACCAGTTGCATATTGTTGCTGTGTTTCCTCAAGTTTTTATGGATCTCTGCATTCCAGTCACCTGGCAAACCCAGGCTGTAGCGTTAAAACCCCAACCAATTCTCATGGCTTCCACAGGACCCATAATTCTTTCCAATTCTTTTCAGAGATTGCTTTGAAGGTGAATCCTTTGGATCTGTTTCACAGAAGAATGGCAGAAACTAGCACATTATTCCACCCAAATTTCTGTGTTTGAGTGAGTATCTGTATACTGCAATTATTTGGGAAAGAAATGTGAAGAAGCTTCAAAGCAGCTCAGATTCTGTTAAAAGTGTGGAATTTGGCAATAGGAGCAACAAAAGTTGCTTGATAATGTTTGCACCTTTGAGATGGCAGGGTGAACACTCAGTGGTTGGTAACTCCATGGCTTTAGTGCTATTAACCCAGATTTGTCTGCAGGTTGCTCTATACTGGATGTATCAGGATGAGTCCCCCTAAAAACTTCATGATTTTCATACAGTATTTATAAAACATATTTAAGATCTAAAGTTTCATATATGGCCCACAATCTCTTTTCTGTACCTGTGATCTGATGGACTGAGGACGTAGAGGAAAATTGATGTATTATCAACTAAAAAATGGAATTTTCTTCATGTATTGGTTTTGGAATAATCCTGAAGTATTATAAGATCATGGAAGGACTATTAACATAATATATTTATACAAGGACAATGTATATTTAATCAGTACTTAATGGTGATATAATAATAGGTTTCCCCATAGAGAACGACAATATGGTTTTCATCTTCCTGAATTAATAATCTTGCAGAATACTGAAGACAATTTTTACATTTCACTCACACGCAGAAAGAAGAAATCTTTTTCTGAGCAACCAAGGAAACCACTAAAACAAATCAAAGCTGTGGGCAGTGAGCACAGAGAACTAATTAACTCAAGACAAGTAACCCAGGAAAATTAATGCTGGACTGGGGAGAGTTCAAAGACTTTGAGGGTAACAGTTTAAAATGAAGTGTTTATGGCCTTGAATAGTTAAGACCTTGTGAATGACTATATTCTTTTCAGAAGGCGTAAAACATCAAAGGAGAGGAGAACAGAAATAAATCTGCGCACAAAAAGAACTGAGAGAAAGGAAGAGCTTTCATTGTGTTCACAAAAGGGAAAGATTCCTCAAGACCCTCAGAGTCTACTCAGGAGATAGTGACCACTAATACTGCACCATGAACAGGGGTGTGCATGCAGGGAGAGTGTCAAAGGATCATGTGTAGGGGTCCTGATATGCTGGGTACCCCTTAGGTGGTGTGTCTGGGGGATGCTCCAGCTGTGTCAGGATCTTCAGCACAGTGTGTCCCATGTCTGCAAGCAGCTTTTATATTGTTGCTAAATTCAGTGTTCATTAGTCAGAAACAGAGGAGAGAGGTGCTTCTGAATCACTATGGCACTGTAAAGCAATTGTGATCCTAGGACACATCAGGAAGATTTTTGCAGGAGAAATAAAGTTTTAGTACCTCAGTATATGATGCTTATGTGGTCCTGTCAGGAATAATAGTGATCAGCTTTTAAATGGGTGTTTCAGAAGAAGGAATTGAAACTTGGAATATCTGTCCAAGAGGGCCATGGAAATAACAGGATTACTTGCATTACAGAAGAAATTCAAGATTTTTTTCCTTGTGCCTAGTACAGTGAAGGCTGAAGAAAGAGGGGCAGAAAGGCAGAAAGCTCTGAAGAGGTGTCTTTAGGAAACATCAAACAAAAAAGAGATGTTGCTGCTGAAGGACAAAAGAGGTGGATAACCACAGGCCTCAATTAGATGTAACCATGAAAATAGAGGGTTTCTAGCTGTAACAGCTGCAACAGGACACTGTGAGGGAGAAAAACACAATTGTTGGTAAGAAAAAAGGAACAAACCAGCTGTTTGAGCATCATTTTTTCTGGATGCTTGTTGTTTTGGGATATATTTCTCATTCTTTGATCAAACTTTGAAAATACTGGAAACCCCTCTTTTATCATTTTCAACTGTATTTTCTGAAAGACATTGAAAGACAGTGTTGACTGGGAAAACTTCAGGAGCAGAGTGAGTTATTTTACTTATATACATCTTGAATGTTTCAGCACTATTGCTTTGTAGTAGAAGAAAAAAATCAATGATATCAATAATTTTCTAATAAATATGCTACGAAACCAAGGAACACACTTTATCATAAGCACCTACAGACACTGCTGATGGGTGTTAGTTTGGGAACACTCATAGCATCTATTGCACAGATATTTAAATACCATCACTGTCCAGTTTTTGGATGGAGCTGTCTTGCAGAAAATTGTATTTTCAAACAAATAATGTGTATATTGATTCCTTACACATGAAACCTGCCCTTTTCCAAGCAACCTCACTGTGTGAGCTCATTATGGTTATGAAATAGATATGGTATAAAAATATGTTACCGTACCTGCTCTAGAACTTTTAAACACAAAATTACTCTTTTTTTTTTTTTTGAGATTTATTAGCTGATTGAGACAAAATCCTTAAAAAAAACTTCTTCCAAAAAGATATAGAGAACAAGCTACAGTTCTTTCCCTTTTTTTTTTGTAAGATTAGGATTTTACCCTTAAGGCACAATATGGATTCAGTGACATCACAGTTGTATATGTTATAATAACATATATTCTGAATACCACAGAAGAGCTAGATACATGCTGACAGAAGTCAGAAATAAGTGAGGTGTCTCAAGATTCATGAAAATGTACACATGGATGAAGATCAAGTTTGGAGATTTTCTGCACTTTTACAAAACTGTCAAAGTATTTATTAAAAATATTTTTAATAATATAGCATCTCATTATCATTTTACTGTATAGTAAAAATTACTGGTCCTACAGCATCACTATAATTTATTTGATATGCTACTACCTCAAATTTATTCTTCCTCTATTAGAGAGAATGAGCCATGACATATATGTGTGTGTGTGTATATATATCTACACCCTAAAGAAGTGTGATTGATTAGGCCTGATTTTGATTAGGCAGATATGCATTGTTCATTTCCATCCCAAAAGGGATGGAAGGTAAAAAATGAATGAAAAATGTTAGCAAAGTCATTTAAAAAAAGGAATGTGATTAGAATCCATATCTCTCTTACTGTACCCAGAACTCTCAAGAGCAAATGGCAAATGTATTCCAGCCACTGGCAAGCAAAGATTAGATAATAAATCTTAGAGAAATTAGAAAGGTTAATAGAAGACCATAATATGGAAAGAAAATTATCTCATGAATTCAATTAGGAACTTTGATATCTAAGGCTAAAAGTAGAAACCAGAGATTCAGAGGTACCTGGACATGGAGTTGTATGTCACTGAAACAAGAAAATACAGAAAAAAAAATGCTTCCTGGTAGAGAGAGGTCAGTTTTACACAGGTGGAAGAGGGACAGAAGTATTTAGTCTACTGAAAAAGCTTCTTTGCTAGCTGGACTGGATACTGTTGTGTTGCTGTATTAAAGCTGGATTGAACATTTGTGTATTTCCTACAGTGTGATCATCTGTCAAAACCAGTCTCAATGATCAGGAATATCTCCTTTTCCTTGTTTCACAAGGGGGTGTATTCTCCAGCGAATTCTACAGCCTTGTTTTTAACCTTGATTAGTTAAAAAAAGATAAATAGGTAAGTATAAATAAAAAGAAAAACCAGTTTTCTCTTACTTTGAGCTGTTATTACAGATACAGTTAACAGAGCAGCTTACAACTCCTATCAACTCACTTCCAGGTCCTTATGCATAATTACAAACCAGAAATACAGAAAAGCTTTTGCAAAATGTTATTTTATGATTTGGTAAAAATCATAAAAGACAATTTCCCTATTTTAAAGAAAAAGATACAGAGATTAATGTAGTAGGACGTTTGTTGAAGTTAGAAGTAAACTTGAAGTTAGAATATATGTCTTTCTGCAGCAAAAAACGCAAATAAGCATCAGGGAAAAAAAAAAAAAAAAAAAAAAAAGGAACTGTCTCCTTGAGCTCAAGGAATAGTTGTTCACACACTTGGCCAGGAGAGGGACTGCTGCTGTCTGAGCCATGCTATGCCCAGCAGAAGCTGCCTTAGTTATGCCAGAAAGGCATTTCCAGGACAGCCCTGCTGCCAGGTAGGGGGGTTTGCTTTTGATACTAAACTGCAGCATGAAAGCTGTCCACCTGGAGATTCAGTTAAGAGCCCAAGCTTTCAAAAAATGCACACACACCTCAAAGTACTGCATCGTGCCCTAATGGATGAACGGGTTTATTTAGATTTAAAATGACAAAGACATTTGTCCAGGCTTAAATGAATTAAGTATACAGCAACTACAATACAACTAAATCTCAGCAATATCCAGGCTGTTTGTATGCAGGCTGAAACTGCTAGCCAGCCAGTGTCCAGCATTCCTTTTCCTTCCTCTTCCTCCCTTTCCTGCCAGGCAAGCCTTTGGCCCTGTCCGCTCATTCTCTGTTTCATTTTACAAGTGCAGGCTGGACCTGCAGTTCTCCCAATACTATGAAGACACAGTGATCTCTGTTTTAACTTTTATACTTTAATGTGTCCAATAAAGGGCCCAGAGTTCCAAATAAAGCTTTGAAATATGTATTTTTATCATCCTACTTTTATTTAATGACCTAATACACTTTGGTTTCAAACATTTTCAATTTGCAGACCTCTAAAATCCTCCCCGTGGAGATATATAGTGAATTAAAGCCTGCCAGCATTTCACAGTTCCTTTTCTCAGACCCTTTGAGAAGGAACCCATAAACTTCACAAATTAAAATCTGCCATAGTGTCCAAACCTTATCCTGATTGCAACCAACCAGTGAATGTGTCCTGTGACTCTAGTTGTACCATTTGATTTTGCAGGCCTTCCTAAAGACAGAAGGATATAATTTCCATTTAAACAGTATTAAATTGGTGAGAATTTACTGATATACATATATTGAAGACAATTTTGTATTTCCTCATCAGAGCTTTGCCAATGGTGGTTCACTTTAAAGGGATATAATTATGGGAAATTCTTCCTTTATTCAGCTAGAATATCTTTATTTCTATTAGTCTAGTGCAAACATATCAAGAAACTCAAGAAATCACTTTAACTGTATGCAGGTACTTTACAGCCAGAGCAGTAGTATTCTGGAGAGCAAATTTGCCTTTTGCATGTGCAGTTGTACCTCAGATAGGGCACCCAGGAGGGAAATGGACCTGTCGTAGCCTGGCCTGTCCCTCCTTTTACCAGTCATCGTTGTATGCACAGCCCCTAGATCCCAGGCACCCTGTGCTGGGACAGACAATTGAGGCTGTAGCCAAACCAGGGCTAAGCAGAATCCAGACCTCATGTTAGATACCTCAACACACAGGCCATGCAGACAGAGGGAGAGCTCAAGCAATGTCCAGAACAGCTGCCTGTTACTTACAAACATCTACTTCTGAGCTTACTACTTTAGAAATCAAGCTGTTTTCTATTTTCAGAAAATACTGAGGCACTTGGTTCTTACAGTCTAGGCAGATATTTACCTGCCAAATACCTTCTGACCCATCTCTCCCCTAATGGCACCTCAGTCACTGTCCTGCTTCTGTGTGACACTATGGAAACCACAGCATGCTATGTAGAAACAAAATGAATGACCAAACAGGATGGAGGTTATGAGAAGATTCGGGGATAATGCTATGAAGGCATGTTCCTTCAAAGATTTCCAGACTTGGAGGAAAAAAAAAAACAACCAACAAACCCAAGAACAAGCAAGCAAATAACCCCCCATTACACACATACACACACACACACAAACACACACACACACACGCACAGATGATTTTGTTTTTTCTGAGCACTTCTCACTGAGATTTCTGAAGAATTTGCCTGGAAAAAAAAAATAGAGAAAAGTTAAGTTACTCTTTCTTTTCCCCATATGCTTCAGATTTGTCTAATTTGAATGAAGAGTGGTGGGTGGGTATGTTGGATTTTCAAGGACACACTCCAATTGTACAGAAAAGCTCAGCATCCATTCTGCTTTTGGCAGAGCAGAAAGCATATAAGTAGCTAGCAAAATAGAAACACCAAAATCTGTAAATCCTTACTTGAACTGAATGCCCAAGCTTCTGCCATAGGTGACAGACTCCATTCCCCACTGGTGCAAATCCTTTTAATCAATGTATTACTTCAAATCATATACACTGTAAAATAAAGTAATTTGTGTTTGAATTTCTTGTGCTGCAGAGAAATAGACTTCCTGTTGTCAAAGGTGTCTGATACACAAGTTACACAAAACATTTCTTGGAGAAAAAGTTTAAAATCCAGTGGCTTAAGCAACATGAGACAGGAAAGGGTTGCATGAAGATGCAAGCTGTGCTGTGTAGAGGTTTTTGCAAAGCAATCACTGGTTTTAAAAGCTATTTCACAAGAGTATTTAAAAGAGCTGTTAACCCAACTTCTCATTACCATGTAGGAGTTTCATAAAAATTCATCTTAGACTATAAAGCAAATGTCTCCCCAGCCACTTCAAAGAGATTGTATCCCTTGTTGTTTCAATATATTAAGATGCTGACCATACTATTTTATGTAAAGTTTTAATAAGACTAATAAGGTTGAATTAGTGTGTTAAATAATCAGTCTTTAAAATAAGTGAGGGAAGAGACAAACTAAGGCATTGCTATGTTTTTCTTCCTCTGAATTTATAGATACAGTTCTGCTATTACCCTCAAAGCTTTTTTTTTATGGTGCATTAGCATGTTTAATAAGTATTACAGTCCAAATAAAGGTTTAAACAGACAACAACAGTAAAAAAATTCTTAATTTTCATCAAGCCAGGGACATAAATATATCAGATATATTTGAAACCAACTACATTAGTAAATTGTGTTCATTTAGGACCTTTTGCAATAATAAAGTAGACTAAAAAGCCATTTAATAAATTCAGTCATCATGGTCAACAGAAATCTTTTCTCTCTGGTTTCAGGAGACTTGACTGCTATTTCATATCATAAGTATTTTTGCCAGTGAACTCTTGTGATTGTACTGCCCTGATATGCAACACTTCCTTCCATCCCAGAGGCACTACTGAACATATAAATGACTGCATTTTTTGCAAATATCACATGAGTTATACAGGGTAAAGAATCTGAGTTAAATATAACCAAATTTCAACACTGTGCTATAAAATTACAGCCTGGATTATTTTTGCCTGCTTGTAGTCAAGTGATTTAAACAAGCATTTCCAATAATCTCATTTAACATTTTAGACTGACACTTTACAATAGCTACAGTTCAGTCAATTAAGTGTTTGGGTTTTAGAATGAAGAAGAGAACTTTATTTTAATTGATTGGTTTTTTCAGCTGCTCTCTGAAATACATACATAGCATGCTCACTGTCTTTGTCCAACTCAAAATACTCTACTTTGACTGTAAAATGAGGTTTCAGCTTCAACATCAGAAAAGAGATGGGAACATAGAAATGTCTAATTGTTTGCATTAGCTATCTTTTTTTTTCCTTTAAAATTATTTATCTCAAAAAGAAAGAAAGAGACTTCTAATAAAACATTTCAATTCAGTGGAACCCAGCACTTTGACATCCTATAGACACTGTCTTTCTAACTGATAACACTGTTTTTTCAAATATATTTGAGACAGCTCTGACACCAGGATTGCTATGCAGAAGGGTATGGGTAAAGTACACCCAATAAGTTTTACAAGGAAAGCTTTTTATTTCTTTATGCAAAAATATAACTTTTTCTTTAAGAGCTTGGAATAGAAGATCACTTTCTCCCTTTGAAATTTTAATTTCAGCTCTTAAAAGAATCTTAAAAGACACTTAAAATATTTTGAGACTTTATGTTTAGTTGCAGTTAAAACCTTCACCAAAGTGGAACATGCCTTCATTGCTTAACATTCAACTGTGGTGACCAGTCAGAGCTCTCTCTCATCAGTGCTAGGGTATCTTTAAGAAAATGGATAGAAATCCCACCCTATCATGTCTCAGCTCAATTTACTCTCCCTTCCAAATGAACATCCTTTTTACCTGGACACTTAATAAGCATTTCCAGCTTCTAGACTGATCTCAAGTTTCTTGTTTGCCATTCTCTATTGCACAGGAATCAGTACAACTAGCATTGTAGTCTTTGTGCTGATGTGTAGGGGTGGAAATCTCTGCAGTGTGTGTGTCTGGAAGATATTGCTCCCCAGAAATAATGTGCCTATGGCAGCAACAGGACACAGAAAGTTAATTTCCCATATTATCCACTGGAAAAAGACATTTTAAATGAACAGATTTTAAAATGAACAGATAGAGAGTACATCAGAAAATTGCTCGTCTCTCCAATTCATGCTATTGAAATAGCACTTGGGGACTGATTTGTGATAATCTGGTGATTCACTGGAAAGAGATGAAGGAACAATGCCCCCCCTGTTGACAATGATAAGCAAGAATGAGATTTCTTATTACTGCTGATGTACCTGCTGAAATTACTAGTCAGGTACTTTTTGCTATTGTTGTTTTTCCTTCTGTTGTAATTAAAACACCAGAACACTGCCTTCTGATGTGTTTCAATTAAACCAAAGTCAGCTTCTCCATGAAAGGTTTACAGGAGGTTTACAAGGGGAACAATATACTTTAACACTCTTTCAAAATTTTTAGCACTTTCACTATTCAGTGGGGCCTTTATCTCAGAGAATTGCCTTTCCAAACACTCATCAGATGATTTTGTTTTTTCTGAGGTCACATCCTCATTATTAATTTAACTGCAGTAGGATTGCTGGTTGATCCTAGAGGTACCTAGAATGCAAGGGTGCCAGTATGTGACCTGAATGTTTATCATGCAACAACTCAGATAAAAGTCCATTTTCTTTCACCAGCTGATTTGATGGAAGGAAAATAAGTGTGGAAACACACTCCATTATCAGATCCAAAACTTCAGCCAGATTCACAGATGTGATAGTAAATGTAGTTTGAATGCCAGTATCAGGTTTTTTATCTAGTAGCTGAGCAACATTTTCTATC
Organism: Peucedramus taeniatus; assembly: GCA_013400575.1. Classification (NCBI taxonomy): domain Eukaryota; kingdom Metazoa; phylum Chordata; class Aves; order Passeriformes; family Fringillidae; genus Peucedramus; species Peucedramus taeniatus. The sequence continues at coordinate 126,750 of WBNO01029797.1, forward strand.
TCCGCATACATAAATTGGATTTGGCTGTGACTTATGTCTTCAGCTAAGACCCCAGCCCCTTCATGGATCAGCAACTGAGACCTCATGCCTGCAGAGCCAAGACCTTCTCATATCAATCACAAGTCATGGGGAATGGAGCCTTCACCCTAGTCCTGCACACTGAAGTACTTGACTCATTAGAGGGAGTATGAAAGGTGATTATTGCTTAAAAGAACAGGGATTAAATTACTGCTGTGGGATATGTAGAGCATTTTCCCCGGGAGACTTTTCTCTTAATCACACAAGCTATGTCTTTATTGCTAAATAAAACCAGGCAGGCAAGTGTCCACATGTTTAAGGACACTCTGACATAGCAAGTGTGATGGTATGGTCCAAAACAGGGAAAGGTAACAAGCTACAAGTTCAGTAATTCAGATAGACAGGAGACCAATATTTTATCTCAGTTTCTGGGCCTCTTGTTAACAAAATAGGGGCATGATACAAATGATCAGTATCCCACTGCACAGAACCAAGGCTAAAGTCACAGTCCTCAAGCATCTGCCTTTCTGCAGTAGCCACCTCTTCGGTCAATGGCACAGGGCTCCCTCTTTCCCCAGACTGTCCAGAGATGGACTGGCTTCAGACATGGATCTACATGTCCATGCACTGCACCTGTGTGCCCTCTGTTCCCTTTGGTGGTTGCTCAGTGCCCCTGGGCACTCCATGGCTCACTGCTGTCCATGCTGCTCAGCAGCTTTTCACCCATTGGGGATGAGGCTCAGCCACAGCCCCACTCCCAATTACCACAACCTGTGTACCTACACATGGGTCAAAAACTGGAACACTTTCTACTTTTTAGATGTGAGATCTATTCAGTGTTAGATTGAATCTCATGTCAAAAACAAGATCCCAGCATATACCTGCAGCTTCCTTTTCAGTGAAGGAGCCATAAGTACATAAGCAGCAAGAAACCTCTGTAGTCTGAAACTTTTGCTTATCCTTTTAGAACACTGCTTCCTGGGCATATCAAAAGTAAATCACTTCTATGGGCTGAATCTCTCAGAAGATCATTGCATTATTAATAGCTGATTCAATTTAGCTAGTTAGACAAAGAATTGTTTCTGAAGTTAGATTGGATTTCAGCTACCTTTTTTGGATTTATGTTATTTTTATCCACTAATTGCTTCCTGTGCATGGATTGCCACACAGCTATATTTCCTATGTAATACTAAAATGAATAGCTGCAAGGCAATGCTAATCCTTGCTACCATCATGCCAGACATTTTATTGCCCTCACCCCCCTCATCCCCGTTTGGATCTTTCCTAAAAATGCTTTTTAACTTCATCTTGAAATTGCATTGTTGCATTTTCCTAGTCATGCCTTCCCACTTCCCCACCTCCCACTAGAGATTCTTCTGCTGCTAATTTTTCATAGAACCCAAAACATAGCATATCATAGAATCCAAAAATGTCTTGGGTTGGAAGGGACATTAAAGATCATCTCCTTCCAACCCCTCTGCCATGGGGAGAAACATCTTCCTCCAGACCAGGTTACTCACAACTCCATCCAAACCAGCCTTGAACACCTCCACGGATGTGGCATCCACAAGCTCTCTGGTAACAGTGCAAGGTAGCCTCACTGCCAAGACATATGAGGCACACTCAGCCATTCTGATTTAGGAAAGCAGCCTGCACGAGGGCTTTCCTCTACCAACATGGCTTTTTAACAATGAAATCTGTTCTAATAAGAAAGTTTTCAAATAAAAATAATGCCTCAGCACCAAATCCCTTTCAAAAGGCAAAGACAGTAGCAATATATTACTCTGTACCTTTCTAAGATCAAGAATAAATACGGTATATCCTTCAGCTACTTCTTTCTAGATACCATATTTATATTTATTATCTGTAACTGCACAATATACAGCAACATTCTGCAATGAAGCCCTTGTGATACTGTGCTGTGTTCACTTACAAAACACGGTAAGTTTTGTGCCACCAGCAGATATATGGTTTCTGCGCTGAGGTTTTTTTTGACTGGAGAATTTCTTCAATGGTCATAACCTTACATACACATATAATAAAATACTTGCACAAAGGATTTTAGGTAACATTTACAAATATCTTAGGAAATGAAGAATGGTAATGATTTTTCTCCTTGCTACTTATGTCATTAAAAAATTGCTCTAGGTGTTGAAATGGAAAGCAGTGGATATGGAGATTCCAAGAGAGAATAGTAGCAAAATATTCCCAGATACAGTGAACGGACATGACATTAGCAGCCTTTTTTTTTTTTTTTTGTGGGAAAAGGGAGAAAGTGATGGTAATCTTGGGAAAAATAAACAATAAAGCAGTTTGAGTGCTCACAACCTATGAGACTTCAAGCCTCAATATGCTGAGCACCTCTTGAAAAAGACTGGGATTTACTATGGAAGGAATAAAAAGAAGTCATGCATGAAAAGCAGCCTGGGCCTCGGAATGCAGCAAGAAATGAGGGTCATCTTGCATATTTTATAATCCATATCCCAAGACAAATAATTACACTTTGAAAACGTTTGTGGCTTTCAGTTTTATTAAATTACAACAAGTTACTTTCTCATCAATCAATTAAATAGGCAAGACTAGAGCTTGATTGTATATTCCTGAGTTGGTCTGCCATAAATCAAGCCCACAGTTGAATGAGCGTTTAATTATGTGTTCACAAACTGTAGTGTATAAAGGAATTTACCTATCAGGTAATATTTTTTACTTCTTATTTGAAGAATTCGTTTCTCATTAACCACTGACTAGCCACAGTGAACTTCCTTTTCAGTCCAGCGTCAGGAAAGAATCTCACCTAGGAAGATCCTAAGGGGAAGCTGTATGGAGGACAACTGAGGTCACTTGGTCTGTCCATCCTGGAGAAGAGGAGGCTGAGGGGAGACTTCATCGCAGTCTCCACTTTCCTTGTGATTAGAAGAGGAGGGGCAGACACTGATCTCCTCTTTCTCATGACCAGTGGCAGGACTCAAGGAAACAGCATGCAGCTGAGTCAGGGGAGGTTTAGGTTAGATAACAGGAAGAGGTTTTTCACTCAAAAAGTGGCTGGGCACCAGAACAGGCTCCCCAGGGAAGTAGTGACAGCAGCAGCTTGACAGGGTCCAAGAAGTGTTTGGACAATGCTGTCAGGCACAGGGTGTGACTCAGGGATGGGCCAGGCAGGGGCAGGAGTTGGACTCGAAGATCCTTGTGGGCCCCTTCCAATTCAGAATATTTTGTGGTACTATGTGTCCATTGACTCAATTAATTGTCAGCTTGAGGAAAGGACTCCATACCTTGCAGAAAGAGGATTCATTTTCAATCTGAATGTGTACACTTCTGGCTTTGTTTATCTTGAATTTGCTGTATTTGGCCCACATTTGTGGAGTGAGTACAAGATTGAGGAAAGCTTTTTATCAAGACACAAGCAGCAAACTTATTTTTAGACAACAGACTGGGTAAAAAAACCATGAAGAGTAAGAGCTTTTTTCATCTATTATGACAAGGAAAGCCACAGGGCAGGATGCTTTCCAGTGCACCCAAGAGCAGAAGAATCAGAAAAACATAATTTTTCCAGAATGGATTGTGTGCCCAAAAAGTGTCATGACATCCATTTTTAGTAAACTTAGTAAATAGTTGGACCATAAGCAAACCAGAGTGGTTCACAATCTTTCTACATTATTATTGAAAAGCATCAGCCACCTGGGGTTTTTTGCTTGCTTTTAGGAATTTTTAGCCTAATGGGTGATCACATGTAATCGGTCTGCACTTCCTTGTTAATGCAAACAGTTGAGTGCACTGGGCTTTTTAAGGTTATCAGGCTATTGGTAGATGTATCTCAGACTCCTAATGCAAGTCATTACTGCCCCAGAGGAAGGGTTTCAGAGACGGACTTCATATTTTGTAAGGACAAAGCTATTTGGAAAGTCAACCCTAAGATCCATAATCATAATTTCTCTCCTACTGAGAAATAATGAATACACCACTAAGAACTATTCTCCCATCTTCTCTATTTGGTCTTTTCAATATATTGTTCTCTTGAGGAGAAGCCAGTAAATCCACATTTCCAGAGTGACTGGGTGCCTAAAGGATGATGTATGATCATTGTCATCAGTTAGTCAGGCACTATGGTGAGTAAGTCATGAGAGGAAAAGAAGTTTCTAACATCAAAACTTATAATGCTTAAAAAACAAAAGAGCTACATTAGATAGAATCCAAATAATTCATTGTCCTTGACCCCAAATTATGCATAAAGTACTTTAAGTGGTAGGTCATCACAAGTTTTGTCCTGATCTTAAACTTTCTTCTGTTATAAAAATATGCCTTTCAATGGGCAGATAATCACAACATTGGGAAACCTGTATTCTCTCTTCCACCACCCCAGCCAGGGCTGCTGATGCTTCATAGAATTTGATTTCATAGAAATAGAAGGTCTTTACCTGGCTTGGCTGGTTCCAGATGCTGTTATGTGCATAGAGAACAGATCATCCTATTACAGTGCCCTTCAAAATCAGTGGAATATTCTTTAATAAATTTGCATGAGGGCACAAGCTCAAACTCTAAAGCAAAAAATAATGTATCCATTCTAATTCATGATGACAAATCTTTATCTCACATATTTAACTTCTGCTAATATATATGAACGTGTTTGGACTCCACAGAGGTTCCTACTGGAAAACTTAATTTAGCCAGAGATCTGAGAGTTGCCACTAAAACTGTACCTTAACAGTTGGTTGAAGAATAGTGAATTGCATGCTCTTTTAATCAACCTCTAGGTTGCCACAAGAAAACCATACCTACACTCTTAGAAGGTGATCTGAGAGCAGTAAAATTGTTCATATAGTGCAACTTTTTGGGTGCCATGAAAGAATTACAGATTAATTTGAAAGATTAATTTCAGGCTCTTTTCTGTCAATTAAGACTCTTGGTGTGAGAGGAGAATGGTCAGATCCAGGCAAAGCATGAGATTTCCAAGAGGCATGAAGGACATAGATGTTTCCATCTTGCACACCTGTAATTAGTACTTTCCTGGTGCAACCATCTTAGCATGTAGTAAATGAGACACTGACTATTTTCACCCAGGTCAGTTCTTGCCAGACTTGATCAGCTTTGCATTTTTTAGTGCTGGGAGCCAGATGATGACAGCCCTTGTTACAGTGCAGGATACTCTTGGATGGAAAAAAAAGTGAGAGAATGCACAAAACCCCCCAGTGTTGTTTCCCCTTCAGAGCATGGGGAAAACTACTGAAATCATCTAATTATTTTGTTTGATTTTTTGGGAGTCTGGAAGGTCTCCTGTTGAATCTTGAGCATTGTCTGCATAGTAATGTATCACTTCTTGTACAGAAAAAAATGTGGTTTGTGATCTTTGGCGTACCAAATGTCTATGATTTCGATTTTTGGGCAGCTTCATATGCTGAATATTTTGTCACATTCTGAGACATGAATACATTGATACATGAGTATAGGCTAGTTTAAATTCATAAGCAAAGTATTTATTTACAGAATCCCAGGATAAGTGTTCTCCTATAGAATGTCCAAGATTTTAATTTGCCTCAAATATGTGTCCTTGCCAAGGACATATCAGAAGCCAGATAAGGTAATTCAGAAATTTATTACAGCTCCAAGGCTTTGAACTAAGACAAATCAAAGGCAGATTTTAAATTTGAAGGTAATAAGTCCTTAATAGCCCTTTGGTACTTGGCAAGTGCAATATGTTGATTTTTTTTCTGTGGAGTGGGAAAGGATTGCATATATTTCCCAAAATAAAAATATATTTTGTATATTCTTTCATTTAGAGCAAATGAACATTTTTTTCCCTTTCAGCATCTTCATAATTTGTTCTGATTCATCAAGGTTCTCAAATTTAAGGCTACAGATAGAAATGTGGAGTCAATAGAACTGCTTGTGTCCCCCAGCTAAGGAACATGCTTAGACATATGTGGAATTCAGCCTTAATTAGTTTTTAGCCCTAGTAAATGCTTCTTAAGACAAGGGAAGATACAGACTACATCTTGGCTGGAACATTTCCTATACAGCAGGAACCAGGGTTATCTTGATCTAGCCATGAATGTCCTAAGTAATTAACTAGCTTCATGATAACACTTATCAATGTATTTATGTATTTTAAATAAGGAGAGAGAGCACTCCTAATTTTGGATTTATCCTAAAATTTTTTAATACTACAAAATAAATGGCTAATGAGAATGAAACAAAGAAAAGCCTGAAGATAGGAATGCAACCACATAAGCAGAAAGAATGAAGTACCTGGGTTGTTGGTAAGGAATTAATTTTGATCATCACATTCGGTCTCACTACCTATTTGTTCTTGCAGATTAAACCAAATGAGTTTTTCAAACTCTGTTTATTTAATGGAGAAAGTCACTGCACTTTTTTAGTGGAAAGAGGGGAGAGAAGAGGCCGGGTTGACTAGGTTTTGGAAAATGTATTAACTATGTTTAGGCACCTTTGTACATACACTAGAAATGCTAATGGGAAATCAGAAAACGCAGGAAATGGAACCCTCTGCTTATAGGACTCCAGGACAGAAAATTTCTGTCCTCATATGTAAGACTACACATGAAGAGAGGAGGCATCTCTAGTGAATAAAAGGAATAGAAAAATGGTGGATGAGGAATGAGTTTTAAGAGCAGCCTTCTAAGCAAAATTTTAATTGGATGCAAAATTAATTAGAAGCTAATGAAACTGGTTTTAAAAACATACCTTTTTTTTGCATGCCAGCTCCAGTCATAGCTTCCTGAAATTGTCATTGTCACATCTTCCTTTCTTATTCTTCAAAGTGGTAGAGAAACCTCTGCAAGTTGCAAGGATGTGTGGTGCTTTTTGATTCTCTTCTTCTGTTGGGGGTTGGATGTGTTTCTTTTGTGTTTGTGGAATTTTNTTGTTTCTTTGTTTTTGCTTGTCTCTTAGTGCTATTACATTTGTATTTGTCTTTGCTTTGTCTAATATTCCTAGTAAAGAACTGTTATTCCCACTCCCAAATCTTTGCCTGAGAGCCTCCAATTGCAAAATTATAATAATCTGAGGGAGGGGGTTTACGTTCTCTATTCAAAGGGAGATTCCAGCTTTTGCTGGCAGGTACCTGTCTTTCAAACCAAGATATCTTCTTAATTTCTCTGCTACTGGGTTGTGCAAATCTTCTACTTCCAATATTTGAAACCACTTCCCCTAATACAAATAGTAAGAGTCAGAAAATCACTGGAGTAAAAAGTTTATTGACAAAGATAAATATAAGTGAATAAAGTAATGAAAAAAAGACAGAGGTATGTATATTTTAAATACAGAGGAAAGCTGTCTGGTGAATTTGCTTTCCCACAGCAAAAGCCATTTAGCTTGTGTTTAAGAATAATGGAAAATAGTAAAAATAATTAATAGAAATAGATATTGCTGAGGCTACTTAAGTAAGAAAAACTAATATGGTTAAGTACTTGAAGGGATAGAACATTTAATGATGGATACTTATAGGGAGCTTTATGTGTTCCAGGAACTGCACTTACAGCAATTAATCCTTAGGACACCCCAGGGAGACGACTTTGTAAGAAATAGTTTCCTGCTCATTTTGCAGAAGGGGTTACAAGTGTGGAAACAAGCTGTCATTGTAATATGCCAAATACTAAATAGCACTTTGATAGGAACAGCGGGGCAAGAACTCCTGAGGTTCTGGGTTTCTGTTCCGCATTCATGTCATAGAAAGTGGCAGAAACAGAGTGATGTGGGAGATAAACACACACAATTATTTTGTGTGTGTGTGTCTGCACACTCTGTCCCTAAGAGTGGATCTCATACACTGAAGTCTCATAGAAAGATATCAAAAAAATATTGATGCAATTTTCAGGATGGAAATCCATAGCTTTCCTTCATTATTTTCAGTGCTATGACTAATAGAAATTTAAGCTGATTTTAAAAAGTAAAAAAAAAAGATTACAACTGCGTTGTTTTATTTTGGTGGGTTTTTTTTATTTCATAAATAATAGGGAGAGAAGAGTAATTCTTTGCTGGTGTTTTGAGGATGAAACAAGATCTGACATAAGTTGAAAATGTCTCATATTTTCCCTTGGTATCAGTGGCTCATTTGAACAATAGAGGATAGACAACAAAAAAGATAGAATGTGAAAAAGGGCAAAACAGAACACAATCAGAAAGGGAAGGAAAGAAACTTAGCTTGCAATTTAAAATTTCTGTGTTATATTTGAAATACTTGGGTTTTTTCCCCAACAGACTCATATAAGTAACTATTCATCTACCTTACTGAGGTTCACACATTAATTTTATGTGTTCCCATTTGCAAGAATTTTATTGAACATAGCAATTATAGACTATTATCTTTATTAGCATTGGGTACAAGTAGTAGACCAACCTGCCATTATAGAGACAACAACAAACTCATTCCTCCTTCAAACAACTTACACATTCTTTTTAATGGGATGTGTAAAATATTATAATGTGAACAATTCTGAATTGCAGTGATTTTCCTGATTAAATGGGGGCATGTACAGAAACTTCAAAGTTTTTTTATCTTGTAACTCTTACATTTAAAATAACCAGAGTTTTAAAGCAAGCTCAATAGAGAATTAATATGGACATGATCATTTTTTATTCAGACAAATAATAAATTTTTTTAAACATCAGAGTTCTAAAACAAGTAAAAAGGAAGAATCTGATATTACATTAGCTGTGTGCCCTGAATAATAAAAATTGAATTATCCTGTCCCGAGTGTCAGTGATAAGTCTATGGGCTTCAGTTTGCATGCTCAGAATGTTTATGATGTTTTCACAGTTCCTGCATAGGAGGGATGTATAATAGTTTTTCTTAGGTAATATTCTCTGTCAGATATGCTCAGACATTGTTTTTTTGCATTCTGCCATTCCAGCTGAATCCATAATCCATTCCTACATAAAAGAACAGTACAAAGACCAACCATACTGTGAAAGCAAAAAGTGACTCTTGAAATCCAATCATGATTTGAAATACAGGTATTCAATTACCATACTTTTCTCCTCAAAGGAAAAAAAAAAAGAAAAAGAAAGGGGGGAAGGAAGAGGAAAAAAAATATTATGTTTCACATGAGGCTATGGGCTACATGCAATTTGAATCTATCCTGTAGTTTCATGTGTAGTAGCTCCCCTAGTTTGCACTTCTATTTTTTTATTCTTCATCTGCTCTCAAAGAAAGAAAACAATCATGATGTATCCGTAAGAACTCACAATTGCAATGACACATATTGCAATGACATGACCTTTTCCAAGAAAGCAGGAGATATCAGAATTTTATTTTTACTATTTTGCCACATATAGTCTCTGAGAAAGAAGCTACTGTAAAGTTTGAAGTCACAAACTCTCTGTTGTGCATGAGCAATGAATCCTCCTCCTAATCTTGGAAGATGAAGTTCTCTTACAGCCTTAAAATACTTGAAGAACGAGCCAGAAGCCAGGAAGTCTAATTAAGGAATGAGGTGGAAATATCTGTGTGAGGTTGCTACAATTCTAATTAATTAGAGGCAGATTTGGAGGGAAAGAGAAAGTAAACCTAGCCCCTGGCAGCAAGGGATAAAAAATCATCATTCTTACTACTGGTGTTCAGGTAGTCTCACGAGAGAGGAAGTAAGTTCACAGCCATGCATATGAAAACCAAGAAGAAAGTCTCCTGAGCACGAAGAGAGAAACTCACTCTAGGGACAATACGGTTTTAACAAAGACCAAAAGAACTTCTTACAGAAAGAGCTGCTAACACCCCCAACAATATAGGGTAATCCCCCAGCACCTATGCCAGCAGAAATGCTGAGGCAGTGAAAGAGGGAGCTTTAGCAGAATCTATCTTTAACTAAAGAACAAAGAGGTCCAATAAGAGAGGAAAACCTCTGAGCAAATGGTATTCAGAACATCTGAGCTAGTTACTCTGTCCTAACAATGGGTAATTTGGAGCAACTAGGAAATTCTGCTGTGCCAAGACTGAGGCAGAACTGCACTTTGTGGTGGCTTATTCATTTGGGGTTTTTAATTTCTTTTCTGACTTTTATGTTTTAAAATTTGTATTTTAAGAAAATTATTTTTAGCCTGAGCTGAATGTGGTGGTGAGCGCTCTCAGACTGCTTGCAGAAATGCCCAGGGCTCATCCCTAAGCTATTACCAGATATTACCCCAGTTTTTTCTTCCTTATGGTGTAACACATCATAATACAGTGAGCACTGAGGACAGAAAGCTTGGCCAAAAGAAGGGTTCCTGTAAGGGAGTATTCCCAGGAACCACTGGGACTTGTGATTCACATCAAAAATATCCTGAAGAAGTGTGCAAGATGCCTTCATCGAACAGAAACTACAGACTTGTAGTTTCAAGTCTGACTTGTAGACTTGTAGACTTTCAAAACTTGTTAATGCCTTTTTTTTCCCTTTTGGTTTCCTCTTTCTCCTCCCCTTTCCACAATTCTCCCCTTTTTTCACCCCTTTTTGAGAGGAGTTGTTTGGATCCCAGGACTAATTCATCTCAGAAAAGAGGCCAGATTTTGCTGTAACTCTTTCTTTGCAAATCTCTTTGCTCCAGACTTCTTGTATCTCCAAGACAAATTAAATTCCTGAATAACATGCTTGGGGCTGGTGTTAGCCCTAAAAGTTCTGATCCTTCACTCACGTAAAGCATAAGAAAAAATAATCTCAGCAGGAGCAGGCTTGGGGGAGGGCTTCTAGTCCTGATTAACAGCAAGTCCCAGCACTTCACATTCACTGCCATTTGTTTCTGCAGCACTCCAGCGACATATAATTCCTTATCCTGCAGGTGACAGATATCTTTGGTGTTATTGCTGCTCTGTGGGCAGTAAATCTCCACTCAAATATAAGCTTAGGTCATGCCATGTGACAACTTCTTTACTTATTTGCATCACTGTAAGGCAGCCTGGCAATTATACAGAAAGTATGTTACCATGGCAACACAGGGAAACTGCAGCATCTAAAAAAAAAATTAGACTGCAGAATTACTTAACATTTTATTCTCCAAAGATTTCAGTATTCTGAGTTTAAACTTTGCATAAAAAATCATAACAAATGGTGCCTACTTCATAAATAGTGCTTCCTACATCTTTTAGAATTAATTGCTTCTTTACATCAAAGCATTTTATATTTTCATTTTCGTGGAATTACCGAATACAGAGTTTAATGAGTAAAATACTCCTCTATCCCCTGTCCAGAATTTTTTTTTTTTTGCAAAAAATACCACTTATTAGTCAAGTCAAATACAGTAATTATTTCAGCACAGTTAATGCGTAAGTCCCCTCACACACCTCCCACACAAATGACTGCAGACAGCTCTGACAGCGCCTGAGTCTTGGTAAAGCTCTGGAACAGCACAAAGGAATAGCTGACATATTAGTCTCCATAGGATGGGAAGAGCCAAGCAGTCTGAATTTTGAAAAGGGACACAAAATGTAAGAGGGACACAACTATCCAATGTCCAAGTCGTGGGCTGGTACCCACCAACTCAAGATAAAAAACAGCCTGGCTTCTAGCACAAGTCAGAAGGTTCCTTCTGGCTTAGTGCCTAACTCAAAACTGAGGCTCAGACAATCAAAGATGGCTTTATCATCCAAGCTTTATCACCAGCTGCACTGGTTTGGGATGTCAGATATCCCATTGTTTTAACCTTTTAGTCATGTGCTGGTGGAAAGCAATGGAGACAGTGCTGCTGCAGAGCCCTTGTAACCCAGGGTTTTGTACTAATTTAATATAAGCTGTTGCTGTCATATTATTACTATACATAGTGGCGATACAATAAAGTACACATACAATATTAATAAAATTTTAATAAATGAAAAAAAATCACTGTATCCCAGGACATTTTCTCTCATGCTACTACCATTTCATCCCATAAACATGGTCAATGCATGTAAAGGCAAAAGCTGTTTAGTCACCTAAGAGTTATTCTGTTCCTCAGAACAGAAATAATTATAAGCATACATGAAGCAGTCATAGTTTTAGGACACCTTCCTTGCAAACAGAGGGCAGGCAGTGAGCCCTTTTTGACAAAAATGGAACTGTGTGACACAGATAAAAAATTTCAGAGGAGCCCATTACTGCATGACTAATGCTCTCCACTGAGGTAAATACTCTGGTTTCAATTCTTTTTCTAAAAGATTTGACACTAGAAGCAGCCTACTTAAAAGTCTGATTTTGTAAAACACACCATTCATTCGTTCCTTGGCACAGTCAATAGAAAAATACATATTGATATCTGAAGATCACAATTTGAAAAACAGTCTTGCTGTGCAGCGTCTCTGATCTACATTTCATGCTAATTAACCTATATACTACAATTGAAAACAGACCTTGCTTCCTTATCAAGAAGCCTAATTATGTTACCTATATTGCATTTCTGAAATAGATGATTAAGTCCAGTCTCAAGTCTTTGTGAACACCATTAACAAATAATATTCACAGAGAGCTAGTTAGGAACAGAAACGCTAAAAATGTCCCAAGCACTTGCACAAATAAAACACACATCGATACGATACATACAATACATACATACGTACATTCAATACATACAATAAAACATACATAATTAACCACCATGGTGTGCCCAGAATTATCCATTGCCTCATTATGTACAATATATATGCAACAAAAAAAATTCAAAACAGCCCACCTATCTTTAGTAAAATTCTAGATCTGAAGGCCAACAATACAACAGAACATAAACAGCTCAACAGAAACTCAGAAATATAAGCAGCAAGGATATGCAGACTTTTGTTCCAAACAATAAACCCACTGAACAAGAACCAGAATGCCAGGCACAGGAAAGACAGAAGCAGCAAGAGGAGGAGAAGTAACACAAGGGGATACTTGATGCTGTCAGGGAGTCTACTGACATGTCAGCTGGAGAAACAAGATGAGAGCTGTGAAAAGAAAGTGGTAAACATGAAGCAGCAGCTCAATCATTAACAAGCAACAGCCAACTAATGGCAAAAGACATCCAGCTACCAGGAAGCCAGCTCTTAATAAAACTGCCACAACAGAAAGGTGACCACCTGGCATGACTGAGAAGAAAATAACAACCAGCCTCACATACCAACAAAATTATAAGAGGAATTGAGACGAAAAAGCCTGAAGGTAAAGCTGCAGGAAGGTTTTGGCCACATTGCAGACATTATTTGAAACTAATTCAGTTTTGACCACAGCTTCATGTGGTTTAGTGCAGCATTCACAATGAAATGAACAGATTTACAGGTATTAAAAAATCTGTGTTCCTTCTGGAGAAAATCAGGTATCATCATAGGAATAGAATTACTGCCTCAGACTAACTGCTTGCCTATTCCTGTTTGTAAAAGTGCTGAACTGAGTGATATTTCTGTTCATAGCACAGGATTGCTTCCATACCACAGAAGTATTTCCCATCATGCCAAGCCCCAAATAAAACCGCATGTCTAACTAAAGAGCGGAAGGAAGTATGACAAAGTGACATCAACATGGGAAGTGAGGAGTCGAGCAGGTTCAATTCCCTACCCTGCCACACCCTTCTGGTGTAAAGTTTTACAAGCCAATTTAGGCAATTCAGGTCCTTCCAGTATAGCACGGTTCAGAGTCTTGGCATGGCTTTCCCCTGGGCTCTGCAGGTGTTGTACAAGCCTGCATTAGGATACCTCCTGCACTCACACTGGAAGCCTTCCTATCTGTTGAATGAATATAACAATCTTCCACATCCTATAAAAATGTAGTCTGGGCAGAGATATGGATGGCAAAGAGCTAGTGAAATATTAGGACTGTGTACCCTCTTTATTCACAGAGCACAAACTGTTGAAAAATCTAGTGGATATAGGCTGAAAGGAATGTACAGCCACCTCTACAGAAAACATATGGCTGAATTCAATCTTGGTGTAAACAAAAATACTCTAAGTTTCACACAATTTTTTTTTCTTCTTTTTATTTCACACTTTTCCCAATAGCTGCAAACTATCGTCAAAGCCCATCACAGATGAAGTCATTTCTTAAGCCAAGCTATGCATTTTTAATGCCATTTTATCTTTTCCCATATGTCACTCTATCTATTTCTGCTGCTCTTCCTCACCTTAAGCTGATTATGTATCTGGTAATTCACTCTCCAGCAAAGCCTGATTCATCTGTAACCACGTAAGGACAGATTCCATGATGAAATCTTTGACTGAGATGGTTCGGAGGAGGGAAACTTCACAGTTTCCTCCAAAGATTTTTTTCAAGGCATTCCACTTCTGAGAAAAAAAGCTCTCTGAAGCCTCAGAATTATCATCATAAATAATATAAATCATAAGGCTAACATTGCAAAATAGACAAGACTGTTTCTGGACAGATTTTCTTTCCTTCCCCTGTGCATTTTTTTTCCTTTTTAAGGACACTCTTGGGAGTGATAAGTTATATTTACTGTGTCTATAGTAATTGCAAAATTATTTCTCCAATTTTAACAGTTATCTTTCCATATTATCACTTTTTTTTTTTTTATTTTTTTTTTACCTGTATATCCAATCTTTTGACTCTAAATCAATGTTTTCCTTACCATTTACTTTGAATGTTTGGAACTCATGGGTATGTTTTATCATCATAAGAAAAAACAGGTCATTAAATAACTATATTGTTTGAGATATTGTTATTTTTAATACATCTGGTAGTCCTTCAGCTCTTTTTGTTTTTTGGAACATGTGGTATTATTCTTTTCAAGTAAATGTGAATTAATTTTTGTCAGCTGATTTCAGAGAATGAGATAAAACTCTGAAATTAAATCCAAAGATATTTCATTTCATCTGCTGCAGTTTGTGCAGCCACTGATTTTCTACTGTACTTTTAAAAGAACAATTCAAAACATGCCTAATAAAAAACAACTTTTATAAAAATCATAACACTTCCTGGTGTTAAAAAAATGGTTTTGTATGTTTAGAGAGATGGTTTTTGCTACAATTCTGTTATGCTTGTAGAAGCAAAAGTTAAATGTTTGGAAGGCTCATGATTATCTTGCTGCCTTGATCCCTTTCCTCTCTACTCCCAATTTACTAATCAGTACAAACAGGTGTTTTTTCTCCCATTTTCAAGCAAGTGACAGGTTAAGTGTTCACCCTGAACACAACAGAATGCCATAAATTCTCCAGAGCAGCAAGTCCCCCAGGCTCTGCTTCTTCAAGTGTTTCCTCACTTGCTCCCTTGTCCTCTCCTGAAATTATTTCTGTATGACCTTTTCTTATTTCTAGTTTGTGTGTGCACATATGACAAAGAAATTTTGCAGAGAATCTCAATCTTTGCCATTTTCAATTCATAATTAATTCAATCCTCTTCATTTATTAATGAACTAATTTCTTGCTAAGGTTGAAGTTATTCAAAAATGAAAAAGGGCAGAACTTTTCCAGTGCATGAAGGGCTCATCAGTAAAGAAATGTGTTTTGGATGCCTAAATCTCATAGGCATCTACACACTACAGCAATGAATAACAGAAGCTGAATCTTTGGGGAAACTGGGACCTGACATCTGTTTTGGACTTGTTTGCACTTCTTTGTAAGCAATGTAAGTCTGTTAAGACTCTTTAGAGGAGGAAAACAAAACCAACCCCTCAACCATTCCCCTATAAACATCCACAGACAAAATCTTCTTCACAGCTTTTGAAGATGTGCCTCCCCACCTTCACATGTGTGGATAGTATTTTTTTTCTGAGGGTCATGAAAGCAATTATTTGAATTTGTATACAGAAAGCCTTTTATGATCATTAGCATCCTGGAGTGGGAAAGCTCAGGATTTCAGGTGTCTAAATCAGGAATTATAAAGGCATAGCAGACTATGTCCCAGTGCAACTTTTACCATGTTGGAGCAGCACAGTTGTGCAGGTTTGGCTCACAACTGACATACATAAATTCTCCCCTACATACAGCCTGATCACTACACTGAGCTGCACATTCTTTCCTATACATTGCAAGGTAAGGGGAAGTGCTGTAAATGAAGATACTGTATCCATACTGCCTGCAGAGACGTTTTTGAATATTGCATGCCACTAACCATATCTTGTGGATTATACATGTCTCCTGTTCTCCCTGGCCTCTTGCATGACTGAATGTTACACACTGATTTCAGATCAGGCTCACTCTCTTTTCACTAACATTATGTTCTCATTTCTAAGTTCTCTTAGAAAATGGGTCTTTAGCTCATTTCACTATGTTATATGCACATTTCTAAAACAAAAAATAAGGTCAATCAAGGTCACCATGACTAATGGAGCCTATTCTAAAATTATATAGCCCAGATGTGATTTTTTTTTCTTTTTTAATCAAATGTAGGACAAGAGTAAAGAGTACTTGAATTGACACATTAATATAGGAGGCAGACTATGTGAAGAAGGAATTGGAGTTATAATCAAAGCCTGCTGCATAAGAGCAAATTGCTTCAGCTATGTTCAGAGTGGAGTATAATTTGATCTGTCTATCCATTTTGATTTCTTTATTGCTTTGTTACTGAAGACTTGTATTTCTATACACAGACACACAAGCTGTAAGCAAGAGATCATAGTTACTGTTGGCAAGGAAACAAGTTACTGGGTGCTGAAATTCACATTTCAATTTAAAATTATATTAGTATTTGAGTCAATTCATACTTATAATTGTCAGTGAGTTTTTATTTGTATATACTTAGAGCAGGAAGTCATTAATTGACCTAATATATTTGAAGGAAAATTACTTATTCCACTAGTGTTGGACTCAGGGAGAGATACAAGAAATAAATTGCTAAAGACTGTGTGGCCATTCCTGCACAAAAATCAAGCATATAAAATTGCAATAACTTGCTTCCCACAGCTTTCAGTTACTTTTGAGAAGAAAAATCAAAGAAAAGAAATCAAGATATCAAAACCCAGCATTTTTTGTTCGTTTCTGATAAATTACTCCTATAGACTGCACCTGAATTATCTGCCTTCCCACAGTTGCTCTCCAGAAAGAAAACAACTGTAATTTCTCTTTCTCCTGTTCTTGCTCGTGTTATATTCACATGCAGCCTTCCTTGTAGCCCTCTGTTGGAGCCCCTTCATGTTTTGTGCAGTTGTTCCAAGCAATTCAGCACCTCTATTTCTTCTTACCTTTTAGGACAAGCAAGAAAGGAGCCTGGAAATATTCACTGGACCAAGGTTGTATAGACCTACCAGCAAAAGAGAATGAAAATGTTTACCCTTTATGGCTCTTCTAAGAGCTTCAAAAAGCATCCAGGAAGAGATGTTCTTGTGTGCCACACATCACTAGGAAACTGACAGCATTTTCCTGACAGGTATTGCTTGTTACCCGAACAAAGTCCAATTACATGGTCATTAAACAAATTTCATTGTTCCAGGATGTAAAGATTTGAACATGAATCGAAGTGTAGTGAGTGCCACACCAGTTCTTTCTGAAGTAACATTTTTGTTCTTCTTCCATATAGCAATTAAAGAGATTCAGTAGGGATTACTGAAAATGTTACCAGCTTATGTGAAAACATTAAATGTGAAAATATAAAGTGTGGCAGTTCAACTGATAAGTGGAACAAGTCAGCATTTTAAGTTTTCCACATATAAATCAGTTCGTCACATGTATCTTATTAAGATATTATAACTGAAGAAACCATAATTCACTTCCCATTCTGTTCTCATGGTAAAGCTGGTATGGTCTGGGAATGTATCATCTGTTTGAATCACTTCTGGGAGTTACATGCATATTGTATAACGAGAATAAAACTTCATGTCATATTTTGAAAATGGCATTTGTGGTCTATATATGGCTTCACAGTTCAAGGTCATTTATATGGATCATTATCTCCACTTATTCTGCCAATTCTTTCAATAGTTTGACATAGTCAACTAGCAAGGTTTCTGGAAGTATTAAAGCACAAGTTGCCTTAGTTTAAAATAGATGACAACTTGGATACACTGTGGAACTTCAAATTAGAAAAAAGCACATGATATATAATTTATAGACACAGAATCACAAAATATGCTGTGTTGGAAGGGACTCACAAAAGTCATCAAGTCCAACTCCTGGCCCTGCACACAACCATCTCCAAGAGTCACACCATGGGCCCGAGAGCACTGTCCAAGCACTTATTGAACCCTGCCACCCTTGGTGCTATGACCACTTCTCTGGGTGGCCACAGCACCAAGCCTGACAGAGTTGGTTCCAGCGCCCAACCACCTTCTGGATGAAGAACCTTTTCCTAACATTCAACCCAAACCTCCCTTGGCTCAGCTTCATGCTATTTCCTTGAGTCCTGTCACCTGTCACGAGGGAAGAGATCAGTTCCTGCTCCTCGTTTTCCCTTCATGAGGAAGTTGTAGACTGCAATGAGATCTCTCCTCAGTCTTCTCTTCTTCAGGCTGAATAAACCAGGTCACCTCAGCCACTTTTCATAAGGCTTTGCCTCCAGACCCTCCCACCACCCTTTCTGCCCTCCTTTAGATGCTCCCTAAAAGCTTAATGTCTTTCTCACATCATGGCACCCCAAACTGCACACAATATTCAAGGTGAGGCTGCCCCAGTGCAGAGCAGAGCAGGACAATCCCCTCCCTTGCCCAGCTGGTGATCTGTGCCTGATGCACCCCAGGACAGGGTTGGGTCTCCTTGCTGCCAGGGCACTGCTGGCTCATGTTCAACTTGCCATTGACCAGGACCCCCAGGTCCCTTTCTGTGGCACTGATTTCCAGCCTCTCATTCCCCAGTCTATACACACAACCAGGTTTGCCCATCCCAGGTGCAGAATCTGGTACTCAACCTTGTTAAACTTTACAGAGTTGGTGATTGTCCATCTCTCTAAATTGTCCAGGTCTCTGCAGGGCCTCTCTGCCCTTGAGGGAGTGAACAGTGCTTCCCAATTTAGTGTTAGCAAACTTAGTATTCCTTCCAGTCCTATGTACAAGTTGATAATGAAGATGTTGAGGAGTGCTGGGCAGAGGATGGAGCCCTGTGGAACCCCTCTGGTGACAGGACACCAGCTGATGTCACCCCATTCACTGTAACTGTGCCAGACCCGTGAGCAGTTGCTCACCCAGTGCCTAACACAGTTGTTCAGCTGTGGGATGGACATTCTGTTCACAAGGACACTGTGAGACACAGCATCAACAGCTTTGATGAAATTCAAAAAGATTATATCTACTGGAGATCAGCTAGGTGGGGTACCCTGTCACAGAAGAAAGTTAGGTTGGACAAGCAGAACTTTCCCCTCATGAAGCCCTGTAGGCTGTGACAAATTACTGCTTTGTCCAAGAGATTTTTTCAATACCTTCCTGAATAATCTTTTTCATTATTTTACCAGGTTCTGAATTGAGACTGACAGGCCTGTAGTTTCTGGAGTCCTCTTTCTTTCCCTTATTGAAAATCAGAATATTAGTCAGTTATATTATAAATACAAGAGTATATAATTAACTAAGAATTTTTATGGGTTTTTTTAAGATTCCTACATTCCTGGAATAATCATTAAATTCTGTATGGAAAATGGCTCTTCTAACCTTATGTCTTTATGCAAAACAAATACTTCTTATAATTTTAAGCTCAAATACAATTTTAATTTTTTTTCATTAAAAAGACCATATTTTTCAAATAATGAACAAGAAGAAGATGCTTAGGAACAAGCTATTAAATCCTACTGCATGTGGGAAGATGGTTCTAAATCTCTTGGACATTTTTCAGCCAGCAATATGTCAGGCATTTATTATATTATGAGCTTTATTTCATCTGAATAGAAGGAAAATTCTTACTGATTTAACTTCATTAACTATGCATAACCATCAGCAAATTTAAAGAATAGAATTATTAGGGAGTTTTCCTGTTCCCTCTAGGGAGAAATTTTCCTTCTCATTTTAGAAAGCTGTGCAGAGCTGCCCTACTACAAGATATTAACCTCTTAGCATCTACAGTAATGATACGTTTTCTTTCTCCTCTCCTAATAAAAATAACTCAGGTATTGAGTACTTTAGTTATTACTTCTTAGTACTAATGGCTCTTTATGCAAGTGGATCTAATAGCACTGAATTATAAGTCCTAATATACCCGTATAACTCCAACAATGAAACTATCTGGCATCAGATCACGGTCCTGTGCAATCCTGTGAATCTTATTAACTTCATATGTCTGCAAAAAACCCCTTATTTGCCTACAAATGATCAATAGAAACAAGTGATGGACCAATTTCTTTAAATATATATATATTTTTTTTAGTAAGCACCAGCAAGTAAGACATAAAAAGCCAAAATATTTGAATTTGAATCTAAATACAGACACTGGATACACCAGCCTTAAACTTTGCCATGTGAGCTTAGAAAATCTCAGTTTAAGTTTGGTGTGGTTCCTTGCTGCAGTTGTTAAAGGTGCATCACAACCTACTGATGATGAATTTATCGTAGTCGTGTTCTCTTGTAGTTGTGTTCTCAAGGGACTTCAAAGCACTGAACACATCATTTTCAAAAGGGAATGCTTGGTTCTTTCAGAAATATCTATAATATTTTTCTGGCTACAGAAATCGGAATCCAAGTGCTTTGTAAACACTCCTGAACATAGCACAGCACTTTGTTAGTGCATAGAGGTGTAGACAAATGAACCAAACCCATCACACAGGGATTATTCTAGCCAGAAGATTGCTATTAAGCATTTTTTATAATTAAAATAGCTAATAATAAATGACAGTTCCTTCATTCCTTCTGCACTGCCAGCAACTAAAAAAAGTCTCCTTTCTGTTGCATTTCTGTTTAAGCAGGTTTCGAAAGCAGGATTCAGATCCACATGTTCAGCACATGTATGGGAAGTAGAGCATGTCCAATCCTACTGTGTTCGGGAGCCTGAACCACCTAAGGAAAACAGGCTCTTGCTGACTCTCCAGTCTTCAATGATAATGTGGGATTTTGTGTTATTGGTGAGAAATCAAGCAGCAGGAAGCCAAAGTGTTTTCTAGAATAGCTAAAATGTTTTCCAGCCCTGAAGGTAGACCTTGATTTTTCCTTACTTTGAATGCTTTTCGTGACCCTCCTGAAATTTCCCTTTCTTCTCTGGTGTTTGTCTCACACTGCTTTCACTATACTTCTCCCAGTAACCTGCTGCTCTATTTCTGAAAGATAATTTTATGCTATGTTGGTACATCTAGGAGAGATGATGCCACAGACAGAAAGCTATAGAAGCTTTTGCTGGGCGGGGTTTTGTGCAGACCTGTGCACTTCAGTATGTGTATGTGCACAGTGTTTTCCTGTTTCCTCTCAACCAACATCAAACCAGAAGAAGGGAATGTTTCTGAAAAAAAAATGCAAAACTCTATGAATTAATTTCAAACCAAAGGCATTTGGGTCCCCAAATCATAGACAACAACTACTGTTACTGACTGCAGTGGGTAGTTCAAGGGAGTCAAGGTGACTGACAGCTCTTTCTGGGCTATTAACCACTGAAGCTGAGCAATTTTTTTCTATAGCTGAAGTACTCCTAGAGAAGCTTAAAGGAGCAACACAAACTTCTGCTTTTCCTCCACTTTAAAAATATCTATATTATTATCTGTTTAGAGCCCTCCAGAGCATTTTTCTGCTTTCTAACTGGATTTTGGTCATATGTCATCATATACACAATGAGGCATATGTCATCCTTGCAACAGATCTTGCCTTTCTACTCCTTTTAGTTTACCTACAAGAAAATAATAATTAAAAAAAGAAATCAAAAAATATTATACTGGGAAAAAAACCCAAAAAAACCAAAAAGGACTTTGTTTAGAGTCAGAAACAGTTCCCAAGATCTGAAGAGAATTTCTGACATTACAGTGGAAGTTTTCTCCTCCAAAGCCTAGGTGTACTTTCACACATTCCCTGAGTGATTCATGAAGTAGTCACTAGGTTGATGGAATAGCTCTAAAGGATTTAAATAGATTATACCAATTAAGTTCACTTAAACACTGGCAACACATTAAAGTCATCAAAATTATTACACACTTCAGAACACATAAAGTTATTTAAGTAGAATATAGATTGTATATTCTGTTAGAATTTAGTAAATTAAGAATCAGTGAACTCCCTTTTTTCTTTGCAATAAGCCCTGGATTGAAAATCTATTCTTTGCCCATCCAGTTTGTCTGCACATTCTCTTTCAACAACAATAATCCTGCTCTCAGCAGCATGTGTTTTCCTTAATGCAGAGTCTCATTGAGAAGCAATGCACTGATGTCTTTGGTGGAATTTGGTGCTCAGCATATGCAGCACTCAGATGTGCTATGAATAGCATACATACAAATCACCTCTAAATTTGTTCATTCCAGTAGTGTAAATTAGCAACATTCTGAACAGATTTTTCAATGCATTCATCACAGAAAAAAAAAATTTTGATATTCTATGTATGCTAGTTCTGCTTTAGTATCACAGCAATACAAATCTCTGTCTTCCTAAACTGATGGGAATATGCTCTTCTTTCTATCACAAAGAAGACTAACCTTAAAAGTTAGTATTTTTTTATTATTTACTTCACTAAAGCAGTGCTCTAACTCCACTAGTGCTCAAAGTACAGCCAGTCAGCCAGCTGTATGTCTGTTCAGCAACACAGAATCCTTAAACCTAAAATGCTAAAACATCTGTTGAAAGACGTGTCCAGCTATTCCGTGGTTAGTAGAATACTGAACAGGAGCCACTGGTTGCTGGTTAATGATAGGCAAGAGATATAATTTCCCACCCATGAAAAGAGTTAATTTTTCAGGACTTGCATTGTCGTTATTAAGGCCTCCTAATTTGCAGCGCACAGCACTGCATGAAAAAACTCACATAGAAAAGACGTAACTGAGCTGAATTCCATATTAAATGGAATTCTCAATTAAATGAAATTAAATTAATTCCCAATTAAAGAGCACAGCATCTAGCACACAGACCTTGACCATTTGTCTCATATACAACAATGTATGGTTTTCTGAAATAAGAAAACTTGACACTAACCAATTTTATTTAATCTTCCCATCTGACAGACAGCAGAAGTATGAATGTTTATATTCCTTCTACAATTCCCACTTCTAGTGCAACTGTAAATACTGTGAAGAGATATATAAAATGTTAAGGCTTTTTGGGTTCCTGTTTGCCATCTGTCTGCAATGATATCTTGGGGCAATACACGATAGAGTTTAATTATGCATCGCAAAAAAATCATAAGTGTTTTTTACTTAGCTTCATGTTGAACTGATTGAATGTTCCCTTGCTGTCAGCATCTAGGAACTGTGAACATGAAGAACTAAAAGAGACCCCAGGAAATCATCTAGATTAATCTCCTCTCAGAGGAACATAAATACCACTTACTGCCAACTAGAAGGACGCTCTAGTCTGTGACTTGTTGGTTTTAAGTTGTATAAAATGGACAAACATCACCTGATAATTTTTTTTTTTCTGAAAACATATTGGAGTCTTTTCTTCTATTCAGTAAGGATTAAATATTGCCTATTAAGTTTAAATTGAAAAAGGGGGCCACTACAGAAAATAACCCATTTCACTTATCTTTACAACATCAACAGTGCCATTCCATGATTCCTGAGTAGCATTTAGCATAATTTCAGCTTCTAGTTTTGATATCTTTAAAGTCATTACTACAATTCTTCCCAAGGGACAAATTCCTGTTATTTGTATAGACACACAGAAATTTGTGCTGCCTTTCCTACAAAAGAATGCACAGCGAAGAGAGCTGACTTCAAGAACAGTACAAAAATTTCCCAGAAAAATCTCTGCTGGGAAAGCAGATAGGGCAAAAAGACTATGAATTTAAGCATAGCCCAAATTAAATATTCAAATGGCTTTTGGATCCAACATAATTTGCTGGGTCAGAGCCCATTCAGCTTCAGGGAAATGAGAAATTTTCTTGCTCATCTAACAACATGAACAAGCCCTGAGATATCTGGAAAGGTTTAGCTGACTTCTGTACACATTTTTACTGAAGCAAGCTTCTGCAGAAGCAAATTTCATAGTATGGAGCCATTTAATAAGTCAGTACTGATATCCATACCCAGGACTTAACCCTCATGATGGATAGCTTCATCACTCACACACATTTCCAGCCTTTCACTACCAAATCTGATCTTCCCTCCAACTCCCTCTCTGAACAATGTACACAGCAGTAAAAATTGTGTGCATTGGTCCCTTCTGACTCAATTCATTTCTACCTGGTTTCTGATGATGTATACGCATTTTTATATTTCATTCTTAAGTTTTCCAGTGAATCTATGAATTCAGTTTGTACCTGTAGCCATAACCAAAATGTTGGATTTTGCACAAGGATGAAGAGAATATAATAATCTAAATATGGTCAAAGTTTGGAAACACTGCTGTAACTTTTCCAGGAAAATTTTTGTGCTTGATTCTTTAGCTGTCCTTTGTAGGTCAGTCTCCCCTCCTGAGGAAAGCACCTATCTCCATACAAAAGTCCTGTTTAGTCACAAAGTACTTCTGCAGTGAGCATGCTCAAGTGCAACTTTCCATCAACCATAATACCAGCACAACAGCAGAGGTTAAAATTTAAATTCCTGTTAGTATGTTTATTTTATAGTCTGATGTTTCTCATTCCACTCTCTAAACCTCTTTTACATGAAAGGATGTGTCTCAAGAATACAGCTAATGCAGGGAAGCATAATGTAGGAACTATTTACAGTCAAGGCTAAACCAGTCCTTACCTCATTAAAGTTATGCTTTGGCAGCTGTTAGTTTATCAGGAAAGGAACCTTGCAAACTAAACAGTGTAAAATAACTCAGCACAAAAATAAGAACTGTATGGTCCTACCTCTGCATCTTCCCAGTTTAATCAGACTGCTGATGTTAGTTTAGCATATTTTTTCTCTGGGTTCCCTTTTTGGTATTTAAAAGGATAGAGGTTGAATAAACATTTATAACAGACATTTTATTTAAAATTAAGTGTCCTGGTGAAAAGAACCAGGCAGACTTCTGATGGAACTCAGTACAGCAAAGCTCTAATTTTCCCCTAAGTGTAGCAGAGTTTCACAGGGGTAATCATTTTTCCTAACATGAGGTCTCCTCATGAAAACATGCACTTTTGAGAATGGGCTCCACCTATCTAGGAGCACCAAAACCAAATTCATACCAATAATGTAATTGTATCAAGACTTCAATCATACAGGCTTCTGAATCAATCATTCTGACCTTGTACTGTAATACCATGATGGTATCCTTCCCATCAACCTCACATGCTGTACTAATAGTTAAATCACAACCAGTAATACTGGTGTCAGAAAAGGTGACTATGTGCAATTTTTAAAAATAAATACATAAATAAATAGTTAAAGCAAAATGCTATTACCCAAGCCACTGAAGAACCAATATGCAAGTCCTAGCTTCCCTCCTTTCTTTGGTTTCTTCCAAAAGGACTGAAAAATTTCTTTCATTATCTCCTATTTAAGGATACACGATTATGAAGGGTCTCCAGCCCCTTGCCCAGTGTCTGTACACCCGACAGCTCCAGCCACACACTGAGGCACAGCAAAGGGTAGAACTTGCTGTCACAACATGTTTTAGGTTTTCAGATTCAAATTAGGCAGGACTTTTAGATTTAGTAATTAACTGCCCCTGATCAGTGATCCAGGAATATAAATACATGCATCAAGAAGTTGAAGTTTATATCTTCAAGCTTTTATCTTTAGCTGTTCCTAAATTAAAATATATTTGAACAGGCATGAAAGGTAAAGTAGCTTGTATAAAATTGCAGACTTATTTTTACAAAACACTTAATCACACCACCCAAAGATCAGTTCCATCATTTAATATGTCAAATACCACCTTCAGCAGAAAAAAAAATCATAAATTCAAAATACTTCATTGAGTATTGAAAGGGATAAGAATGGACAATATTTTGCTATAACGACAAGCCCATTTTTTGTGTGCACCTTTCTTAACTGGAACAATGGGAAGTCATTCTGGGATAACTTTCTATTCTGTGTCAAATGGGATGCACAGACACTCGTGGAGTGTTTCCACACATTTTTCAAGCCATAGTATTTTTTACAGAACTACCTAGAATGCTGTCACTCAGAAGCAGTTTGTCCAAAGACTAACAATAAGACTGTCTGGTTGCTCTTATTTCATACTAGATTGAGGAAAAGAAAAAACAAGCCACTATGATTCATGTTTTCTACTCTTGAGTAGATCACCACTTTTCCTATCTTTTCTTGTCTCTCAGGCAATAAATATTTCCAAATGTCTTCCCTCAGACAGACTACAGCTAAGTTAAAGACTAAGCCCTTAGGATCAAAGATGACTCAATACTGTTTTTTTTCTACAGAATGTAAAAAAGAAACTTACTTGTTTACGGAAGTCACTTTTCTTTGCTGTCTAAAAATAATAACAGGAGTATTTGAAAGAATGTCCTTTCTTACCAAGTGCAATTTTGAACTAGTTATCTATGAAGCAATCTCTTACAAAGGTGAGCAGGGTAATAAAGAAGAATGAAATGAGGGTAGAAAGCAGCCAGGTAATAAAAATGTAAGTGACTAAACAAAAGACAGAAAGAAGGCTCCAATTTCATGCCATGTTTACAGAGCTTAAACAAAGAGAGAGGCACTACATTACCTACACTCATCTGTCTGGCGTTCCTATCACTGCTGATCTACAGCTTACTAAACAACTAAATGCACACATTCTTCATTTCTTTATGACTTGCATGTAGGATACAAGTAAATCCAATGCTTCACAATGATGTATGAGGGTTTAAAACTTAGGTAACCACTGTCATGCATCATTGTAATTTCCTGCAGACAGAGCCCCATCGGTTGATTTATACTGAAGTTTTACACTTCTTAGATGAATAAATAAACTGATTTTTTACAAAAGAAACAATGTCCAAGACAAGGAAATAATGAAACATCCAAACTAATTTACAGAAGCCCCACTACTACCTTCAGTTTCAAGAGAAAGCCTCTGCCAGTCAAAACTAGGGAAGGCAGCATCCCAGATGCTTGGACACTTCCAGGGATGGGACATCCACAATTGCTCTGGGAAACCTGTTTGAGTGCCTTGCTACTCCCTGGGTAAATTATTTTTTCCTAATATCTAATCTAACCTACTCTGTTTTGGTTTAAAGTCATTCCCTCTTGTCCTCTCAGTACATGCCCTTTTAAAAATCCCCCTCCATCTTTCTTGTAGGCTCCTTTCAGGTACTCGAAGGCTGCAACCAGATAACTCCAAAGCCTTCCCTTCTCCAGGCTGAACAATCCCAATTCGCTCAACATTTCCCCATAGGAGAGGTGCTCTATCCCTCTCACCATCTTGTTGGCCTCCTCTGGGCTTGTTCCAGCAGGTCTGTGTCCTTCTGCTGCTGGGGACCCCAGAGCTGATGCAGCACTGCAGGTGGGGTCTCATTACAGCACAGCAGAGGGGCAGAATCACTTTTCTTGACCTGCTCTCCCCACTGCTTTTGATGCAGCACAGGTGATGATGATTTATTTTCTAGGCTGCAAGTGTGCAATTGCCAGCTCATGTCCAGCTCTCTTTAATGTAGCTGGGAATGTTAAAATCATCCTAAGTAAAATATACATTTTAGTTGTGCATCCTAAAAAAAAAAAAAAGAGGGAGAGAGAGAAACAGAACATAAGAAAAACATTGTAAGAAATATTTTGCCTCTGTTTTAAGGCATCAGAAATTGGTGCAGTGTCATATCTCAAGTGCCCCTCTTCTGAAATACTGAATTATCCTCATATGAAGGTGCCTGCCGCTTTGAAACTGGAGGTTTCTAACTTCAGCTTACCTCTCCTGGGTTTTGATGGAGATAGGAGTGGACCAGGAAATGCTTTCTGGTTTGGTGCCTCATTGATGAAGATTGGTATAATATTCTCAGCCATTGTATATTTTGCTTTCTTCTTGGTCAGGTCACAGGTATTATTGAATGTTGTGTTTGGGAGGGAGATGGGTTTTTGTTTGGTGGGGTTTTTTTTAATATCAGCCAGCTGCATTGTTTCAACATCCTCATGGATTCATGGGTGAAGAAACATAGTTTGGAGTAAAAATATAATTTGACTGCCTTTAAAGGTCCAAGTATATGCTGTCAAAACATGTAGATTTGAGATGTTTAATTTTCATAGATAAATGTCTCACAATTCCCTTTGTTACAATTGGCAACCTACCTACCACACACTATCTGATGGAGCTATTACTCTGCTTCAGAACAGGGCTAGCTCTTGAACCACTTGCATCTGTATTATTATTTATAATCAACATTTAATAATAGCTATGTCTCTAAATGAAGGCCTTTTATTCCTCAGATATATCAAAGAAGGTTTGCATGATTTTTAGCCAAAGTAGTCATAGATATTTGATTATTCCTTTACACAATTTCATCAGCCATATCTATGATTATCACAATATATTTGATTGCATTTATGCAATATAAATACTTACCTCTCCTTTAAGTAGAATGGATTATTACTTAGTGTAACATCCCATTCTGCAACTCTTTCTAAGAGTTTAAAAGTGTCTCAGAGTTGTGTTTTTCTCAGACTGCTTTGGATTAGTCTCTATAAGGAAGATTCATGCAGTATCATAACTTGGGTTTTCCCATTTTGCCCAGAGACAGACCAAAAAATCCACACATATACACACCACCCAAAAGTGTTGGTGTCACCTGGCATGAAGCAGAAGTGGCCTCTTCCATCATCAGGCAATCAGAGAATTCTAAGCCCTCTTGGGTGCTTAATTTCACCTCAACACAAATCAGAGGCAGGATACAAACAGCAACAACCACAGTACACATTTCACTTCAAACTTACCAACAAAGCACAATTCCTCTGACACTACTGTTTTGCTAATCCATAGTACACTCATCAAGGCAACATGACTGTAGGAGATAAAGGAAAGGATACATACAATTAATCCCTACAATCAGAGAGGATATAAAGAACATTTGTCTTAATTTGCTCTCAGACTTCAGGCACACTTAACAGCTTCTGTCTGGCAGACACAATTGCTTTGAAATCACTGGGACAAATCTGACTCTTGTGTATAAAGGGATAATACTCTACCAAAGCAACTCTGTTAGCATAAATAGCAGCAATGGAAGAAAACCCTTCAAATTAACTTCAGTAGTGGATTATTTGGTCATTTAATATTGCCATATTCAATCTCTTCTGTTACCTTAGGCTTTCTAACTGCAACAATGAAAGGAAGTGTTACCAAAAATCAACTAAAATAAAAAGACTCCTTAACACCAATGCAGCATTAAGAAGCAGGCATTCTTTATTCAGCCAGATGCACAAGGGGATATCTCCTCCAAAAATCATGCATGCTTAGTAGAGTGGTAAAATGCTGTATATAATAGTGTAATAAGCCATAACTTATTGAAAGGTTGTTCTTAAAAGGAATTAGAGACTGCTTAAGAATAATCTATGTTTGGAAAAGTAGATTGTGTGAGAAATGAATATTTTTTAAAAAATAAATCAGAAGTAAAACTGGAATTATGTACAGTGAGTGAAGGCCATCTGTAAGTTTGGGATAAATTCACACTTGGAAATATTTTTTTTAGGATCATGTAATTGAAAAAGTCAAAGAATAATTAAAAATGCTAAATAATCAAAATGGGGTATTTCTGGTTAGATTTCAAGAATTTGTCATACAGGAAATATTTTATCCTCTCATTTTTTCAAAATTCTGTTCCAAAATAATTTGAATTTTATTTGCCTGCTCCTGCTCCATGTTGTGGCAAATGCAGAGAGGAAAATAAAGATACCTCTTCACTCTGATAAATAGTAAAATAGATCCCTAAGAGAGATGGTATAAGAATTAACATTCAGAAGATGTCCCAAGAGCTTTCCTACTCCTGAGGTGAAAGCAGTTACATTTCCACTGCATTAGCAACACTGAATATACATTTTTATGACTTGTCCTCTGCTCGCTCTCTGCAGTGACTTTAGATAAAATTCACCTGGTACAAAGTAGTTCTTATCTGGAATAGCCTGTTACACAACACTGACCACCCCCTTCACATCTCAGGAATTTATGGAAGATGAAATGACTAGAGTGTGAGTCTGAGCTACGTGGAAACTGTAATGAGGATCAAATTAAAAACATGAAAACACACACACAGAGAATGTCAAATACTACTTCTCACATCTAAGGCACTTCCAATTAGTTCATAGATAAAACTTCTAGTCCTGTAGTTCTCAGGGATTCCAGTGTTGTGGATCTGTGATGTTTGTATGGTCAGGCAGTATGGTGCATAGTCTAACAAAAATCAAACGAAGACCCCAAAAAGCAATTAGAAGTTTCTAAAAATTCAGCAGAGAACACATAGCAGTGGGGCAGTACCACCTTCTGATATCTTGAAATAATACTATATTTGGTAAGATTTGCTCAACATTTAAGACTGACAGTAAAATGCTGATAGGTAATGTTAATAGCAAAAACAAAAACAAAAGCCAAACTAAACAAACACATACCACAAACACAATAATTAACTAAATAAGTGTCCAAACACCAATAGGATCTTTCTAGAGCTGAGACACCTGCTCCACTCTGACAAGCCATTGCAATGGATGATTACTTTTTAATAAGAAGCTTCATTTATTTCAAGTTTAAATATTTCTTCTTTCACAAGTCAGATACTGAACAGAACAGGTCAGATACAGAACATCTCTTATCAGTTTGTTCTCCCTGTTATAAATAGATTTTTCAGCACTTAAATTTCTCCTTTATAAGTTAAACAGGCTGAAAGTGTTTTGGAACTATTTAAAGGCCTATTTTCTATTTGTTCCCCCATTCTTTTTTTTTTTTCCGAATCTTCTTCAATACTTTTTTGTTTGTAAATTATAGACTTCAGAACTGAATGTAGCATTCTTTCAGTAGCCTCATCAACATCAAAGGGAATACAGATATTAGCAAGAACATACAAATCCAGCATTAAACATTATTGTCTTGACATTGTTCCATAAGCTCATGAATCGATTCTCAGTGGAAAAATGCATCATGAAAAAAAAAAATTTTACATTCTCCCTATGACATTTATTTTGCAAAGCCTCTCCATAGGTCTCAGTTCTCTTGGCACAACTTTCCCATTCTGTTGTTCTCCACAGAATGGTTTCCAACCCTTTGGGTTGTCACTGACACCCCCTAGAGCACATTTTTTTGAAAAACACATGTTCTTTTTTATTTCTTTCATTCTTTCTCTGTGCTTTCCAGAAAAAGTTCACCTTTGGGAAGGAGCTTAGCAGATTTTAAGTGAAAAGATTGATAGAAAAGCAGTTTTAAAATTTTGATTTCTCTTAATTACTGTAGACTAGCTGCTTGCTCTTCCTGATTTGAATCAAATGGACCCAAGTGAAATATTTTGTGGGTTGACTCACCTGAACAAGGAGCTATGAAACTGGGGAGGCAGATGGTAAAGGTGACACTGGGAGTGGACCGTGAGAGGCAGATCATCAAGAGTAACTTATTCCTGCTAGGCTTGGAATGCCAGCAAGAAAGGAGATACCTCAGCAGAATCTTGCTCATTTCACCTGGGCAGAGACAGCCTGGGTGTTTCTCAGTAAAGAGGGCACATCATGCCTACACACATGTTTGGAGCAGGAGAGTGGGCCAGGCCCCAGCAGTCTGAGCTGGCATGGGCAGTATGCAAGTGTGAGGACAGCCAGAAAACGAGGATCTGAGGTGACTGGCAAAGCAGCCACAAAGCCTGGCCATCTCTGAGGGGATGCAAACTGTGCCCTCCACCTTTACCAAGGTGCACTCACAGATTTGTATGAGAGCAGCAGCCCTGGCTCAGAGGCTGTGCTTGCTCTGCTGGCCCACGTGTCTGGCTGGGGCTCTGTGGGATCAGGCAGGCACACAGAGCAGGCTACACACCATGAGCATCAGCAGCCAGGTCTAGGCAAAGGGCTTCAGCAGCTGCCTTGGTTCAATGGAGCAGATATGAGTGTCCTGAAGAGAAAATCACAGCATTTGAGGAATCATATGATCCTAAGAAGCAGACAATAATACTCTTATGTGTTAATTATATTTTACTAGAAATAAAGCCTGGGTTATTTCTGAGAGAGATATTTTTCCTACATGCATTCTATTTTGATAGCAAACACCACACAAAGATAACCCGAGCAATATCCAATATTGCTTTACCCCTATGACCTGTGAAAAAATGAAAGTGGCATTAATACGCTACCTTTCCAGATGTAGACTGCAGTTGCTGAGGTTCTTTTAATTATGTTAATTATGTTTAATTACACTAATAACATTAAAAAATATATTTAAAACCTCTGTAAGACAGAAAACCACACTTGGCTCAAGTACACCTCAGTGTGTTGAGTTTAGGTTAATTTTTAAAGGTAGAGTTTTTTCCTTTCATCTATTTCATATTACCTTTCTAATTTTAGAATTTTTATATGAACATTAAGTTAACAGCACGCAGCTCACATGTAATGTCTGTATAATATCTTTGAATTTAGTTTGGTGGCACTTTACTCTTACTGGGTGTTTTTGAGCAAAAATAGGATAAAATATCTCTTGATTCCTTCTACTCATAGGAGAAACAGCTTGTAGCCATTTCCTGAAATGTATGGGAAAAAGACAGAAACCTCCTGCAGGCAGAATATTCCTGTGTATGAAAGCCATTTTATGAAAAAAAAAAAAAAAAGCCATATGGAAACAAAACTGAGATCAGTTCAGGGAATTAAACACCAACAACCACAAAGGTGTATGCACATAAAGCAGAAAGCACACACTTCCACAACTCAGGCATTCTGAACCTTTTGACTCAGTTTCCCCACCCACTGAAAGGAATATCCAATACTGAAGACCTCTGGTCCCGTGTTTCCCTCGCAGTTTTCAGAGCCACTCTGCACACTATCCATGGTCAGTGAGGCTATAGAGCCCGTCTTACACACCCTTACACATCCTTACACATCCTTACACATCCTTACACTTGCCCGTTGAGTCCCCAGGTGCCGCCCGGAGGCCGCTCCTGTCGCAGGAGCAATCTCCTGTCAGAGTCCCTTGGCGGCTGTGCCGCTGCTCCTCTTGGCTCTCCCTGAGTGAGCTTTCGTGGTCCTCTGCCTTTTGTACAGCCCTGGAAAGGAATTGTCATGCTTCCAAACTGTCTAAAAATTGTTACTTTACAAGTATTATCATCTCTGTGTCAGTTCCTTTAACTCTTATTGTCATCCACTGTGAAATTCATCCTGGCAAAGCCCCGGAGGCCTTTCTCTCTTCTCTCTGAGGCTCTGAACCCTCACACGCGTGACCTGGGGCTGAGACTGGGTTATGCAGAAGCCTCGCTCACCCTGCATCAAACTGGAAGCATTTTCTGCTTACTCCATCGCTGAGGATAACCCCACCTCGTCAGCTCGGTAAGCAGGGGTTCGGGAGCGGAGCGGGCCGGGCCGGCGGGCGCTCCCCGCAGCGGCGGCTGCTGACCCTTCCGCCCTGCTGTCAATAGATGGCAGCAAGGAGCTCCTTCTGTCCCGGCGCCGCGTGAGGCGCGTGCCCCCGGCGGGAGCGCGGGACGAGCTTCCCAGCAGACCTCGCCCCCCGGGGGTAACGGCCTCGGCTCTTCGCGGCCTGGCTCGGTGTCGACTTGCGACAAAGCAGAGGTGTGGAGATGGCCCTTCCGTAAAACGTCCCGACATATTTGCAGTGCATTTGCAAGCGCTCGACAACAGGAGCTAAAATACAGTTTACACTTGAGCTTACTTGGATCTTTACTGGAGTGGATGGAAGTCCTAAAACGGTGTATAGCAATGAGAGAAAGCAATAGTCAAACCAGGTCAGGATGCCGTTTGCACCGAATTAAACCACAAGTTTTAACTCGCAAGGGGTGAAACAGCCCACTACACACTTTGACCAGTTTGTGTGTTCAAAAGAAAGATGCAACTTATATTACATGAAAATCTGAATGTGTATTAAAAATAACTTTTCCCTGGCGAAGATGAGTCCTTCAGGAGTGTCTCAAAACTACTGCATCCTGTTTTGCACTCAACGTGACTCTTTTTTTGTCTGGACCAAAATTTTAACTTCCTGTTTTGCCACTTCATCTATTCAAAATAATATTTTCCATTCACAGAATGTCTCTTAAATCACAAATAACTTTTTCTCACACCTCACATGAGGCCCCCTGACACCACGTACCATTCCTGAACGTCCCTTTTTCCTGTCTGTCCCTCCCTTTTGTCATTTCTCATGCTCTTAGAGTGAAAATCTTCACATTAAAACATCTCTTTGCTGTCCCACGTGTTGTAAATTCACAGAGTTGGACAGGTTATCTAAACTGGCCGAGTGATCTGGTGACCTCTGAAGGATGTGTGAAATGGGAATGAATATGACTGAGCCTTGCTGCTGCCATACCAATGAAGACACTGTGTTGGGACTGCTTGGGAGACAGATTTTACTATGATATTTGATATATCTGCTCATAAACATAATTTTTTAAGCTACAAAACTATTAAAGCAGATCATTAATAACTTTTTTCACACAAAGGATGTCTCAGTATAATATCCTGAACATTTAAATCCAGTAAAAGCGGAAAATATACCTTCTTCAAAGCATTCCGATTAAGAATCTTGAATTTCATTGTTCAATTTCAGTATTAAAAGGACTCAGAATGTTGATTTCAATTGATTTTAATTTCCTGAACCATGCTATATACTTTTAGGAAGTAATTTTGCAAAGAAAAAAAAATTTTTTTGCTATTCTTTTCAGTAGCTGACCTATTATTTCTGCTTAAGGCTTCCCAAGTTCTGGAGTAATTAGCAGTTTCTTCTGCTGATATTGACTGAGTTAAAATGCAAAGTCTTCAGCATCACTTCAGGATGCCTAAAATCAGTCTTAATGTCAGCAACAGGGATAGTGCCATTCACATCCAGAAGAGATCTCAGTCTCCTGTATGACTGCAGCAGAAAGTGCTGTGAGTGTCAATGGCAGCTAAAACTACATTAAATTCTGGCTTCTTGTCAGCAGTCTCATAGTATGCTTGTTAGGTGGTATGGTAAGTTGAGCTGGAAAGAGATGGCTAGACTTGTGGAGGGATCAAACATTTCCATTTTGTAGACAAGGCTGGCGAATGTATGTGCTGGACAAGTTGCAAGTGCCTCAGCACATCACAGAGCTCTCCCAGCAGGTTTAAGAGCTCTTTTCACTTTTTNTTCTTTTTTTTTTTTTTTTTTGGTTCTTTTTTACTTTTGGCTTTTGGTTTTTTACCTCTTTCTCCCTTCCATCAGGAAGTTTTGTTGTTTGGAATTCACAAAGACACACCTAGTTCACCATGGATTGAAGCCTTTGTCATCCACCTACTTTTATGGGCTCCTCTGACTTCACTGGTCACAATCTCTCTGAGAGTTCCTTTGGGGATTTTAAGCAAAGTCATGTAGTTAACATCACCTTGTCTTTAAATTTTAGCTAGATGACATCAGGCTTGTTTTCTTAAAGGTTTTTTTTGTTCCAGTTTTTTATTCAAAGGCCAGATATTCAGACTAACCACAGAAGTCTATCCTTGTTTTTTTACACTGGCAGACTAACACTAAGGTATTCTTGCAGTCATCTCCAAGCATGTTTAGCTAAGCTTCAGGTTGGGGAGGACTTTCTGCCGAGATTAAAAGAGCAAAGGAGAGTCATGAGCTTAAGTGGAAAGATTTCCTCGGAAGGGTGAAAACCAACAGTTTCCCTGTGAAGTTCTGATAACAGGGAGATAGCCCAGGGCTGCAATCAGAGGTAAAACCCTCGTGCTTGTTAATTTATTCTCCTTTTCTAAGCAACAGAGATCACTGCAGAAAGGTATAACTGAGGAGACATGGATTGCTGAAGATAATTTATGGTATGCAATTCTATTTCAACTTATCAAAAATGTGCAGAGGAGGGAAGTGACACCTACACTTGCAGCCAGAGGGTGGCCATAGATTTATTTCTGCTGCACTGGAAGCTGCATCCCCCTCTTCTGTCACGATTATTTGCACATCCAGTACCCAGTCAAAGTGCAGTCACATCCTTGCTGTGTGGCAGCATCAGTCATGGGACTGTGGCGTGGGGGAGCAGGCAGAACAGCTAGCTCCTCTCTTCATCCTTTCAGGTCATGGATGCTGCAGGATGCACATCTGGCACATGTTAGAAAGAAGCATTGCTTTTCACACAGTGGGTATGTGATTGGTCATGGCAGGAAAACTGCAGAGACCTAGAAAGCTGCCAGCAGAAAGGACCTCGGGGTGCTGGGTGACAGTGGCAAAGCAGGAGCCAGCATGTGCCAGTTAAGACAAGAAGGCCAACAGCATCCTGGCCTGTGTCAGGAATAGTGTGGCCAGCAGGAGCAGGGAGGTCATTCTTCCCCTGTACTTGGCACTGGTGAGGCTGCACCTTGAGTGCTGTGTCCAGCTCTGGCCCCTCAGTTTGGGAAGGGCGTTGAGACGCTCGAGCGCATCCAGAGGAGGCAACGAGGGTGGAGAGGGGCTGGGAACACAAACCCTGTGAGGAACGACTGAAGGAGCTGGGGGTGTTTAGCCTGGAGAAAAGGAGACTGAGAGGTGACCTTATCACTCTCTACAACTTCCTGAAAGGTGGCTGTAGTCAGGTGGGGGTTGGTCTCTTTCTCCAGGCAGCAACTGACAGAACCAAGGGACACAGTCTCAAGCTGCATCAGGGGAATTATAGGTTAGATATTAGGAAAAAGTTTTACACAGAAAGGGTAATAAAGTACTGGAATGGTCTGCCCAGGGAAGTGGTGGAGCCACAATCCCTGGATGTGTTTAAAGACTGGATGTGGCACTCGGTGCCATGGTTTAGTTCAGGTGTCAGGGAATAGGTTGGACTCTATGATCTTGAAGGTCTCTTCCAACCTTGTGATTCTGTGATTCTGTGATTTCTTCATTTCCTTTCATCAGCAGAACACTGAACACTGTGACCAGGAATCAATGGAGGGCAAGCAGCAGCACCTGCCACCTATGCTGCACATGTGTAAGGTGTTGTAGTCCCCTCACTAATTTACTGTGTGTCACGCTGGTGATGCCTTCTGGTCTCTTTCTCTGATTCTGCTACCACCAACCATCTGTTCTCTGCAGAGATTTCAAATACTTTTCAAAGCTTCTAGAAGTAAGAGATTTTATGTCTAAATAATATTCTGTGATCTTTTTTTCAATATATATTGTGCCCTATGTTTGTTATCTAGGGTTTGTTTTTTGTTTTTTGTTTGTTTTTTTTTTAATTAGAACCATGGAAGTTGTTGGACCATGGCCAGCTTTTTCAATTCTTTAACCAGGCTTTCAATGGAAAGGGGGTAGCTTGAATTGTTGAACTAGTTCCTGCTCTTTACTCTTTCTTGTTAGGTGGTTTTTTTTGGTGAGTTTTGTTTTGTTGGGGTTTTTTTTGTGGGTTTTTTTTTTGTTGTTGTTTTTTTTTGTTTTGTTTTGTTTTGTTTTGTTTTGGGTTTTGTTTGGGGTTTTTTTGTTTTTTGTTTGTTTGTTTGTTTGTTTGTTTGTTTTTGCAGAGTGTTACATACTGGGCAGATATAAGAGCCTTTGTAAATCATCAAGCTTCATTCAGTCCTCACTTCAGAGAGTTCCAAATAGCAACAGCATCACATCTTGTTTTCTTCATTCTTACCTAAGACTCTTTCTGCGATGTCATAAATTTGTTTCTGTAAAGGAGCCAGAGAAAAAAGGATTCAATTGGAGGCAATTGCAAGACAAGGAGCTGCCTTCTCAGAAACATGGCAGAGGTGGTAGGAGACAATTGAATTAGCCCTCAAAAAATTGAGAAGAAGTGGAAATAAGTTTGTGTTACTGGACCTGGGAAAGAAAGAAACAGTGAAGCAGGATGGAGAGGAAAGCACCCTTGGGATCTATGAGGAAGGAATGTGTGCTGTGTAACATTCCCTGAAGTAGCATGGAAAAGATGTATTTACCACTTCCAAACAACCATGTGATACTTTTTGAAGAAAATAACTTTAGTGTGCAGAGTGAGAGGAAAGATGAGAATTTAGATGTCAAGGTGACAGTTTTCTTTTGCTTTATGGAGCTCTCTTGATACGGTATAGAAATCCATTACTATTCTAATACCTAAATTTCTCCATTCCATATAGTATTGCTAGTGAGACCTGCAGCATATTCTTATTCTGAAGGCCTTGAGATACTTCCAAGATGCAGTATTTCATTGTTAGTCTGTATCCTTTAAAAAGAAGTGTGCAGTGTCAATCCTGTTACCATTTTCTCATTGTGTGCACAGTCAAGGTAAATGTAGCCATTATAAACTTATTTTCTCTATAACTTCGCTCAGAATGTTAAGAAATTCTTATCACTTTTTCTTTATTTCTTTATCTTAGAATAAGGGCAAATGTAAAACTGCACAATTGATCTATGTAAGGCTTTTCAAAGACCAAGATGACAACAATTACCCTTGGTTGTTGTGGGCCCACACGACTTGTTTTACAATAACCTTTAACCTGCAAAAATACGAGGTGGAGAAAGAGAGAGAGAGAGAAGAGAGAGAAAGAAAAAGGAAGAGAAAGAAAG